>QEPC01005694.1:912993-932697 GCA_003113815.1 Sphenodon punctatus | reverse complement strand
TTTCATTTCATTACAAAAGTGAAATGAAACTTAAAGCAATCTAAAAATCCTACTCAACACCTGCTGTTCAGGAACAGTGACTAGCTCAGAAGGTGTTGGGAAGTGGGGAGGCAGATAATTACTTTTGTTTCTTGCAAGCCTCTCCACCCCTGGGGCCTGGAAGTCTGCTCCTCAGTGATTGACACCTCCCTGTCATGTTTGACCTTCCAGTTAACCTTTTTTTGCCACCCGAACTCACCCGAATGCGATCCGAACTGACCAAACTGTTCGGCCATTTTGCCGTTCGGTGTTTGGTTTGTTTGGTATGTTCGCGTTCGGGTCCGTTTTCCAGTTCAGTCGTCCGAACAGGCCGAGTTCGGGCCGAACTCTGAACTACCAAACCGCGTTCGTCCATCCCTAGTTGTCAGGGCTATTAAAAGAAAGTATTACTCGGTACCAGCCTCCTATAATGCAAGAAATAGGAGTCCGTATCCATTTCCCTTCTATAACAACAGAAGGAACTCGTCACAACAGAGCCAACCACAAGCTCCTTACTAGCATGCCAGGAAATGGTTTATGAAACCCAAGGGCAGGGGGAGATAATCTTCTGCTTTGTCCTCAGGACAACTGACCAAGTCTTGGTTTTAGCATATTTCAGATCATGTTTTACAACCATCTGACCCCCTTTTACTATCAATGGAACCTTATAGCATCTGACAGATGGGTCAAAGAAATAATCAGAGAAGGATTATACAATTCAATTTGAGAGTATCCCTAATCCCTCCCGCCCCGCCCCCCGCCCCCGTCCTCTTTAGGGGCAACCCTCACAAGATAGAGATCATTAGTGAGGTTGAAGCTTTATTGAAAAAGGGTGCAGTAGATGAAGTTCCTCTTAATGAGGTTGGTGAGGAGTTCTACTCGAGGTACTTTCTAGTCCCTAAGAGAGATGGTGGTCTAAGACCCATATTAGACCTCAGGGAACTCAATAAATTTGTTAGAAACACAATATTCCGTAGGACTATTCTTCAGTATATCCTTACAGTTCTTGAACAGGGCAACTGGTTGGCCTCCCTTGATCTGAAAGATCCATATTTCCACCCAACCTTCTCACAGAAAGTATCTACGTTTTGTTGTAGGTCACAGTCACTACCAATACACAGTACTTCCGTTTGGTTTGGCAACACGCCCCAGAGTCTTCACCAAGTGTGTTAGAGTTGTGGCCACACATCTGTGGAGAAGAGGTCTCTGATTACTATTTTCTAGGACATATTTTGGTCATTTCTACAGGAATTGGGAAAAGTGACCCATTGTGTGTCCCATTTGGCAAAAGGTAAACTGGTGGGTGTCTGACATTTGAGGTAGTAACACATGCATATATAATAAGATCTATGCTACAATATTTGCAACCCATTTATATTCCGCAATTTTCAGTATTCAAAATCTTTATGCTCTAAGGCAAAGATCTAATGGGGAAATATGCAATTTCTATTTTCCTTTCTTATCAAGATAAAAATGATCCTTTTTCCTTTCAATGGTGATGTTCAAAAACCCCTCAATAAAAAAGTAATGTATAAAATACTATATTCAGGGGCACATATTCAGTGCATTTTCCCCATTAGTGGCACTGGGAAAGTGCAGTGAACACGCCTCCCTGACTGTATTGGATAGTATCTGAAGCATTCTCTCTCCTTGGAGAATGCCATCAATGCGGTTTTAATAAGCTAACAAAGAATGTTTGACTGTTGGTGTTCTGTTGCCATTATTTTTGTATTCTTTCCCTCTTGCCGGGGGCACCATCTTGCAGGCGCCATCTCTCTGAGATTGTTTTTACAGCTAGAGTGTGCAGGGAGGAGTTCTTGATGGCTGCCCCACTATTATGGAAATCCCCCTCCATCCCACCCCCCACCCCCCAACATAAGTCCAAGCCTGTTCAGCTTCCGGAAACAATGTAAGACCTTTCTATTTGGCCAGGCATTTGGCAGGCAGGGATACAGTTGGATGGGGTTGGGTGGGGGTGTAGGGGAGGGCTGGGTGAGGCATCAAGGAGATTTAAAATTATTATTATTATTATTATTATTATTATTATTATTATTATTATATTTTATTGATTTTTTTATTACTGTTTTAATTACTGTAAGCTGCCCTGAGCCTCTGTGGGAAGGGCAGCATATAAATAAATTCATTCATTCATTCATGGAAGGGAAATGCATCAACTTTATGATTTCCTTTGGAATATATTCTTCTGTAAATTTATATTAACTGGAGCGACATAAGTAATACTACTAATAATACTTTTATGTATACATCATACGTACACACACACACACACACACACACACACACACACACACCTGCCAAATGGGGTGCCTGGGTGCTTCACAAAATACCATAAAATACACTAAGAGATACAATGAAAAACAACATAAAATCCATTTAAAACAGTTAAAAATAGTAAGGTAAAGGTAAACTAAGGGGAACCAACAGTGGATCCTTTCAGAGCACCCAAAGAATAAAAGCGTTCAGGTGCTTTTTAAAGGTGAGAAGGGAGGAACTAAGGCAAATATCCAGAGGGAGCAATATTCAGATGGGCCCCTGTCAAAGCCCTGTACAGGGGTCTTCGATGTAGGCTTTGGGGCTACAGGAGATGGCACAGGGCTCACCAGTCTCGAGGGGATGCCCCAGCCAGCAGCAAAGCCCGGTCGGCCAGGGCTGCACCACTTCCGGTTTCGGTGACTCCGGCTTGGCCGGCCATTATTGCGTCAGCTAGATGGGGTGGGGCTTGTCCCTGAGAATACGGGAGCCCCACCACAACTCTCTACGAGGTCAGGGGGTGAAGCTACGGGCGCGCTGCCATCCCAGGCAGAAGCCACACACCCCAGCTTCATTTTCGCAGTGCTCAGAGCGCCTGCGCGCGTTACAAGGAGTGGGGGATAAAAGCAGCTCTTTCTCACGCTGATATTGCCGCTGACATTGCCTTGTGCCTGTGAGACTGGCCCACATCCCTTCCTTGTGCTGTTGAGAGTCCGACTGGTGTGCTATCTTTGACCTTGCTGAGAGTGCGATTTGAGCAACTGTGAGAGTGAATAGTGAACGACTGTGGTGAGTGCTTGCAGAGTAACTGTAATGTGTCTGCAAAGTTCCTTTCCCCAGCCCCCCTGCTCACAGACCCAGTTTCCCCTCGCCGTGTGTTTGCCCTTTCCAAACTCCATACCCCAGGAGTCCACACACCCCTTCCCTACACCATCCTTGCTTTCCCGTTCCCCTCTGTTACCCCTGTGTGTTTGTGGCTAGCGACAACTGTAAGGTTTGGCGGTCCTCTTCACCACCCCGTGATGATCTAGGCTGGGGGTGTTTCACTCCAGAAGCCAATCAAGATCCTGAGGGTTTGTTTACGAGCAGAACCTTGTTGTTTGTCTCAAGTGCGGGCATGTGGTGTGTTCCCTGGGCCACCCTTACCCCTTCTCTTACCCCCAACCTCACAGCCACACACTGAGGCGCCCATCACGGCAATGGCCCAATAACCCAGAGACTTAAAGCATAATGGTGGGATCCCCAAACAGCAGGCACTCTCTGAGCACAGATACTCATCAGGGTGAAGCTCCTAGAGCAGGTCTCATATGTCAAGGGCCTAACCATTCAGAGCCAGCAACCAGAAACATAATCTTAAATTCAATCTCTCGATCAACAGACAGTCAATGCAAAGAATGTACAGTGGGTGTAATATGATCATGACTGCCCAAACTGGTAAGCATCTGCGCTGCCACATTCTGAACAAGTTGCAAGCCCAGAGGGGAGAGAATTGCAAAAATCAAGCCTCATAGTCACCAGGGTATGAGTTGCTATGGTAAGTCAGCCTGGAAAATACACAGACATAGCTTACTGAAATTGCGCAGCTGAAAAACATATCTTTTAACCACATCCAAATCCATGTTCCTTATCTTGATCATCACCTCACCCCATACCTCCGTCGAGGTAAAAACCACCAGACACTAACATTCTTGTGGCTGCTCCTACTTCTGCCACGAAGCCAGGAGTTATTTACCCCTTATCAGGCAGACAGATAAAATAACTTGGTAAACATTTTATGTGAACGCACTCAAGCCCAATACAAAGAAGACATGCTTATTTCCTATTTAAAGAATCCCAGTTCTGATCCCAAAGGCTTGGTTAAAATATTTTTAATGCAGATATTTGCAATAAATTCTTACTTCACTTTTGTCAGTGGCAAAAATCCCATTGAATGAAGCCAGGATTTCACCTGTACATTTTAGAACAATTTGACCATTTCACAGTGAGGACCTACAAGTAAGGCAACTGAATCTTACAGGAACTTGAAACGTGATCCCACATTTTTTCATCCTTGTTCTCTTCCTGTCCTGGGGACGTTTAGCAGATATTCCTGGCATTTCCTCATTTGTTATTCATTCCTTGTCCTTACTCACAGAACTTCACCTCTACAGTCTTCACTGTTAAATTGTAGCTCACCGACATTGTAAATTCTCTTGGCATATGGTGCCAACCCTCCATTTCCTTTCCCCCTTTAAATATTTCCCCCCAGCCATGTTGATATCAGAATATTCAACTGAGCTCAGCATCAAATAAAATGATTATATTAGTCAGATCAGGAATGAGGAGAAATGGACATACCTTTGTAACGGAAAGCTATTATACTCAGATCACAAAGAAATTCTTACTTTTAACCGTGAGGTACATGGACTTGCTGACGTAAGCTCCCACATCATTGCTGACCTTGCAGAGGTAGTATCCGCTATCTTCTTCTAGGACATGCTTAATCAACAGGGAGCCGTTAGTGAGAAGCTGGATACGGCCATTCAGGGCAATTGGCTGGAACTGGGGGACTCCAGCACCTATAGAGGAACCAAAAGATGAATCAGGTACAAAGAAGTTTGGAAAGAAGAATTCTTAATAAAGCAACAAATGATCATTACAGACAGAATTCATTTGAAATGAAGGCTTCTTACTGACATCACCATCAATACAGAAGAGACTCCTCTACCATCAGCCCCGCCTGCCCCAGAATCTCCCTAAAGTGCCTTTGCCCCTTCTCCCATGCCTCCCCCTGTTATGTTTGCAACTCCCTCCTTGAACACATAAGCTCTGCTCCCTCTCTTGCAATGTCCAAATCTCCTAAAGGCAAGGGATGGGACTTTTGGTTTCAGTTTAAACTGAACCTGCCTCCCCAAAAGGCATTTTTGGTTTAAACCAAACCACCCACAAATAGGTCTGCCATTTACATGTTGTTCCAGTTTCATATTTTCCCCACTGAATTCAATGGGAAGGGAAACCGAACTGCCACCACCCCTATTCCCCCCAGCCATCTCCACCCCGTGGGGCTCGGAGATGTACTTACAAGCCTCACAGAGCTTGACTGAAGCTCTGCCGTACCACTTGTGCTGGGGGAGGGGGAGCTGCTGGCAGGCCCCCTTGTCACAGCACACTACTGAGCTCCTGTGGCAAGGGGTCCTGCTGGCCAAACCAAACCCATGTTTAAATCAGGGAAAACCTTTAAACTGAAAGTGAAAGAAGCAAACCCATAAATCAGGCCAGTGTCCCACCTGTCCTCCTCCAGCAAGCCTTCCCTAATTTTTTACCCCCAAATATCACTAAATACTGTCCCATCTTTCCTGATCCCTCATTCTCCCTTGTAACTAAGCTAAGACTGGGCACTTGGAACGTCCCAGTTTCATGATGTATTCCTGTCTCTCCCCTTGTCCATTCTAGATTGTAAGCCCTTCGAGGCAGGGACCTGTTTTTATAATCATGACTCTCCGCCAGGCACATTGCTGAATGAATTAATGCCTCACGCCAAACTAAGATCATTTCAAGGGGGAAGTGCCTCTGTTACAGGCTGCAATTCACCTCAGGATAGACATAGGAGCAGAAAAAGGAAGTGGGGAGAGAGATGTGAAGACAGCTCTTGGGTAAAAAAAGTCACATTTGTTGTATGTTGTTTAGTGGCTGATAAATTATTCAAAATTACAGTTGAACAGCCACAGAAGTACACAAGCCTCATGATACCAAATGAATTCCTCATGACCATGAAGGATGTCTATTGCAGTAAACAGAGATTGCTCAAGGGATCTAGAGGAGCTTGTTCACTAAACTCAGAGTACCATGTACAAGAGAGCATTAATGAACATTTCCTCCTACAGCTGCCAACCTGATCATGCATAATCTCTGACAGCGTGTTCCAGGCCAGCATTCAGACTGATGCAAATCTATATACAAGAGTAGATGAAGACCTCCAATTTACCAGACAAGACCTACAGTCGATGTACACCTCAGGGCAAAACACACACCATTCTCTTTTCTATCAGCACTGAACAAAGACAATGGGTGCCTTTAGACAGATGCCTGTTTGCTCATGCTCCATCCCACCCCTGGGTAGCCCATCCGTGTAAAGGCGAGCCACCCTGGGCTGAGGCAGAGCAGGAGTGGAGCCACCTGAACCTGGAGAACTGGTCGGGGGTGGAGCAGCAGTCTGTCTAAAGAATGGTCAGCTGCTGAAGCTCTGCTCTAGGTTTGCCCCAGCTGCAGGTTGCCCTGGCAATGGCCATAGAGCTGCGGATGGCAGCCTAGAATAGCTGCCAATCCACCCATAGCTCTATGGCAATGGAGGGGCACACATGGGAAAACTGCAGTGTGCAGCATGGGGGGGAGGGGGCTCTGTTTAAACCCACTGCTGCTGGAGCAGACCTGGGGGTGGCTCCCCTGGAGCCAACCCAGGTCTGTCTAAAAAGCACCCAATAAGTCAAATTAAAGGTCTGGTGTAACTACATCAAAGGGTGATTTCAGACGTTACACCATCCCAATTTGTCCCAGTGAATCCCCAGCGGGGGTGAATGAAATAACCACCCCCTGTGGTCAAAAAATGGCCTGAATAGATGTGCCGGCGGATCCCGGTGGGGAATCGGGGAGGGGGTGGGGCCACGCGGTGCAACGTGCAGCTGCACGGCCCAGCCCCCCCATGCTCACCCGCCGTCTGCCCTCTGGGGAGACAGGCGGGCGCCGCGGCCAATGCAGCCGCAGCGCCCAGCTGCTTTGACCACAGTCCGGAATCCCGCCGGGGATTCCGGGCCATGATCGCCGGCCAGACGTTACTTTTTATTGCTTCCCGCCGGGAATCACTTTGACCATGCTTTTGGAGCTCGGCCCACAGGGAAGCGTGGTTGAAATTGACCCCATGTGGGAATCGGCCGTGGTGAACATCTGGCGGCCGCCAAACAGTCGTTCAGGGCACTTTGGCCCCACAGCGAAATTGACCATGGTTCACTGTGGTTGACTGTGATCTCATAACATCTGCAAATACCCAGAGACAGTGGATCTCACTGGTGATGAATTTGGTCTGTTAACAGGGAAAGTTGAGATGGCATTGCTATTGATATCCATAGCAATAAATAAATAAACAATCAAACAAACAGACTGAATGCCTCACACCCAAACTAAGATCATTTTAAGGGGGAAGGGCCTCTGTTAAAGGGTGCAATTCACCTCAGGATAGACATAGGGGAAAAAAAGTCTGGTTAAAATAAATAAATATTATACTACTATAACACCTTCTTGCCTGTGTCCATCAATTTCATTTTAAATTAGATATACTATTTGATACTGGAAGATCATTGTTAGGAATGCACATTCCCATTGTGTAAAATTCAACGTTGTACAGAGACCTAGCCAAGACCTAGGAAGTGTTTTAAGTTCCATCCAAGCCCTATTTTCCTTATCCCTAAGAATGGGTGATTTCAGACATTATGCGGTCCCAAATCACCACAGTGGATTCCCGGCGGGGGTGAACAGATTAACCACCCCCCGTGGTCAAGGAAAGTCCCGAACAGACATGATGGGACTGGGACCATGGCAGGAAATCGCACCACCGGACCATGGCCCGGGGAAGCGCAACAGACATTACGCCAATCCCGGGCCAGGCCGTGGTCAAAGCACCCGGTCCCGGCTGCTGTCGTGTGCCCTTTAAATCTCCCTCCCCAGTCTGTGGGTATTTTCAGACATTACGAGATCACAGTGAACCCCCGTCAATACCCACATGAGGTCAAAGCGCCCTGAACGTCTGTTAGGCGGCTGCCAGATGTTCACCATGGTCAATTCCCACATGGGGTCAATTTCAACCATGCTTCCGGGGCTCCCCGCTGGACAATCCCTGGAAGCGTGATCAAAGAGATCCCTGGCGGGAACCAACAAGGAGTAACCACGGCGCCCGCCCGTCTCCCCAGAGAGTGGGTGGCAGGGGAGTGTGGAGGGGCGGCGCTGTGCGGCTGCACGCTGTGCCGCGCAGCCCCGCCCCCTCCCCGATTCCCCACTGGGATCAGCTGGCATGTCTATTGGCCGTGCCAGCATGATGCCAGAGGGGAATCTCAGGGTTGTTTCTGTGACAGGGCGAAGCTGCCCCGTCACGTCTGAAAACACCCAGTGTTGTTGCTGGTTGCCTGGCAGCTACGCTGCATGCTTTGTCCCCAGCTGGGAATCATTGTCTTTGGTTCCGGCCAGTGGTTGCCATTCAGACATTACTTTTTTTTGTTTCCCGTTGGGAATCTCTTTGACCACGCTTTCAGAGATGGTCTGGACCGGAGCTCTGGAAGCATGGTTGATTTTGACCCCATGTGGGTATTGGCTGTGGTGAACATCTGGCGGCCTCCGAACAGACATGCAGGGCGCTTTGGCCCCGCCACAGAATTGACCGTGGTTCACTGTGGTTGAGCGTGATCTCGTAATGTCTGAAATCACCCAATGTTTCCATTCCACAATTATACATTTAGGGTGGCTCAGGGTTCCAGGACTGAGGTGTACATGAAGGACATCTTTGCAACTCTGCTCTGATTTGTAAAGAGCATTTTCTTTGTTGAAACCAGAGTAAAATGAAGAATATAACAACTGTTGCATTTTCAGTAGTTTATCGCCCTTACTTTTCATAGCAATGCGTGCATTTTGTATTTATTAGACAATTAAATTAGGTGGGAATAAGTAAGTACCATAATCTACAGACTGGACTACGTACTACTATATGATGCTGTAACCAGTGCAAAATACTCCAAGATCAACTTTCATTATATGGAAGAGGATATTATTATAATAATTCTAGATTGAAATATAACAATCTAAAATATAAACTCAGGATTTTAAGAAAATGTGAGCAGAAGCATCGAAACTTCATTCTTAGCAGGAGCAGGAGCAGTAAATCTGAATTTAAACTCCACATGTGATGCAGGGATGTTCAGGCTGTTAATTTGCTCAGTTGGAGCTGCAAATAATTTAATAAGGTGTGAATAAAGCTGTTAAGCCTCCAAAAGCAAAACAAAAGTCAAATTGTGTATATCCCTTAGGAAGCGTGAACAGTCACTTGCAGAGCTGTATAAAATGTACAAGTCAGCAAGCAGTCTGAAGACAGAATTCAGATTATTTTATCATTTGACATACGTGGATGTTTTTAGGTCATAGCAGATCATGGGTTAAGCATTTATGGGTTGAGCTTTTATGTGCTCACATTGGCAAGAAAGATCTGTAAACATTTGGAGGCTACAGCAGCAGAGTAGATTGGTCAAAAGTGGGGCTGTATCAATTCTCGTGAATGGGCAGTCATCCACTGGAATAGCAGATATACATCTCTTAGATCTCAGTCTGCCTATCCTTCCCATGTGAAAAACCACGGGCACAGTTTTCAGTAGGGCTGGAAGTGAAGGCTCTCTTATCCTGACAGCCACATCATCAACTTGGTGTGTAATAGAGGGTGTAAACAGATGAGATGTTGCCCCAACTTCACCTCCATTAACCCTGTAATCACCTGCTTGTCTGTCAGGTGGCTGCGAGATGTTCACCCCGGGACCAATACTCATGGTGTCATCCTAGGGAAGGCTGATGATGCTGTGCAGGCAAATCCAGGGAAAGACAGGGCAACACGTTTTCCTATGACCGCCTCCCATGTGTTGGGGGGGGGCATGGCGTGCCCCCACAGCCACCCCTGTCTCTTGGGTGCATGGCCGCCTCCACTCGGGTTCAACACCATAGAGTCTCAGCCAGCAGCCTAGGGCATCCGATGAGTGATCACAACTTTATGGTGCGAGCGAGCAGGGGATGCAGGTGGACCACACCACGGAGGAAAGCTTGCCTCGCCAGTTGTGGTTTTGTACGGAGCCTGTGGGTGGCACCTGCAGGGGGTGGGAGGGCCCATGGAGAGACCATGAGCTCTGGGTGGGGGCTCCCCTCTCGTGTGTTAACATCTATAGCCCAAATGCCAGCACCTGAAATGCAGGACGCAACAGTGCTCCAGCAAATTGAGTACTGGAGCCGTTTCTGTATGTACACATATAACTCGTAGTCTTGGTGGAATGGCCCCTGCACTAAGGCACAGGAAAGCATTAATCAGAATCTCACTCCACTGACTGTGCTTCCTGTTCATATTCCCAATTTTCAAGATTATCTTGTAAAAAAGGGTGTTGGGAGGAAAATTCGTTATCTCCTTTTCTACAAATAAGCTAAAAGGCCACAAAGGACTAGAATCTAGGACTCTAACATGCTCATCCAAAGGTTTAGCTATCCAGTCACACTGCTAACTCTGCTACTAGGGATGAGCGAACGTGGTTCAGAAGTTCAGAGTTCGGTCCAAACTTGACCTGTTCGGACAGCCAAACTGAACTTCCGAACTGAACGTTTGAACGGCCGAACAGTTCAGAAAAGTTCGGATGAGTTCGGGGGTGGGGAAAACGTGACTTTTGGTGGGAAAAATGTGACTGGAAGGGGGAGGCAGCTGAGGAGCAGACTTCCTGGCACCAGGGGTAGACACCAGAGGTGGTTTCAGGGCCAAATGATACTGATACCGAAAAAAATATTTCGATTTCGGTATCGATAGCGCTATTTTTGGATGTTCGGCCGAGTTCGACCAAACTGAACTCTGCCAAACCGAACAGTCGAACCCGAACTCGGGTTTCGAACCGAACGTCTAAACATCCGAATGGCGTTCTGTTCGCCCATCCATATCTGCTACGGGTCCCAGCAAACTTTAACTGCTGTATTAATTACTGTACAAGTGTGCTGACTTTTTAGTTCACTCCACTCAGGACAGGATGCTCTCATTTCAGCCTCAGCTTTGCAAAATATAAAAGTTAAATTACACCCATACATGTCTTCCTACCTTAATAGCTGCCACAAGTTTCCCCCTTTCTGTGCTAACATTGGTTGAGCCCGCTCCCACCCCGAAGTGAAAAAAGGCTGCAGAAAAGGAATTACTCTTCTTCATAGCAGCATTAAGCTGTGATACTTTCGGGTTATTTTAACAGGGAAATTTTCTACAGAGGGCAAATGTTGCTCCATCTTGCTCTCAATTCCACTTGGTTATACACAAGCAGGAAACCAAGTAGCTCCCATGGAAACATCTCATGGCCACTTTTCCTTTGTGCTCACAGGCTAAATGCTCTGGTTCTGACCTCCACACTGTAAAATGAAGCATGTTTTGGGGGCATTTTCAGAGAAATCATGTAGAGTTATTGTTTCAGGGTAATCTCTTATGTAACTCTCATGACTAGAGCTGAAACAAAGAGTGGGTTTTGTATTCCAGATTATTTGGATTTTTGGATACCTATCTGAATAACCAAATAATAGCCATAGCCCAAATGGGTATTTGCATATCCATTTATTTGGGCATTCCATTTTGATTACTTCATTTATTTCATTATTTTGTTTATGTTGTTTTGATTATCCAGATATTTCAATATTTCAGCTTCTTACTTTTGGCTGCTCTGCTGTACAAGCATGAAGTAACCAAAATATCAAATAAATCTAAACAAAATAACCAGAACAAAACATCCAAATTGGGGATCTGATGAAATGCAGATAAATAGAGTTTATTTGCAGGTTTGTTGGTCTCCATTTGCTTAGTCGACGTTCAATGGGGTTATTCAATTGCATGAATATTCATTTCAGCTCTACTTATGAGAGACAATGTTATCTGTTTTCCTAAAGCCCAGCTGCTGAAACTGTAATAAATGATGCTTTATTTTCTTAGAAGAATCTAATTCAGTTTCTAGTCCTCAAATCCAACCTTGAAAATGTAACAGAAATGCATCCAAAAGGCTTAATGGGAGAACTTAATTTGTTCCTGGGCTTGCCTAGGCTCAGCCCCAGCAAGCATCTCTATTCAAGGCAGGGTGGAGCTACGGCAGCCCTTTGGGGTCATGCACAAAATGCTGCCTTCTGAGGAAAGCCATTGTCAACTTCCACTTAGGAGAGGGAGACTGTTGTATAAAGGGAATTTACAAGAAAAGTTATGATTTGTACAGCAATCGCATAATTTGGGGAGAGGGGAGATCAGATATGACACATGATTTGTGAACATCTGAGGTTGGCAACTCTGCTCCCTTTACTGTACATGCATCTGCTGTTCATAAATGGCAATTACAATAAGCAACAAACTGAGAAGACATTAGGGGGAATGGAGTGAGTGAACACTATGGGGAGTGATTTGGTACAAAATAGCCAGCTATACCAATCTAGGAACACAACAACTGGAATGTTAAAATGATCAGATGTGCATATTTGAATTGAGGTAGTCCTAAAACACCTTACTTTGGGAACTGGCAGTTAATGGAAGATTCCCTAGACAGAGATCCAAACAGATGCAGGTAACATTATAAAGGGATACTATCATCAGTAAAAAAATTTCAACTGTATTAAAACATGAACGTGACTATCTACTTTTCTTGAACAAACTTTTTTTTTTAATTTAGTGCAAGAGCTATCTTTTACTCAAGTGATATCTGATTTTATCTGTAGTAGGAAGTTCAGAAGTCACAGTATGTCTGTCCTCTTGTTAATCTTTGTCTGATTCTAAAATTCTGGGGAAGGGTTACTTTGCTGGTCTTGGAAAGCAAAAGGATTAGTAGCACTGTCAAGAATCAGGCACAACATGGACAAACCTCTACACATAGCTCTACAAATTCATCTCACTGCTGACCTACAAAAGTCCTGCTAATCCAGGTCAAAGACCCTCCAGAGCAATAACTGCCAATCATGCATTATTGTGTAGTGGATTTTGCGATATGGCTAAACACATCTACTATGCTATTGGGATAACACCACCCAGCTGACTGTCACTTAGGCTTAAATACAGGTTTTGGTCACAAGTCTCCAGAGCTGAAAGGCTGTCACATTTTCCCACTGCATTATAGTTTCTATGGGTAAAAACAAACATGATGTGGGTCTGCGTTGGTCTGCTGTGGTTCAGGACGCCTCCAAATGTGTGGTCCTGTATCTCCAGATGTTGGCCCAGGACTACCCCAGGGTGGGTAAGCAGCTGGCCCATGCTGGGTCCTTGGAAAATCTCCAAGGATGCAGCCCAGGTCAAGGGCCGCCAATGCGGGCTAGTACGTTTGTTCAGCCCCACCATGGCTGTCCGTCATAGTGGGGGTGGGGCACTGGGAACAGGCTGGGGGTGGGGATGCACGCCCACATGTTTGCTGAGCTCCCCGCTCTACCGGTACTGTAGGCAGCAGGATGGCTCTCCAGACACAGGCATGTTAGCTCACTGCTCCTCTCCAACCCGGGGATGGGTGACCGCTGTTTCCCACCCCGGACTGGGAAACTGTCGCACCAACCACATGTCTGTTTTCCCCTATGTTTACTTTTAAAGTTTAAGTGATTAATATTAACCACAATACAGTTCTGTGGTTTACAGATGTTGTGCAAACTCTGAATAGGACCTACAAACCAGGTAGTATCTGTGAAATTTATCCTCATCCTTTATTCTCTACTGTGCCCATTTCAGATCTTAAAACAAAGCAAAATGTCACACTGAATTGCATAGCTTGTCACTTTGGGTATTTTCAGACGTTACGAGATCACGGTGAACCACGGTGAATACCCACCTGTGGTCACCATGTCCCGAACGTCTGTTTGGCGGCCGCCAGATGTTCGCCATGGTCAATACCCACAAGGGGTCAATTTGAACCACGCTTCCCGGGCTAGCCGGGGGAATGTCCCGGGAAGCGTGGTCAAAAAGATCCCCAGTGGGGACCAAGAAAAAGTAACGTCTGGCCGCGCGCCATGGCCTGGGATCCCCGGCGGGATCCCGGGCCATGGCGCTTCCGGCCCGACGCGGCGGCCGCAATGGCCCCGCCGCCCACCCGTCTCCTCGGAGGGCGGGCGCCGGGGTGCGTGGAGGGGGCAGGGCTGTGCGGCTGCACGTTGCGCTGCGCGGCCCCGCCCCCTCCCACATTCCCCGCCGGGATCTCCCTGGCACATCTGCTATGGCGTTACGGGGTGATCCCGGGGGGGGGGAATGAATCCGGTGATTTCGGTACGGGGCCAAAGGGCCCCGTAACATCTGAAATCACCCTTTGTGGCAGGATAGGCATCAGAGCCTACAAATTAATATTAATTAAAGTTTATGATGAAATAACAGCAGCAGCAGGAAAGTCTTGCCCCAGATGTGGCCCATATCAACTTCAGCTGTTTTATGCACACCCCCCACACACTAAAAAAATTATAATTTGAAAATTTTCAACCAGCTCTAGTAAAAACAGTAGTTACATCAACAATTCAATTATATCTAAGGGTATATTCAGATGTTACGGGATCACAGTGAACTCCACTGAACCACAGTGAATGCTGTGGGGTGGCTGTGATCCCTGTAACATCTGATTGAGCCCTGCCAGATGTTCACCATAGTGAACACCTGGCAGGGATCAATCCTAACCATGGTTCCAGCCCTGCGGCAAGCCATAGAGCCGGAACCATGGTTAGATTGACCACAGTCAGGAAAGGGCCAAATGTAATGTCTGTTAAATACCTTGGCCCATTCCTGATCGTAGTCCCGGCCACCATTAGTGGTCGGGTGCAGCGGCCTCATTGGCTGCTGTGCCCGCCCGTCTCCCTGAGGGTGGCTGGCTGTGGGAGCGCAGGGGGCGGGACCATGCAGCTGCATGGTGCACCGCTCAGCACCGCCTTGGCCCCGCCCCCTCCCTGATTGCCTGTAGTGATGCGGCCGGCACATCGGAAGGATGGCTGGACCAGGGTCAGGGAACGATCCCAGTCTGGAATTCAGCGGAATAAATATACTAAGATGCAAAGAAAAGTGATTAATCAAATCTGAATGGAAAATTTTCTGATGAAAAATGCTATTTGTATTATAAAAAACTTTCAAAGAAAAAATATCTAGTTCTGAAATTTTCTAATGACAAGTTTCGCTGGAGAAAAAAGTCAGTCAACCAAAAAATAGTGGTATACCAAAATGAAATTTGTCATTTGGCTAAAGTTAAAAACTTTGGTTTGGCTGTACTACTTTTGCTAGCAAACCCAATGCATTATGATAAATGTAGTTCAGGGCATTCAAAACAAAATGATTTTGTTTCAAAAAAATGTAGTATGTATTTTCTAGGGGGGGGGGTACAAGGAAAAAGTAGGTTTCCTGACGAGTCACAGAGCAAATGTTGAAGGGTTCTCTCTGACATGGAGATAACAACAGTCACCAGTTCTCACTATCATCAATATTCACCAACAGTAGTCGATCCAATAAAATATAATATCTCAATGATTTTGGCCCTTTTTAAATTTGGGGGGGGGGCGTGTGTGGCAGGTGGAGCACCGTTGCGGGCCAATGGGTGGGGGGAGGATGCAGATGAGCGCACACCGATCTCCACCCCTCTACACGCATGGAGCAACCTGCCGTCTCGCCGGTTGCTCTGTACGTGGGTGATGGTCGTAGGTGGGTGGAGATGGGTGGGTCGCAGGAGCATGCATGCACTCCCTCACACCCACCATGGCGGTCACATGGGTGGTACCCACGCATGCACACGCAGAGGATCTGTGTGTGCATGAGTAGGTCTGTCTCATCTAAAAAGGGCAAATCTCTTACATTTGGGCAAACACCTACTCACTTTCTAGGGTGTCTCTGACAAATTCTAGAACATTTTGAAAAACGAAGTCTGCTCTCTCAACATGCTGATTGGTTCTTGAATCCTTGCTAATCAAACCTATTCTCCTTCTTCATTGTACAAATGGACCCCTGCAGATCTGCTTATTTTTATTATAACAACAAAACAGCAACAACAATAATAAAAATGAATAAAGTATTTACTATTGTTGTTGTTTTGTTGTTATTATTTTATTTATGTAGCTCCCCCCCCCCACCCATGGCACTCAGAGCACTTCACAAAAAAATTAAAACCATATAAACAAACAATTTAAAAATGGGGCAGAAAAAAAGGGAGGACAAAGTACACAGAGGGAACCATCAGTGAATCCTAAAAGTACCTAATGAATAAATATGTTTTCAGGTGTTTTATAAAGGTAAGAAGGGAGGAACTGAGATGAACATCCGGAGGGAGCGAGTTCCATGCCAAAGAAACAGCAAACACCACAGCAAAAGCCCGATTGCCTGACGACTTCATATGCAATGGCAGAACCCCAAACAGCAGATGGTTCCTGAGCTCAGATATCCATCAGCATAAGGTTCCAGATCTCGAATATAGCTAGGGCTTAAACCATTCAGGGCCCTAAAAACTAGCAGCACAATCTTAAACTGAATCTGTCGCTTCACAGGCAGTCAATGCAGAGAACGCAGGGTGGATGTAATATGATCACGGCTGCCTAAACTGTAAGCAACCATGCTGCTGCGTTCTGAACAAGCTGCAAGCGATGGATAACCATTGCTGGCAGCCCATAGCTGCAGTTTGTGAAGAGACACCAAAAGCAAACTGTGAAGTCTTTAAACAAGTTCCATCTTTTAACCTTCTGTCAGTGAGTAAAGAAACAATGCTACTTAACTGGCAATGACACAAATTGGGTATTTTTAGATGTGACGGTGTTGAGTGCCACCATGCTATAGTTCTTCCCAGAGTGAGAGCCCTCACTCTGGGCAGGATTTGGCCCAGCTGATGAACAAACGTGATGGCGGCGAGGCTGGAGAGAGGGCAGGGAGAGGGCAGGGCGACGTGTGGACATGCAACCGCATGGCACTGCCCCTGCATTGCTTAGAGCAGTCTGCCTCCCTCCCTGATGAGAGCCCATGGCACCTATGAGGCGGCCATGGCTGCCCAGAAGTGCTACAGACCCGGACGTGGGTAAGTGTGAGTAGACCATCAAACATGACAGTCCACTTTACCCCAGTCTGGTGTCTGTAGCATGGGCTGTGGCAGCGTTTAGCTTGGGCTGTTCCTCAGGGATGGTCCTGAGGAACAGCCCAAGTTAAGTACTGTCATGGCCCATGCTACAGTCTGGGCCAACATCTGGCAGCAGTTTCAGACGTGACAGCAGCATGGATTTCCATACATGGCAAAGCGTGGAAATCTGTGCTATCATCACATATGAAAATACCCATTGTCACCTCAGAAGTTCCTGCAAAACCACTAACTTTTCTGCCAGAAACAAACTGTCTTTTTATTTTCTGCTTGTACTTTGGTGAAATAAAGGATTTCCTTTAAATAGAAGTGTAAAGAGTTAATAATTAAAAAGGCATGTAGTAGACAGAGTTTGAAAAGCTTGTTTCCTTGAACAACATGGGCTATGACATAAGGTAAGCATTAGAGATAATTGGCTAAAAGACAAAATATAGCAGGCAGAGAATTTTAATTAAAAACCTGTCAACTTCATATGGTTAGCTAGGGTCAAGTGGAGCCAGTTTTAATGCTCTGTTACATGAAAAGAAAATGTTAAAGCATTATGTAAAGCGCATACTAAATTACTGGTTATGCTAATGCTGCCTGACCTTTCTCTTTGCTGAAAAGATATGATTGGTTGTGCTATCACAGATTTTAAAGTAAAAAAACAACCAAGTGGTACCAGTGAAGCTTTAGCTTGGGCTGAGTGTAACAGCAATTGAAGCCACCTTTCCTTCCTTCAACACTTCTTCTTGAGACATATTTTAGCATTACTATCAAAAATCAAAATATACTGTAGCTAGTCATCTCAGGGTGATTTCAGACATTACGAGATCACGCTCAACCACAGTGAATCATGGTCAATTCCGTGGCGGGGCCAAAGCACCCTGCATGTCTGTTCGGAGGCTGCCAGATGTTCACCACAGTCAATACCCACATGGGGTCAAAATCAACCATGCTTCTGGAGCTCCCAGCGGGACAATGGGTGATTTCAGATGTTACGGGCAGGCGATTCACCACAGTGAACCCCCAGTGGGGGCGAACAAAACAACCACGGCCTGGGGAGAATAAAAGCCCCAAACAGACGTGACGGGACCGGGACCACGACCGGGAACCGAGCCGAACCACCACGGACCGGGGAAGCGCAACAGATGTGACGCTGATCCCCGGTCGTGGTCAAAACACCCAGAAGGCGGTGGGACACAGACAATGCCGATGGAGGGCAAACAAAGCCAAAAGGCACACAAGGGAACGCCCACACAAGGGAAATGGGAAGGGAGGGGGGAGGAGGGAGAACAGGCTGACAGGTGCTACACACAGCACGCACACACACAGCGGACCCGCAGCGGGACACACTGCAAGACCACACGCCCGGGCACACACACACGCGCGCGCAAGGGAAAGGTCGGGAAGGGGAGCAGGGGCGGCCAGGGAAAGACACAAGGAACAATGAGAGGGACGAGGGGGGCACCGCCAAGGGGCAGGGCACAGGCAGCAGCTACCCCCACCCCCACAGCACCCCAGTCCACATAGGCGCCCCCACAGCACCATAGCCAGTCTCGCTAAGGGGGGGTCAGGACCCCAGGACCAAGGCATGATGGGGCCCCGCAATGCACAGCGAGCGCAGCGGAGAGGGTCCAGGAGGAGGCAGGGGGCCCCGCAGTCATGGAGGGGCAGATGGAGGGCAACCAGGTCCGGAGGAGCCCTGCTGCAGGTCCAGCGACACACACACACACACCCGGGAAGGAAACGGGCCAGTCCGGGGGCTCCCGAACCCCCAGGTCACACAAGCACCCAAGGGGGGGGTGCAGCTGGTGCCAGGGCAGGCAGGAGCGGACTGGTTGCTGCACATGGGAGGGTCGAGAGGCCACCCAGAGCACTGCACCCAGCCACTGGGATGGGCAACCGGGGTGGGGTGGGGGACTGGAGGCGGCCCAGGGCCACAGGCAGGGGCAGCAGCGCCCCACGAAGCAGGCGGGATCACAGCACTTCGCGGTGGGGCTCAGCACAGTCACCTGCATCGTGCGGGATGTGTGCGAGGCAGTGGAGGGCGTGCTCCTGGACAGAACCATCCAGCTCGTGGACCAGGGCGCTGTGATGGCGGGCTTCGCGACCGGGGGCTTCTCCAACTGCATGGGAGCCGTGGACGGCACCCACATCGAGAACCTGCGCCCGGCCACCGGGGAGGCCCTGGAGTACATGAACCGGCACGGATACTACTCCCTGCACCTGCAGGGGGTGGTGGACCACCGGGGCCGGTTCAAGACATCTACATGGGCAACTCTGGCCGGAGTCACGATGCCAGGATCATGACCACCTCCCCCTTCTATGCCCGGATGTTCCGGGGGGACTTCGCGGACATGGGCATGAGGTGGATCGAGGGGGTCCTGATGCCCTCCTGCATTCTGAGGGACCCCGCCTACCCGCTCACCCGCTGGCTGATGAAGGTGTTCCCTGTCCCGAGAACCCCTGTAGAGCTCTTATACAATACCCGCCTGTGTTCCAGCCGGACCGTGGTGGAGCACGCCTTCGGGGCCCTCAAGCAGCGCTGGAGAAGTTTAGCTGGGCACCTGGATTACACCGTCTCGACCTTGGCCCTGGTGAT
>QEPC01005694.1:868120-909482 GCA_003113815.1 Sphenodon punctatus | reverse complement strand
AGTGGGTCTTGAGGAGGGATTTGAAGGAGCGGAGGGAGGGGGCAAGGCAGATGTGGGTAGGGAAGGAGTTCCAGGCATGGGGGGCAGCGAGGGAGAAGGGTCAAAGGCGGTTAGGTGAGCAGGAGAAATGAGGGAGAGTGAGGGAGGGGACAGAGGAAGAGCGGAGAGTGCATGCAGGAGTGCATAGGGAGATTCCTCATTAACTGACTGTCCCCGTTGTGCACTAAGGGACAAATGCACTTGGAGGGATTTGCAGTTTTTAATACTTCTATGGAGCGTCTCTCTGGTGGATTCTTCGATGTTTACTAAAGTTTGAGCTTTGACTGAAGTTTTTCACCCCCGCCGGGAATCCACTGTGGTGAATCGGGACCGCATAATGTCTGAAATCACCCTCAGTCCCAAAAATACCAACAGAAAGCAACTTACACATAAATATAATATATGAGTTATACTTATAACACAATAGAAGTGTGTAACAGGTATAACATACCTGTAACAATACTGCTTTTCATCACTATGGGCCTAACTGTAATACCATCACTAAAATTCAGTAGCACTATATTCTGTAGGTTGTCCCCTTGAGAAAATTCCTATCTCCATTGAAGTTAATGACACAACTCTAATTGACTTCAAAAGGGCAGGATTGTACCTACAAAATCCAACAGACTACAATGCTATTAAACTGTAGGATCAGAATCTGCCTTTGAGGGAGAGTATAAACCCTACAGCACCACACAAGCTGTTAAGGAGAAGCATGATGATGAGACCCAAAAAGAAGAGATAAGACTGCTTTGGGATAAGACAGACCTGTCACTACACACCTAGAAAGCTTGTTTGAGCTGGAGGGATATAAAACCTGGAGGCTTCAGTCAAGGGTAAAGCAGACCTAGGGTGTGTTCTCACAAGCATGCCAAATTTGGGGTTTTAACTATCTCCTTCCATTTCCATTTTTATTGATCTCCCTGCTTAGGATCTTGAATGGAGCTTCTTCCAGTAGTGGATGAATGTGCGGTAGGATGGAGTAAGAGACAAGCTGGAATTACAAGCAGTCCATGAGGCAGAAACACTGTGTGATGGCCACACAGGACGTAGGAAACACTGATGCTTTGTGGGACAGTAGAAGACTGCACAGGGGAATATAAACAAAACAAAACAAAATCCCCCTGAAAGGAATACATAAACATGATCCTGTAATAAGATTTCCCTCAGTTTAATCCATCTTATTTCCAGAAGTAATTATCCCCGCTTTAACCCCCGTGCTCATGTGAACACAGGCAAGGTCAGAGTGAGTCAGAAGACAGTTACTTCTAAACAAATGTTTGTGTGAACAAGCCCCAAGTTTGTGGAACTTTCTCAGCTCCCAGCCTTGGTTGCGTTCCAGCCTGGTGGTCTCTGGTGAAGGGCCTCAGCCTTCAGCTGTAAGTACAAAATGAGACCACACACAAAGCCTGAGTGGTACAATATGCCCTGATCCCTCTAATTTAAAAGACTTCCTCCTGCTTCTTTTCTTTCTGTTTTCCTCTAGAGTTCACATCTTCTGTTGCACTTCTCTTTTAGATTTGGATTTTTTTGGATTGTGCCCCTCACCGCGCCAACAGCAGTGGGCTACGTGGTGGGGGGATATGTCCCACTCCTGCAGGGAGAGCGGGGATGCGCCGGCGGGAAGAGCCCTGAGGGGTTGCCTGGCAACAGGGGGTTTCAGGGATCATTTTGTCTCACGTTGCGAGACTTTGCAGCGAGGGTAGGGCTGTTTACTTACTGCCTTGCTCTGTCAGTTTTGTGAGTGAGGCAGGGAAGCGGAGATCTGTCCCCTTTTCTTTGCTCACAACTTTGTGAGCAGAGATCAGAGAACGAAGCTTGGTTCTCAGCACTGGGAGGAGGGGGCTGGGTGAAGGAACAGGCAAAAGGAACCGACGGTGAGAGTCCTGTCAGGTGAGTGGAGATGGAGAGGCAGCACCCCTACCCATCTCTGATTCCCCCACCACCACCCCCACGGGCAGCCACAGGGGGTGATTATAGGGGTTACATCCATCCTGTCCCCTTGGGAATAAAGTCACCCAGTGGGGGATGAACGGAAGTGGCGTTACCCACTCTCATCCCCCAGTCACAGAAAGGGTGAGGTGAAAGGGGTGGGGGGGACTGCACACAAACATTAAGCCCCCGTCTCGTTACCTGGTAACTCACTGGGAGCAAGAAGAGAGGCAGTATCCCTCTCTCTATCACTGGGATCAGGTCACACAAAGGAGTGTGAAGGGAGGCTGTGCACCACACGGGGCACCCATCTCTTGCCACGGTCGCACACTGGGTGTGAGTGGAGAGCCTACATCCCTCTCTCTCTCTCTCTCGCTCTCTCTCTGGGGATCAAGGCATCTAGTGAAGCGTCAAGGGAGGCTGCGCCCTCACACTCAGATCATTCAAGAAAAGGTAGGGGCTTGGTGGGAACTGTGAGGGGCCCAGGGGCAAAGTGATTAGGGGGCTGTGACAGGCAGGTGCTGATTTTGGGCAATGTCTAAGGCCCGGGGAAAGAACTCCCAGAGAGGGAGGGGAGGAGGTAACGCCAGGCAGGGATCTGCCAGACACACTCCAAGTGAAATGGGTGTGAGAGAGGACGAGGGGTATAGCCCCACTGGGGCTGTGCTGCGGGTAGTCAGGTGCTCAAATAGTGAGAGAGGGGGGCAAGGAGAGAGGCGTGGTCCTGCTCAAGCTGTGCAGGCCTAGGAGGATTCCCCACTTATCTTAGCACTACAAGAAAAATTAAGCGGGTGCGAAGAAATGATACAGCACCTAGCCACTGCTGTGGTGGGGTTAGTGGAGGCTGGTGCTTCCAGGGGGGTTGATTGATGATCCCCAAACTGTGGAGGCCTCAGTGCAGCAAGAGTTGCAAAATGGGGAGGAGTGCAATTTGGTGGAAAGTCACCAGGATACAGAAGGAGGGGATCAGCAAGGGCTCGTTAGGAAAGGGAACATGGAGTGGGGAGGAGGGTGTCTTCTTCTCATTCCAGGGAGGATGCACCTGAGCCTAGAAGACCGAGGAGACAGCTAAATGAAGATGGAATGGACCCAGCGCAGGAACTGGCTAACAGGGTGGTGGTGCTGCACAGGACCATTAAGGAGCTAGCGGCCAAGTTACCGAGGCCACAACTGAATTTTTCAGCACAGCAGGGAGGTGAAGCATCCGGATTGGGTGCAGGTGAGGCCATCTGCAGGTGTGCAGGTGGACAGCAGCTACAGGCTACGGCCTCTGGGGTGGGGCATAGGATGGCCTGGAGGGGGAAGTGGGTGCCATGGCCAGGGCAGGCCCCCAGCGTGATGCTGCCATCTTGTGGCCAAGTGGTGGCGGGGTTAGATCAGCCCCTGGCAGGGCAAGCATGTCATTGTCAGCACAGGGTGGGATATTCTGTGCAAAAGCTGGTTTGCCAGGGTTGCATGGAGCAGCAAGCCAATTGCCAGTGTCAAGTTAGGAGGGCGCAGGTAGGGCAATCAAGCACACAAGTCTAGTATGGGGGGAACGTTGCTCAGACAGGTGTGTGTTGTAGCAGCATGCACGGGAGCGAGCAAATAAGTGTTTGCTGTGGTAGTGCAGTCCCAAGGGAGCAGCCCCTATTAGGGGGTGCGTATGCTGGGGTGTCTTCACCAATTGGAGCTCACCTTCAGTCCACGAAAGAGAGGATTTGGAGGGGGGAATATGTGGATCTTTTCGCTTTATTGTATATCGATCCCATACTGGATCCCAACGATAAAGAAGAAAAGAATGACAAAGAGCAGTTTAAACACCCTAAGGTGGACCGTAACTCGTCCAACTGGGCAGCAGCGTACTCTATTTACTTGGGTGTGATGGTCCAGGCTTTCCTGGGTCGAGCGGCAGAATTGATAAAATACCAAGATATAAATAGGAGGGCATTTGATACGGGAAGGCCTGGCACATGGTTAGTTTATGACGAAGCCTTAAGGCGCAGGGCAGCTATCTCTCCAGGATTGCGTTGGGCTATCCACGTGAATGACTTGTGGCTGGAAAGTAGAGATAATGGTTTATTACTGGCTGGCTTTCGCCCTTGCCACCAAAAGACAAATATATACACATAATGCAAAATATAAAATATGAATTAAAATATAGGTTAAGATACAACAACCAAAATTTCTAATCCTCATTGCAATTATACAAATTAGAAAAAAAAATTAGTTTAACAATTGCAGCCAATTAACAGTTACAGTTGGCTGGAAAGTATGAATAACGCCACCAGTGCAGCAAGGAGATAGTGGTCATGTGCTAGTCAAAGGCGGGAGGGGAAGCAGGCAGTAATGAACCCACACTGGTGGAGGGACATAGGGGGAACGTGGTGAGCAGTCCTTGCTGGGATTACAATAGGGGGAAATGTACGTGGTCACCATGTCGCTTTCAGCAAGCCTGCTCGCTCTGTGGTGCCCCCCATGTGGCAACCAATTGCGTGAAGCTTCGAATGTTTAACAAATTCAAGCAGGGCAGGCAGGGATCAGCACAATGTGGTAACCAGGCCAGCGGGGGAGGGAAAGGCCCCAACCCCGGTCAGGTATGAGGCACTATGGCAGGCTCTTCAGAATTACCCGGACAAGGAAGCATTAATTTATGTTATTAAGGGATTCAGGGAGGGTTTTCACAAACCTGCTGTTGGGGTTACCCCCTGCAGGATGGCAGCAAATTTACAATCTGTAAGAGGTCTTGAGCATGTGGTTTACGCCAAGCTCAAGAAGGAGAAAGCCGAAGGTAGAATAGCGGGCCCGTATGACAATCCACCCTTAGCTGACCTCCACATCTCTCCACTGGGTGTAGTGCCAAAAAAGGTGCCGGGGGAATTCAGGCTTATTCACCATCTGTCCTATCCCAGGGGAGCATCAGTGAATGATGCCATCCCTAGTGAGTTGTGCTGTGTGCGTTATGCTTCATTTGATGCAGCGGTAGAGATGGTGAGGAAATGCGGGGTGGGAGCTCAGCTGGCCAAGAGTGACATTAAGTCAGCTTTTCGTCTACTGCCAGTACAACCGAGCGACTTTCACCTGTTAGGTTTTAAATTCCAGGGGAAGTTTTACTTTGATAAGGCAATGCCAATGGGGTGTTCCATCTCATGTGCGGCCTTTGAGAAGTTTAGTTCAATACTGGACTGGCTAGTCAGGAGGCGATCGGGGTTGGAGCAAGTTATTAATTACATGGATGATTATTTGTTGGTTGGGAGGAAGGGATCAGGAGAATGTGAGCATTTATTACAGTTATTTCAAGACACGGCAAATGAGCTGGAAATCCCCTTGGCACCCAAAAAAATGGAGAGGCCGTCTACGTCATTGGCTTTCTTAGGGATAGAATGAGATACAGAAAACGAAAGGTCTTCTCTCCTCGAGGAGAAGATAGTTAACCTGCGGCAAGGGATTGATGCATGCCTTGGGGTCCACAAGGTGACGGTTAGACAACTGCAGTCATTATTGGGAAGCTTTAATTTTGCCTGTAGGGTAGTGGCTCTGGGACGGGCATTTTTGTCAAGGCTATACGAGAAGGTGTCAAGTGATCTTTGGCCTTATTACCACATTAGATGAACTAGTGAAATGAAGGCAGACCTCAGGATGTGGGCTTCATTCTTATCTGACTTCAATAGTGTAGGATTTTGGAGGCAGAACCTCTTATTAGAGGCAGAGCTGCAGGTTCAGTTGGATGCAGCAGGCACCCTCGGCTTTGGTCTGTACTTTAGAGGGAGGTGGTGCATGGCACGTTGGCCAGAGGAGTGGGTGAAGAGTGGGGTGATGAGAGACCTAACTTTTTTTGAGATGTTCCCGTTAGTTGTTGCGGTCCATCTTTGTGGTGGTGCTTTTGCCAATAAGACGGTACGATTTTGGTGCGACAACATGGTGGTAGTGCATGTAGTTAACACATTGTTGTCTAAGAATCGAAGGGTAATGGGTCTGGTGAGGGCATTTATGTTAAAATGCTTGTACAAGAATATCCTATTTATAGCAAAGCATGTGCCAGGATTAGACAACGGCATTGCAGATGCCCTCTCTCGATTCCAGATCGACCGTTTTCGTCTTTTGGCCCCAGGAGTAGCAACGTTCCGGAGAAGCTACCACCGAATATGTGGAGACTTGGCTCACAGAGTTGTTCAATGCAGTGCGAAGTTCTCTGGCTCCTAGAACAAGGGTGGCATATGAAGGGGCGTTTAGGGATTTCCAGTATTTTAGGCAACCAAAAGGTTGGAGTTTGGGTTTCCCATTTATGGAGCACCAGTTGATCCAATTTGGTTTGGAGCTTCATCATAGGGGTCTCAAGCCAGAAATAACAGCGAGCAAGTATTCTGCCCTTGCATTCATGGGTGGGTTAGCAGGATTTCCTGTTAAAGAGCAGAGTTTTTATATCAAGAGAATGCTGGAAGGTTGGGCAAGGCAACTCTACGAAGAAAAGCATAGGAGGGTACCAATTATAGTCCCTATGCTGGCCACAATTTGTGGTGTGTTAGGCAGAGTCGGTTTTAGTCGCTGGGAGGTCATTTTATTTAAAGCAATATTTACGTTAGCATTCTGGGGGGCTTTCAGAGTCGGGGAACTGGTAGCTGATTCCAGAGGTAGTAGTGCAGTGCTAGTTTTTTAAAAAAGGGATGTTTCAATTAACAAGGGTGTGCTGAAGGTGGTCTTGAGCAGATCCAAGACAGATCAAAGGGGGAGAGGGCAGGTTCTAACATTGTATAGGGCAAAGGTAGGGGACCCATGCCCCATTGAAGCGGTGGGGGAATACCTGGAGATGCATAATAGGGGGGAGGGTAGTTTGCTCATGCATGAGGATGGTTCATTAGTTACACGATACCAGTTTTGCGCTGTATTGCGCAAATGCACGATGAAGGAAGGTTTAAATGACCTGAGGATTTGCTCTCATTCCTTCCGGATTGGAGCGGTGAGTGTTGCAGCAGCAGAAGGCATCCCACAACTAAAGATAAGGGATATTGGTCGGTGGAGGTCAGGAGCAGTTCGGTCCTACATTAGGCCTCTGAGGGAATAAATGGGAGTTAGCAAGAAAGAAGCAGGGCTCTCAGCTGGGACTCAGCGCTAAAGCAGAGATAGTGTGGAGTGGGAAGCAGGGAATGCTTTGGCAGCAGCTGTTGCCCATGGTCCATACTGACCCATTACCATGGCACCCTGATGTTATTGTTATCCATTTAGGGGGAAATAATCTTGAGCGGGTTAAAGGGTTAGAGCTAGTAAAATGGATGAAAGCAGATATTACGGAGATTAAGAATAAATTCCCTGGGGTGTTAATAATTTGGACTCATGATGGAAAGAAGGGTTTGGAAGTGGGCTAACAGGCCAGGGAAGTTAAATAGGGGAAGAAGGAAAGTCAATAAGCAGATGGAGAAATGGCTTAGAGGGCAAGGTGACCAGTAGGGGTGGGACCAAACTAAAAAAAATGGGTATCGGTTTTACCGGTTGCCGGTTTAAAAAAAAACAATTTTACCGGTAAAACCAGTTTACCAGTACCGTTTTTTTTCATTGTGATTTCAATGGGGAAGTGTCCCCATTGAAATCAATTAAACGCCCTCCCAGGCTGCGCGGGTAAAAGGGGGGACACCCCCCACCCACCCTGCCCAGCTTGTTTTTTTGTTTTTTTTAAACGGACCTGCGGGCAAGTCCAGGCCGCCGCCGCACTGCCGCTGGCTGCCTGGAGGCAGCCATGGGCTATTGTGCTGAAGGTGGAGGCAGCTCTCCTCCGGGAGCCCTTCCAGTCCCGACTGGGGCAGCACCACTCTGGCTTAGCCCCCCACTATACGTCTTTTACCTGGGCCGTGGGTGGCGGCAGCAGCGTGGCACAGGTCCGGCAGCGGCTTCAGGGTTTCCCCGGAAGGCCTAGTGAAGCGCTGAAGTGAAACCAGCCAGCCAGGCAGTATGCCCAAAGGGTTATGACAGCTAATGGCACCTCCCACACCAAAATTAGGTAAGGGTCCCTACAGGGGCCAAAACCTTGCTTACCCACCTCAGCAGTTTACGCTGTCGGGGGGTGGGGGGAGACGAGGGTAATGATTATTAGTTAAAGTAAGGGCTGGGATCCTGGGAACCCTCAGGCAGTCCAAGTTTATGTTTAAGGTTAAATTAAATGACCTGGACTCCTGATGTTGTTAGGTACTCTTCCCTCTTCCAATTGACTGAATATAAATGCGGTATTAAAGAGTGTGGCCATTAAATTCCAACACTGTGTCCTTGTCTCATTCTGGGATGCAGCGACAAAAGCTTTTTGGCAAATGGAGGTTTTGAGGGCTAAATTTGCCTTATGGAGTCTACTGGGTTGGCTAGGGGTTTCCCTACTGGGGGACTCTGGCTAATCACCTGTTGGGTCTAGAATAACCCTACCTGAGTACACTTCTTGGAGGACATCACTAAGGTGGCTTGTGACATTGCCCCAAGTGATTATTAGAGAAATCGTACCTTTTGAGTACTTCCAAATGATGGTAGGTACAGGATAGCCCTCTGCAGAGCAATTGAGAATTACAGCTTTTCCATAAATTCCATCTTGATCACTCGGTTGAACCACAAATCTGGGCGGAACTGGAAGGGAAAGGAAAGAGATTAATTATGAGGAGGGCAGCCAAGAAGACAGTTTGGTAGATTACTGGCCAGCTTCAGGAATTTTAATGGGAAAACAAGTTAAAGGTAGGAGGAAAATTTCACACAGAGGGAAAAGGACAAATTTGCTTGTCAGCATGTAATCAGACAGTTAAACCTTTTTTCTCAATGATTTTTTTTTCCTAATTGACACCAATGTTCAGCAGCCTTTGCAAGTGAAAACAAAACAAATAATAAACCACATAATAAAGGTTTACAGTTGATTGAATTTGCTTTCTCATGTGGTCTGTCTCTGAATCCTAACCATGGGACAATGTATGATTGTCATTGGCATAAGAATGCTTGCTGGGAAAGACAGAGGTAGAATGAGGAGTCTGAAAACAAGTTGGGAACCTCTTATGTGTTTTATTAAGATTTGCAGGGTCCAGGGCATCATCCGCAGGACCTCAAAGGTGGTCGTGTTTGGGGCCTTGCTGGGAGCAAATGGGGACCCCACACTCTGCCCTGGTGAAAACAACCCTTTGGGGACTCAAGCATATCTATGTTCCAGCATTTCTTTCATGGCACAAACTTCTTGTAAACTTCTATCCTATCCCTTCTTCACAAAGCTGAAGAGCCCTAAGGTATCAAGCCTCTCCTCATACTTGGAAGTTGTTCATACCCATGGTCATTTATGTTACTCTTTTTATGTACATTTCCCAGTTCTATTATATTTTTTTTCAAGAGGGGGCGACCAGAACTACTCCAGATGTGGTTGCGCCATATATTTATATAGCGGCACTATGATGTTTCCTGTTTTATTCTCCATCTCTACGTTTTTAGAAAGTTTGGTATGCTATGCATCAAAAAAACAGATCACAGGCAGAAATTGTACTACAGACAGTGCTCACCAATGACCTCAAGCTGCCAGTACTTAGAGGTTCAAATAAGTGATAAGTAGTTCAAATAAGTAATATCTCTGCCAGAAGGGGGAAAAAATACATAAGTCAGGGAATCATTTGTCTGCTGCCTTTTCTAAATTAAATCCTCCATCCTTAGAGGAGAATTCTACATTTTAAAACAACTATGTCAATCCATTTGAGTATGTTTTCAATATGCTCCAACTAACTAAAGAAGTTAATAAAAACAATATTTACTTTTTGATTGAAAAAATTTGGGCTCAGTGGTTGCAAGCAGGTGTAAACAGTTACAAAGGCTTATTCTTCAATGGCAAGTTGATGTCACTTAGGTTCATGAAATCTAGTTTCACTACTGTTAAAGGACTTGAGAACATATACGCATATTAAAACAGCTTTGACAAATTATTGGGGACACACGTGGTATTGCCTCAGTTAACTCCCATACAGGAGTTTTTTCTCAAAGTATAAACAATTAAACATTTTGTCTCTTGCACGTATGGAGTGTTAAGGGACTCCACAGTTCCACTTGTGGGGAAAAGGGTATGGGAAGAGGCAAATGTGTCAATAACAGAATGAGAATGGGAATTAATTTGTAAAAATATTCAATTTGCTACCCCAAAGCTGGACTTTGATTTAGCCAATTTAAAATTATTAATAGATATATTTTATTACCATTAAAATTGCATAATTTTAAACTATCACAGTCTGATCTATGTTGGAAATGTCATGCGGATGATGGTAGTTTATATCATATGTTTTGGTTTTGTAATATGTTGAATTCTTTTTAGCAACAAGTGTTTAATCTGATTTGAAAATGTATGGGTTTTAGAGTTATACCTTCCTTTAAACTGGCAATATTAGGAGATACTTCTCTATCACTTAATATTCTATTAAAGAAGTTATTACTTACATCTCTGTTTGTAGTGAAAAGGATAATTTGGTCTAACTGGAAGGATAATGCTCTTCCTGTTTTTCAATCTTGGTAAAATGCTATTCTTCTTGTGAAAATAAATATTAGAGAACACTATATATTGTTGGAAAGAAAAACCTAAAGTTCATGAACAGGTATGCCATAAGGTTTTTGAGCAATAAGTAATGACAAATATTGTTTCAATTGCTTCTTATAAATATGTATTTTTAAATATGTATATGTATATGTAAGACGTGAAATTTATTTTACTTTCTTTTCCGGAATATATATATTTTAGGCATGTGTAATTCTGCAATTGGGATAATTTGATGTTTATGTATTTAGTTTTAATTTTTTAGATTTTTTTTTCTTCTTTCTCTATGAAAACCGAATAAAGAGTTTTATATATATATATTTGGTCCTGATCAAAGGTCCACGCATGCACAGGTGCACGGTGCTAGATGACAAGCCCCAGCCACCCAACCACCATCACAGGAAGAAGCAGGGCTGCAGTGGGGTAAGTCAGCAGCAGCAGCAGAGGGAGGCAGGGGGCTTCCTCTGTAGCACCATGTGTGCACAATGTGTGCGCATGTGCAAAGTATGTTAGGTTCATGTACATGTACCAGTTGTTTGCGCTGACCTTGGATCAGAACCACCAGGTAAAAACAGACATGACGGTGGCCCACATTGGCCCAGGAACCACTGGCATGTCTGCTTATGTGCTGCCAAATGTTAGCCTGGAACTGCCCCGGGGCGGGTAGGTGGCTAGCCTGGGCCATCCCCAAGGAACAGTCAGGGCTAAGCGCCACCACGGCTTGTGGAACAGACACCAGACCAGGGTAAAGTGGGCCATCATATTTGGTGGCCTGCTGCTTACTCTTACACCAGTTGGGGTCCGCGGCACTTCCACGCAGCCTCATAAGTCACCATGGCCACCCGTCAGGGAGAGTGGTGGGCCACTCTGAGCAGCGTGGGGGTGCAGCCATGCGGACGCATGTCTGCACATCGCATCGCCCCTTGGGATTTCTCCAAGGAGGCATCGTCGTGGAGTCCACCCTGGGGCAAGGTAAACATCTGCAGCCAATGGACACATGAGCCACTGCATCCCGTGGCTCATTTGACCAGGGAGGGGCAAGTCTCCCTGACTGTCTGGTATGGCTTCACCCATTATTTCTGAAACTGACCTCGTTAAAACAAAGAATATGTGGCAACAATATAAAACTACTACCATGAATTCAATCTTGTTGCCACTGAAGTCAATGGGAGTTTAGTTACTACTTCAGCGAAGTCAGGATTGCATCTTATATATGTACCATGTTATGAAACTTATGAAAATGGGCTCATGGAAATAATTTCCACAGGTATTTTTTGTTTTGTTTTAAGTAAAATTTCTCCCCTGCTGTTTGCTAGCAGAGCAAGCCACAGTTCCTTTGGACTTGGTCTGCCAGCAGAAGGGGTTGGGGCAGGCTCTGCACTCTATTCCAACAGCTGTTTTGCAGGAAACTGGAGAGACTCAACTGCAATGCAAGCTCTTGTCCTGGGCTTGCATTGGGAGTTTGATTGGAGAGAGGAAGCACTCCTGCTTCCCCCTCATCAGCTGTTCCACAGGGAAGCAGGAGTGTCCCATCACCTCCATTTGCAGTGCAAGCTCCACTGTAAAAGATGCTTCCCTGCAAAAATTCTCCCACCCCCAAATGTTTACATCTATGGTGACCAAACAGTTTAGATTCCTCTAGACTAAAAACTACCTATTTGTATCCCACTAAAGGGAGCTTGAATGAGGTGGACTTTTTGAAGACAATGAACAGTGAACAATCAAGACTATGAAGAGTGCAGAGTTTTAAATTCCAATAGTACTGGGTAAAATTCTCAAAATGTCTAAGTGACTTAGAAGTCTCAGTTCCATTTTAAAAAGTGACCTAGGCCAATACAGTGTGATGCTGTTGCAAAATAAGGCCAAAGCCCTTTTGGGTTGTATTAACAGAAGTGTCATGTCCAAGACTCAGGAAGGTATAGTACTCGGCACTGGTCAGACCTTTCTTGGAAAACTGTGTTCAGTTTGGGGTTGCATTTCAGAAATTATGGGTAATTTCAGATGTAACGATACCATGGTCAACCACAGTGAATCCCCTGTGGTGGCTGTTGGTCCCATTACATCTGTTCTGCTTCCCACCAGATGTTCACCCCAGTGAATCACTGGCGGGAATCAGATTGATCACAATTCTGAACCTCCGGCCGCCCGGAGGTCCAGAATTGTAGTGGGATCAGGCCCCAATCATGATTGGATTGGTCACGATCTGGGATGGGCCGCAGGTTATGTCTGTTACTTCAGCCCAGCCGGATCGTGGCCCTGACCACGGATCCGGCGCAGTGGCTGAATTGGCCGCTGCGCCCGCCTGTCTCCTGGAGAGTGGGCAGCCGGGGGAGAGGGGGGCTGTGCGGCTGCATGTTGCGCCGCACAGCCCCGCCCCCTCCCTGATCCTCGGCAAGAATCAAGTCAGCACGTCTAAAGGACGGCTGGCCTGATTCCATCCCGGTTCATGGTTCAGCGTGGCGGGCCTCCAGGCCTGGTACATCTGAAATTACCCTATGTTGTCAAAGTGGGAAGGAGTCAGAGAAGATCAATAAAGATGACTGAGGGCCTGGAATACAAGTCATAAAAGGAAAAGCTGACAGCACTGGGCATGTTGAGCCTAGAGAAAAGATTAAGGAAAGAAGGACATGGTGACAGTTTTCAAATATTTAAAAGGATGCTAAGGATGGGACAAAAAGCAATGTGTTTAAATCACAGGAAAGTAGGTTAAATATTAGGGGGGAAATATCCTAAATCCTAAGTGTTAAGATAAGCAGTGGAAAAAGCTGCCTAGAGAGATTGTGGACTCTCCTTCCCTGGAGGTTTCCAAGAAAAGACTGGAAAGGTATCTGTCAGGAATGATTTAGCTGTTATAGGGCATTATACCTCACAGAAGGGGGTTAAAATAGATGGCCCACCATATTCTTCCAAACTCATCACTTCTATGATGCTACAAAATAGAGATTACTGAATAGTCTAAACTTCGTTATAAAAATAACTGAACAAAGCAAAATGATAGCAAAAATGATAGCATAATATGATAATATGCAAATACACGATTATTTTAAAAATGTTGTCCTTCCAAGAATGTGGAGACTACAGCCCTTTTTAGATGGGTCTCTCCCACTCATGAACATGCAGAAATCTGTGTGTTCATGAGTGGGCGTGATCCATATGAAGGATGTGACGTGCGTGTGCAGTGAGTGGTGGGTGAGTGTGTGCTCCTGCGTAACACACGGTGGCCCATGTGGAGGCTCTCATGGCAGTGTTGCCGGCAAGCACAGCCTGCAGCTGCAGCAAGAGATGTCTGTGTGGCTGCTGAAGGGGCCTACCTAGTAAGGTCAGGGTTGGGGCCTGTTGCCTAGGGAGGAGGTGATGGGGGGGGGCATCCAGCCTGCCTGAATCACAGTGGGGAGGGGGAGTTCCCCTGGGTGGGGTGGACTGATTGGCGGGGGAGGGGAGGGGCCTGGGGTGCGCTGGAGAGGAGGAGAGTCTTGATCTGGGGGGGAGCTTGGCTGGGGAGTGGGACCTGGGATGTGCTGGGGAGGAGGCTTGACCTGGGGGGGAGAGCTTGGCTGGGGAGGGGCCGGGGGACCTGTGGTGCACCGGGGAGGGGGACCTGGGGTGATCTGGGGGGGGAGCTTGGCTAGGAAGGGGAGGGGGATCTGGGGTGTACTGGAGAGGGGAGGAAAGGCCCCTCCCCAGCCAAGCTCCCCCACCCCAGCTCAAGCCTCCTCCCCTCCCCAGCCAAGCTCCCCCCAACTCAAGTTGGGGGGAGCTTGGCTGGGGAGGGGAGGAGGCTTGAGCTGGGGTGGGGGAGCTTGGCTGGGGAGGGGGCACTGGGAGAGGGGGACCTGCGAGTCTTGGGGGCGGGGCTTGGTTTGGGACCAGCAGCCCGAGAAGGGCCTAGGGGTGCAAAGTTCCTAAGTTCAGCCTGGCAGGTAAGTGGAACCCAGGCCTTATAGGGCTTTAAGGGTAATAATCAACACTTTGAATCGGGTTCGAAAGACTATAGGCAGCCAAGTGCAGTAGGGATGTGCGAACGCAATTCGGACCGAACTCGAATAGTTTGGTCGACCGAACCAAACGTTTGAACTGAACTTGAATTCGACCGAATGTTCAGTCGAATCTGAACCAGTTTGGAAGGCCAAAAAACACAGTTTTGAATGTACGAACTCAGTTCAGAAGTTTGGAATTCGACTGAACTCGAATAGTTCGGTCGACCAAACTGAACTCGAATAGTTTGGTCGACCAAACCAAACTTTTGAACCAAACTCTATTTTCAAACCGAACTGAATCCAGTTCTGTTTGCACATCCCTACAGTGCAGAAACCAGAACGCTGGTATAATCTGCTCCTAGCCACCCACCGCAACAAGAAGATGAGCTGCTGCATTCTACACCAGCTGAAACCTCCAGGTCATCACCAAAGGTAGCCCCACATAGAGTCAATTGCAGTAGTCTAATCTTGAAGTGATAAATGCATAGATGATAGTGGCAGATCAGAACCTGAGATGTACGGCTGAAGACGTCAAACCAGATGTAATTTACTAAATGTACTCCTCATCACAGCCGTCACCTAGGCGTCCAGGTGGAGCTGTGAGTCAAGGAGAAGTCCCAGACTCCAAACCAGAAGAACCAAGGAGGGAGGCACCTCATCAATGTTGGGAGCCTCCACTCCCTCCTCCTTACCCACTAGCATCACCTCTGTCTTGTTAGGATTCAGCTTCAGACAGTTCATCCTCATCTAATTCCCCACTGCCACCAGACACGGGGAAAACACAGAGACTGCTGGGCCTGGGTCAGATGAAAAAGAGAGGTACAGTTGGGTGTCATCAGCATACTGATGGCACCGAACTTCAAACCCTCTCATGATCTTGAACAGGAGAGGAGACAGAATAGATACCTTTGGGACTCCACATGTCAGGTCCCGTGTGTGTGTGTGTGCAATATACTATCCCCCAGAATCACAAGTTGAGTTCTCCCGACCAGGAATGAGCGAAACCATTCAAGAACAGTTCTGCCCGCCCCGGCGCCATCTCTCAGGCAATCCACCAACATCTCATGATCAACTGTGTCAAAAGCTGCTGGAAGATCTAACAAAATCAGAAGGGTAGACCGACCTCGGTCCAACTCCTGGCGTAGATCGTCAACCAGGCTACAGTGCAGTCTTGGTGCCATAACCTGGATGAAATCCAGACTGCGAGGGGTCAAGGAAACCAATGTGGTCCCTGAAGCTGCTGGGCCATTGCCCATTCAATAGTATTCAATAGGGGTGGGACCCCGGACCCATTACCGGCTACCGGATTTACCGGTTACCGGTTCTGGGAAAACCGGATTCCCGGATTAAATCCGGTATACCGGTACCGGATTTAATCCATTGGTTTCAATGGGGCGCTGTGTCCCCATTGAAACCAATGAAATATCCCTCCCCCTCCCCCTCCCAGGCTGCGCGGGTGGAAGGGGGGACACCCCCCACCCACCCTGCCCAGCCTGGCTTTTTGTTTAAAAAAAAGAACAGAGTCAGACCCGGACCCGGACCCGGAGGCGAAGGCGAAGGCGAGCCCACCCCCCAGCACCAGCGGCCGCGGCATCCCCGCAGCCGCGGGTAAGTATGACCCGATCCCTGGGGGGGGTGTTTAACACCCCCACCCCCCCCGGGATCACCCCTACACTCAGTGCGCTTGCCGCTTGCCGCTTACCTTGGGGAGCTCCGGCGGCGGCGGGCGGTCCGGCGGCCTCAGCGCCGGCTGTGGCTGCCGGCGTCAGGACGCTGTAGGCCTTCCGGTGAACTTCCGGGTTTCACCGGAAGGCCTAGAACGTCCTGAAGCCGGCAGCCACAGCCGGCGCTGAGGCCGCCGGACCGCCCGCCGCCGCCGGAGCTCCCAAAGGTAAGAGCGCCAAGCGCACTGAGCCTTTAGTAGGGGTGATCCCTGGAGGGGGTGGGGGTGTTAAACACCCCCCCCCGGGATCGGGTCAGGGTCATACTTACCGGCGGCTGCGGGGACGCCGCGGCCGCTGGTGCTGGGGGGGGGGCTCGCCTCGGCTCGGGGTCGCGCTTACTCTTTTTTTAAACAAAAAGCCAGGCTGGGCAGGGTGGGTGGGGGGTGTCCCCCCTTCCACCCGCGCAGCCTGGACTCGGGGAGGGTTTTTCTTTTAAAAAACTGTTTGGCTGGGGATTTAAATTTTTTTACATTGCAGCCATTTAAAAATGGCTGCAATGCAAAAAAATCCGGTACCCCGGAATCCGGTACCGGGCCCGGATTACCGGGCCGAATCCGATAATGCCGGTACACCCAATACCGGCATTATCGGATACCGGATTCTACCGGTTTCCCACCCCTAGTATTCAATAGCCGTCCTAAAAAGGAAAGGTTAGAGACTGGCTGATAGTTGGCAAGGGCATCAATGTCAAGAGATGACTTCTTGAGCAAGGGCCGCACCATAGCCTCCTTCAGGAACCCCATGACCCTGCCCTCCAAAAAGGAGGCATTGATGGCCCCCACCAGCAGTGGCCCCAATATCTCACAGTTGGCTTTCACCAGCCACGATGGGCAAGGAACGAGTTCACAAGTCATGGCCCTCACAGCTCCCAGCAACTCCACTGCATCGGTGGACGACACCTGTTGAAACTGATCCTATAAAACCAGACCAGATGGGGCATTCATAAACTCTGATATATCCACTGCATTAAATGCAGCACTGAATTCATGGTGGATTCAGGTGACTATCTGCTAAATAGTTGATAAACATGTCACAGCGAGCACTGGAAGAATCCAGTTCCAAACAGAGAGAGGCCAGACTGACCAGTCCCTTCTTCATCCAGAAAAGTTCAGCTGGATGTGACTTTGCAGATGATATTAGGGTAGCAAAGAAGTTCCTCTTTGCTGCACACATAGCCATGGCATAGGCTTTTAATGCAGCTCTATGCCATAATTGGTCAGCTTCAATATGATGGTGACATCACCATCGCTCTAACCGTCTCCCCTGGTGCTTCATCTGATGCAGGTCTTTTGTAAACCACAGAGTCCTACATTGCCTATGCTCAGGGAGTGGACACCTGGGAACCGTCCGATCGATGGCCTCTGCCAACAAGGTGTTCCAAAGCACAACAAGGTCATTGAGCAATCGGTCATAAAGGTAGGAAGGTATATCCCCCAGAGCATTCTGGAACCAACCAGTTCCATAAGTCTCCGGGGGCAAACCATATGAATAGGTTCTACATTCTGCCGGGGGCAGACATATGCCGGGAGACTGGTCCATAGGAGATAATGGTCCATCCATGACACGGGTAGGGATGGGCGAACGTGATTCGGAAGTTCGGAGTTCGGACCGAACTCAACCAGTTCGGTCGACCGAACCGAACTTCCGTACATAACTCAATTTTCGAACCGAACCAAATTTCCAAACTTGGCTCTGTTTGCCCATCCCTAAAAGATATTATTCCATTTAGTTCAATGGGGTTTGAATTTCCGAACTTTGTTCGGAAGTTCGGAGTTCGGACCGAACTCGAATAGTTCGGTTGACCGAACCGAACTTCCGAACCAAACCGAATTTCCGAACTGAACCAAATTTCCGAACTCAGTTCTGTTCGCTCATCCCTAGACACGGGTACCAATGACACCTCTCCCACTAACAGACCCCCCCCACCTCAAGGTCAGTGCAAAATACCAAGTCCAGGGTATGTCCCCCCCTCGTGAGTCGGGCCAGGAAGCACCTGAGACAGGCCCATAGTTGCCATGGCAGCCATGAACTCTCGCTCCAACCCCTTAACACTAGCATCAGCATGAATATTGAAATCCCCCAGGACCACAAGCTTTGGGGACCGCAATACCACCTCTGACACCAGATCGGCTATAGCAAATAGGAATGGATTACATATATATCTTATAGTATATGATATATAAATATACTAGGATGATGAAAACTAAGCTGTATGTTGTTTTCATGGATTTATCCTTGGACTTCGATACAATTGATAGAAACCAACTTTGGACTAAATTACACTCTTGGGGTATTAATCCCCAACTGTTGAGATTGTTGATCTTGTATCATAAAGATACTTAGATTTTGTTATGGGGGGAGGGGGGGCTGACATCTGTGTTTCCAACTAATCAGGGAGTCTGTCAAGGCTGCATTTTGGCCCCTATGTTGTTCAACTTGTACATGAATGACATTATTGTAGAAATGCAGTTTCAACCTTCATCCTCCTAAGATTCTATCCTCACATACTCGCATTTTATTATATGCAGATGATGCAGTAATAATGTCAACAACTCCTATAGGACTCCAACGGGCTATGAATAAATTTGTACAGCTCTGTGATCAGAATAGGCTAACCATTAATTATTCTAAAACCAAAATAATGAAATGGGACAGAAGCTTAAGAGACCATGCATGGATTATTGTAGAGCAGAAGATCGAGATAGTTAAATCTTTTAAATATTTGGGAGTAAAATTCTTCTCCAGCAATAGTTAGAAAGAGCAACAGGCAGCGGTTAAAATGAAAACACGGCAATTTTCGTTTGCTGTTAAGAAATTTTATGATAACCCTGGGCTAGATCTATCTTGACTTATGGTGTTGATATCTGGGGGTATATGGCCAGCAATGAAATAGAAATTCCACAAAATAAATTCCTGAGGACACTGTTGGGCCTCCCTTGTTCAGTTCCAGCAGCCTTTTTGAGAGCAGAAACTGGTATTGAGGCAATTTTGACAAATTTCAAAGAGAGCTTTGAAATACTGGTTCACACTTGATTCTCAGCCCCAATCGCATACCAAAAATGTGTTCTCTGGAGGACCTGATGTGACCATCCTTAGCACAGTCCCCTGGTTAACATATGCTATTAATACTCTCAATAAAACTGGGTTTTTCTATGCAGCTAACAAAGATGTTAGGTATTTCTCTAGTTTAGAGAGGGATTCAGTGTATCATAGACTTGCTGATATAGCCCTACAGGGGGATTGTGCCATGCTATGGGTTTCCTGGATAGCTCCTCTTTATATACATTGGAGACCAGATACGGGCATGGCAAAGTACTTACTGTTAAACTTGAAGCACACTTGTCGTGATCACTTGACTGGGCTGTGATTAGAACAAATGATGTCTGCTTTAACGGTTGGTTGGAGAATGGGCAATTGGGCATCCCCAGAGAGAGTAGAATTTGTACTTGTGGGATGGAAATGATTGAGGATACGATCCATTATCTACTGGAGTGCTGCTATTACACTGAAATTAGAAGTGGTTTTTTGGCCCCAATTTTGCTGAAAGTGCCTCTCTTTTTGAATAAAGGAAAGCTGAATTGGTTGTGCCAAAATATGTACAGAGATGGCATTACTAGTTTAGCAGCTTTTGCAGACAGGGCAGCAGTTATCAGAAATCGGAACCCAAAATCGGTTTTGTTTTTTTAATTCTTGATTTGTTTATTGTTTGGTATGTTAAGTATTTGGAACTACGAAACTCTCTGGACTTTTGTATTTGACATGTTTGTTGCTTTGTTTGTGTTTTGTTTGTGGTGAGATGCTTTATTAAAGTAAAGATATAGAGGCTTGTTTTTTCAGACAATCACTCTGTTTAGGAGCAAGGAACTTTGAATCCTTATATTTAGGAGTTTAGCTTTGTGTACATCAATGCCCCATTTAGGAGCACAAATCATTATTTATCATTTTTGTCATTTGCTACTTTCAATAATTTAATATTTTACTTATGATTGTTATATGCTGGTACATGATTGTTATATTATTGATGTATGCTATTTTATTGATTGTTGATTATGTAAGATTATGTTTTTGTTTTTATTTTTAATTGTTCATTTATTTACTCATTTTATGGCCAATGTATGAGCTAAGTGCCAAATAAACATAAATGTAATGTAAATGTATACAAGTAGGGATGCTGCTGTACAGGAAGGTGCACGGTATACCAACACCTGCACCAATCTGTCTCCATACGCCAAATCGACCACAAGAGAAAGGCCTTCTGTACGGGACAGAGTTTGCACTGGATATCTCCATACCGACCACTTATCCCTAAAAACAATGGCTACTCCCCACCCCACCCCTGTCCATCTGACTGTGTCTGATGCTGCACGGAGTACCTGGCCAGAACAAGATCAGCCAGAATAGGCCCCAACTCAATGTCCAGTCAGGTCTCTGTGATACCAGGTTGGCCGCCTGGCCCACGATCAAATCCCAGACCGTAAAGGTCTTGTTAGCAACAGATCTCATATTTAACTGCAGTAACACACAGCCCAGGGCTCTTCCAGCCTCAACCACCGCTTCACTTGACTTGGGGGCAATGTGGGGGACAGATACTGGACATCTTGTCCCCCTCTGAGATCCTAAGTACCCTCCAAAGGGGCCATATCTCCCCTGGCCCATCACAACCCCTATAGCCACGGCATCCCCCTGGCAGAACCTTCCCCAATCTCCCCCCATTCCATGGCTGAGTCACCAGGCTGGTGAGGGGGACCCCCGTCCTCTTATTTATTTATTTATTTATTTATTATTATTAAAATTGATATGCCGTTCCCTCCTGCTACAAGCATCTCGGGGCAGCTAACAACATTTTAAAACACATAACTAAAATAAATTGAAACAACCTAAAACCCCCAGATTAAAATAACCCATACCAAAACCCTCCCTAACCCAACCAGAAGACTCGGGGCCAGTTGAGCTTCCTCCAGGAGGGAATTCCACAGCCGTGGTGCGGCCACCACCAAGAATGCCCTCTCCATTGTGGCCCGNTTCCCTCTCCCCAACTTGCAGAAATGCTTGGTGGAAGAACCAGGTCTTACAATTACGTCTAAAAGCCAGGAGATCCGGGCTGAGGCAAACCTCCGCGCAGCCACTGAGAATGCTCTCCTGTCAGTACGGACCCACCAATACCGCGGTACCTCCAGGAGAGTGTCCCCGGATGATAGTAGGGGCCGCCCTGAGACCTAGGGAGTGAAGCGATCTCTCAGATATTTGGGACCCAGACCATGTAGGGCTTTAAACGTTAAAACCAGCACCTTGAATCGGGTTCGGAACACTATAGGCAACCAGCGCAGAGCTCGGAGCACTGGTGTTATGTGCTCCCTATTGTCCGTCCCTGTCAGAAGACGGGCTGCCACATTCTGCACCAGTTGCAGCTTCTGAACTGTCACCAGGGGCAGCCCCACGTATAGCGTGTTACAGTAATCCAGTTTCAAGGCGATGAATGCATGGATGAGGGTGGTCAGGTCGGAGTCTGAAACCTCCACACAAGATGTAGCAGGTGAAAGCTCCCTTTGCCACTGCCTCTACCTGGCAATCCAGCCGAAGGCTGGGATCCAACAGGACTCCCAAGCTCTGGACTCAGGGAGCCAGCGGGGGGTAGACCCCCTCAATGAGGGGAACCATCACCCTAGCTGCCTGACCCACGAACATCACCTCTCTCTTATTGGGATTCAGCCTCAGTCTGCTCCGCTGCATGCAGTCAGTCACTGCCTCCAGCCATCGGGAAAGCACCGAGACTGCAGGGCCTGGGTCAGTTGAAAATGAGAGGTATAACTGGATGTCATCAGCATATTTGTGGCAACGCACACCAAACCATCTCACAACCTCCCCCAGGGATTGCATACAGATGTTAAACAATAATGGAGACAAAATAGAACCTTGCAGTATGCCACAAGAAAGGTCCCGGGGGCTAGTTGTTTCAGCCCCCAACACCACCCACTGGCTCCTTCCTGAGAGAAATGAGCAGAACCATCCAAGAACAGTCCCGCACACACACACATGGAACCGCAATCATCTCAGCAATAACCCATGGTCTACTGTATCAAAATCAGGTGAGAGATTTAACAGGACGAGTAGCATAGCATGCCCTGAATCCATCTCTCGGTGGAGGTTTTCACCAAGGCCACCAATGCAGTCTCGGTGCAAAACCCTGATTGAAAAGGGTCTAGAAAACTGATGCCATCCAGGTGACCCCAGAGCTGCTGGGCCATAACCCATTCAATAACCTTCCCTAAAAAGGGAAGGTTAGAGACAGGCCAGTAACTGGCCGGTGTGTCAACATCCAAAAATGGTTTCTTTGACAGGGGCCGCACCACCACCTCCTTTGAGGCAGTCCAGCACCCTACCCTCCTGAAGGGAGGCATTGATCACCCCCACCAGCATCGGCCCCAGGGTCTCCCTTGAGGTTTTCACCAACCAGGACAGGCATGGATCTAATTTGCAAAAGGTGGCCCTAACAGACCCCAGGACACTCATGGCATCAGCCGGCATCACTTCCTGAAACTGATCCCACAAGGATGGACTAGATGGGGCATCCATAAACCCCAAGCCCTCCTTTCTTTGCATCAATTCCACCTCTGAAATCACAATGAATCCTAGCGATCTTCTCTGCAAAGTTGGCAAAAAACTCCTCACAGTGGGCCTGGGCTATCTCCTCCTTCATATGGAGGGAGGCCGGACAGATCAGCCCATTTACCACTCAGAAGAGCTCCACTCTTCTGTGACTTTGCAGCAGTTATGAGGGCAGCAAAGAATTCCTTCTTTGCCGCCCTCATGGCCACAGCATAGGACCATAAATAGTTTTGATGCTGTAGCCGACTGGATTGAGCATGAGAACGATGCCAGCATCGTTCTAACCGCTGTCCCGCCTGCTTCATACACCACTGTGCCTCAGTAAACCAAGGAGCCCTACGATGATGAAGCAGTGCCAGTGGGTGCCTCGGAGCCACCCAGTTGATGGTCCCCTCCAGCAAGAAGTTCCATGCTTGGATGAAATCAGCAGCTGAGTGGCCATCAAGGTCCAAGGACACCTCCCCCAGCGCGTCTTAACACTCACACACACACACACACACACACACACACACACACACACACACACGGGATGGGCGAACAGATCGCGGTTCGGGTTCGCCCGTTCGGTTCGTCCGTTCGGTTCGGCAGTTCGGTTAGTTCGCCGTGTTCGGGTTCGGCTGTTCAGTTCGGATTTGGCCGTTCGGGAAATGTTTTGTTATGGGTGTTTTTGTTTTTTTTTTATATGTTTTTTTATTTGGTTTTATATGGTTTTTTTTTGTTTTTTTATTTGTTTTTTTTTGTTTTAATATGGGTTTTTTTAATTTAATTTTTTTAATCTAATATTATATATATATATCTACACTAAATCTAACTGCTATTAACTATTCTAAATGCTATGAACTAAATGGATTATCTAATAAGTATACAGGCCTACTCCTACAAACACTAAAACTAAATCATTAAAGCTATCTCTATCACTAAGCTAACTCCAACAACGGTCTACTGTCCCTAACCTATTTCTCTCTCTCTCTCTCTCTCTCTCTATCTATCTATCTATCTATCTATCTATCTATCTATCTATGTGGGATGGGGGGGAATCACAAACAACACAAGGTTTCAGTTTAAGGTTTAAGTTTCATTTCAGTACAAAACTGAATAATCCTACTCAGCGCCTGCTGTTCAGGAACAGTGACTAGCTCAGAAGGTGCTGGGAAGGGGGGAGGCAGATAGTTTCATTTCTTGGAAGCCTCTCCACCCCTGGTGCCTGGAAGTTTGCTCCTCAGTGACTAGTACTACCCCTCCCTGTCACGTTCGACCTTCCAGTGAACCATTTTTTGCCACCCGAACTCACCCGAACGCGATCCGAACTGACCGAACTGTTCGGTCATTTTGATGTTCAGAATTGAGTTCGGTTCGGCCAGTTCATGTTCGTGTTCGTGTTCGTATTCGGTCATCCGAACAGGTCGAGTTCGGGCCGAACTCCGAACCAAGTTCGCCCATCCCTAACACACACACACCCCTCTCACAGGGTGACAGCTCCCTCCCCCCTTTACTAGGACTACCCCCCCTCACAGGGGGGCCATAGTCCACTAACCCATTCCCCAACCCCTGCTTTCACCAGGAGGCCAGGCCACACCCTTCAACAAACACAAAAACTCACCCCTCAATAAAACCTACCTCACAACAAACCCGGGCCCTGCTAAACAAATAGCCAGAGATTAAAATATTAGCTACCCTGTATCCCATCACCAAACAGCCCTCCTTGAACTGACAGGGATTCCCCCAGTCCTCCCAGTCCCACTAAGGTCCATGCCTCAGGGCCCCTGGGTGTGGCCCTTAGGAGTGCTGCCTGTGGGCAGCAGGCCACTTTTCAATCCCCCAGGTCCCAGAAGTTCCTTTGAGAAGCCCTGTCCCCACCCCCTCTCCTCCTACAGAAGTTGTCGTCTGGGGCCCGGCACACTGATTCTCCCGGGGAGAAGGGTGAGCTCCAACAAGGCTCCTAGCCCAGCCTGGCACCTGGCGGCAGCAGTGGCAATGAAATGGTGGCTGCGGCAGTCCAGCTGTGCTGGCTTAGCTTGCGGTGATCTACTGTGTTACAGTAAACTAGAGTTTCTCTACTTTATTTTCTTATTGGCTAAAATTTATCCGTGAGTTTTTGTCTTGTTCTGGTTGACAAAGGCTATTTTCCGTGGCTGCATTCCTAAGCATACTTACCCTTGAGTACGTTCCACTGCTTTCATAAGGAAGTGTGTTTAGGATTGCAGGCAATGGCTATTAATTAAAACAACAACAAAAAACTCCCAAATAGTTTGTTGTTACAATTTCAAGTGCCAAACAGTGATATCTAAAGCTGAAGAGCAGACAGGCAAAAACTCCATAGTAAAAGAAGACTAGGACCCTTTAAGGCACTATCTCTGGGCATTTTCAGACAAGACACTCCCCACCCACTATACATGTTACAGGGCACCCAGAGGGCAACACTGCAGCCCTGAAACATGTATAGTGGGTGGTGATTGGTGGGTAATGGGTGGGGAGTTGCTTGTCTAAAAACACCATCTGTTTCTCTCAAAATACTTTTTAAAAGGTCAGTGTCATTGTCAACATTTTATAGATGAGGTATGTGTCACACACAGAGTCCAATATCAATCACTGGTTTCATTTCAGGAGTGCTGAGCGCATTCATGCAACAATTGTGAAGCTCAGCACTACTGAAAATTAGGTCAACTGTCAATTTGAGCATGCTGAGTACAGTCCTATGGCCTATTCACCAGATTATGACTGCCTTCTGTTTAAGATAGGGATGACATTTTGATACACCCAAAAATCATGTCGGAAGCATCTCGAATCTCTGGAATCACATGTTCACATGTAGGTATGGTTTGCCCAATCTGTTCTTGTTGCAAAGGGGATCAATTAAGTTTAATCTATTGTGGGGATGACTTGTCTTTCAGATAAAACCTTGAAAACTATTAAGTGTACTGGTCTTCACTAAAGATATCGTCACACTTTTGGAACATGACAAGTAGCACCGAATCAAGCAATTGCAGTGACCGCTGTTTCCATCAGAAACAGACCATTCGCCTGTGCTGCCACAATGAAGAAATGTACTGTCTTTTTCATTATTTTTGCGACTTCCTGTTTGGTAATTGGGCACGATCCAGAACTCACGCACACATGGCTTAGGTGTGTATGCACGAGTTCCATGTGATTTCTGCTCAGTTTGTGCATGAGTCACAGTCCCTATAACAGGGATGTGCATGCTTCACATATGCCGCACACCCTTATCCATGGGGCTTGGGATCAGCCCCCGTGTTCCTAGGCAGGAGCAGTCACACACCATGTAATGTTCCTTACGTGCTGCTTATGTTTGCTTGTGTACAATCACAAATGTGCTACGTAACCTTCTTCATTAGTTTTACTGGTTCTTGTTTTGGCTCCTTGTAAACTGAATTTTGATTTGGTGTATTTCACAGGCTAGCCCTTGTTTTCTGCATTCTAATTCTGGAAACTGTCATAAAATGCTGGAAACCAACAAAAATACTGGAGACTAACTTGTGGAAAATACCTCAAAATACTGAAAAATACTGAAAAATGGTGGACAATCACAGGCACCAATCTCAACAACAGCAGATATGTGGATTCAGTGGATAGTGAGTAAATACCAATGAACAGTCACAAGTGTTCCCGAAAGGTAGGTATTTTCCGACAGTGCAGGAACAGTTGTTCTCACCTCAGCTCTAATGACAAGTCAGAGGTTCCTCAACTTTGGGTAGGGAATGTAAAGCTGAAATGAATCTCCATGGGGAATACCATACAGTGGAGTCTGCTTATGTCAAATTTCTATGGTAAAAACATGCAACTTATCAGAAATTGTGTGTGTGTGTGTGTAATCCTGTTAGTTCTGAGTCTTGGATGAGCTGGAGACAGGGTACCTGGACCTCGCTCCCTTCACAGCTTGCTTTAGACTCCCAGGGACAGGACAGGATTTCACACACACATGGCTCTGCCTGGTTTAGGACTGAATCATGGATTTTTTTTTCTGATTCTTATCTTGATCAGAACAATTGGTCCAATCGTTTGTTCCAATTTCTGATCAGACTGGACAAGACAAAATATTTTTTTTTAAAAAGCCACTGCACATGCACAATGGTACTGCCTAGGGATGTGTGAACGCGGTTCGGATATTTGGAGTTCGGACCGAACTCGGTCTGTTCGGATGACTGAACCAAACTTCTGAACCGAACACGAACCGAACTCAATCCGAACTCAAAAATGACTGAACAGTTTGGTACTGTTCCGGTGAGTTCGGATGAGTTCGGGCGGGAAAAACATGACTGGAAGGTCTAGGGAGGGGGAGGCAGCTGAGAAGCAGACTTCCTGGCACCGGGGCAGAGAGGCTTGGAGTAGCAGCCAGCCTGCCCAATCACCATCCCTTTTCTCCTCAGACCACTGGCTTCGCAGTCTGCAATTGGACATAAGGGACGGGGGGGCTAGGCTGCACAGAGCCAATGGGGCTTGCGGTAAGGCAGGTGCAGCAAGTAACAAAAGTCATTGGCCTCCCCCCTTCCAACTCCTTCTGAGCTAGCACTGATCCTGTCAGCAGGTGTTTTCAGAAGTCTCCCTCTCCCAGCAGTTTGTGTTCCTAATCCATTGCCATCCTCCTCCTATTTCACCCATCGTACACATTTACCTCCCTAGTATCATTTATTTAGATTAGATTAGATAGATTTAGGTGTTATTTTTATTTTTTACCCATCCCTGTGTTCTTTCTCCCTATCCTCCACTGAATCCTCCCCTCCTCCCTTTATATATTCCATCCCCGATTCCCTTCCCCTGTTTTTTGATTTATTTAAAGTAGGATTAGATTGATTTAGGTTTCATTTTAGTTTTGTACCCCTCCCTGTGTTGTTCGGTGTGAGGTGTCTGTGTCCTTACACCTGTGGAAATTTAGGTTTTCTGGGCCTTTTATTTTGACCAAAGTCTTGTTCTGCACAGGCCTGTAAGAGGCAGCTGTTTCATATGAACCTTATACAGCCAAAGAATTTGCTTGATGTTACGTTATCTTTTGAAATAGAAATAAGGAAGTTTACTTTTGGCCTACTCTTGAGTATTTAGCCTTGTAGACTATCAGAGTCTCCAGTTTCCACTTTTAGTTGGCTGGCTCCCACTCTCCTGCTGGTTCGGCGTATATGTAAGACCTGGCCATTCCGTCAGGCTTTTGGCGAGGAGTAGGGATGGGGTGGGAGCGGGGATGGGGGCTTTCCCCACATATTGTATTTTTAAATTGTTTTAAAATTTTATATTGTTTTAATGAATGTTGTTCGTCGCCCCGGGCTGCCCTGTGGGCAGGAGGGGCGGGACATACATTTTAAATAAATAAAATAAATAAAATAAAATAGTTGGGACTTAAATCTGCTTTGCTATGAGATATAGGATTTCACCAGATAGGGAAGTTCGAGTCACTTCAGTCCGGGCACATGATCACACAGGTAACCGATGGCCTATGGGTCAAATGTCTGAACATCAAAGATTTCTGCTAATGCAGCTGGTTTTGGGCTAGGACAGATGGCCCGGATTGGAAAGAGGAACGGGAAATTATCTTATGTGGGCACAGATAATCTAATTGCCTTTACTTACCTCTTGATTGCTGATGTATGCATGTTTTATTCTGAACAACAGCCATGAAAAACCTATATAAACTGCCTGTAATCTTTGTTCTGGGTCTCACTCAGTTTGAGTGACACCCGCAGCTGTGTACCTGAAATAAAGACTGAGCGTCTCCGAAATTTGTGTCGAAAGTTAATTTCTACACACCCCATCCCTGTATAAGATAGATAGATAGATAGACAGATAGATGTAGGAGTTAGCTTAGTTATAGAGATAGAGATAGTGTGTAGTGATTCAATTTTATAGTGTGTTTGTAGGACTAGGTTTTTGTAGTTATTTTAGCTATTCCATTTAGTTCCATAGGTTTTAGAATAGTTAATAGCAGTTAGATTGTGTGTGTGTGTGTGTGTGTGTATATATATATATATATATATATATATATATATATATATATTAGAATAAAAATTTGAATTAAACAATTATATATATATATATATATATATATATATATATATATATATATATATATATATAATTGTTTAATTCAAATTTTATTATTATTATATATATTATATATATATAATCTTTGTGTGCATTCTTTGGGTTGGAAGACATTGAGAAGGGAAGTAGGAGAGGCCGGTCTGCTACCCATAAGACAGCACAGAGGGGTAAAAGAATGGACAGGTCAAACTCAGCTGGTAACAGATATAACTTTTATCATAACTTTTTAAAAAACAAACATTAACAATATAACAAGACATAAAAATAACAAACTTATTAGTGTCTCAGGGCCAAACAATACCAATACCAAAAATAAAACCTTCGAAATCGGTATCGATATCGGCACCGATATCAATACCGATTTCCGAATGTTTGGTCGAACCGAACTCCGCTGAGCCGAACAACCGAATCCGAACTCGGTTCCTGAACCGAACGACTGAACCCGAATTCGGTTCCCGAACCAAATGACTGAACGGCCGAACATCCGAACTGGGTTCTGTTTGCACATTGGATACTGTCCTTATCCAAAACGGTGGCAGTGCCACCATTGCTCATGCACAAAATGGTCTGGCATCCATTTTGCATATGTGCAATGACTGTTTCAAAATATTTCGACTAAAGGTCCGATCAGAATCTTCTCGAATTAGACCACTGGTTGAAATATCAAATCCAGCCCTAGTCTGGCTGTTAGTGTAAGTCCACATCTCTGGAGAGATGGAGAGGACTGATGATCCCTAATGCCCATTTCCAGCCTAACTGAGGGCTGATTCAGAAGTGCTCCAAAGAGCAAGTGCCGGTGACGGGATGCGAATGTGAAGAATGCGTGCCCAGATGATGTCTGAAAAGGCCCTGTGCACATGATTGAAGCTTGGCAGCACACTGACAGGCGTGCTTTACTGGCCTGAAAAAAACAGGTCTGTAGAGTGTGCCTGTCAGTGCGTCGAAAAGCTTCAATCATGCGCGTGGCGCCTTTTCAGATGACATCCGGGTACACATCCTTCACATTTGCATACAGCCGCCAGTACTTATAAGTGCTCTTTGGAGCACGTCTGAAGGAGCCCTGACATGAAGACTTGCCCTGGCAGTGTATATATTTACAGTATTTTAACCACATTTTTTCAGGGTTCAGAACTCTACTTATTAGAGATTAAAAAGCAATGCATCCCCATAGACTGGTGGAAAGCAAATTAATATGACTTATCCAGAAATTCAAGTTATGGAAGAGCTACTTAAGTGGATTTCACTCTATTCGGTCATTTCCTCCCCCTTTGAACTGATTCTGACAAAGCAGATACTTACTGCTATTTGTTTCTACTGCTACTATGAATCATGGGCTTGCAATCTAAGATGGACATGAGTGAGGGAAACACAAAGACAGACAGATATGCACACACATTCCTATTTAGATGGGGAAGTGAGGCCGAGAGATTGTGATTTGCCCAAGGTCACTCAATGAGTTCATAGCTAAATCAGGATTTGAACTCTGGCTTCCCTAGGTCCACGTCCAACACCTTATCCAGTCTGGCTCTCTAGGTTGAGAGATTGTTACTTGCCCAAGGCCACCGAGTGAGTTCATGGCCAGGGCTGGATTCCAACCCTGGCTTTCAAGACCAAGTCCAGCACCTAATCCACTACACACCACACTGACTCATTTCTGTTTCATTTACCACATGTCAAATATTTGTTTTCTTTTACGGGATTGACTTTCCTAGTTATTTCAGCCATTTTGGTTCAGAATTAGCAAGCTGAATAACCAAATATCCAAACAAAAATGACCAAAATATCTCTAAAATGTCAATTAACTAATATTGATTTGGGTGCAGATATTTATTATTTATTTATTATTTCATTAAATTTATCAGCTGCCCCCTCATGTCTATGGCATCTCGGGGTGGCTTACAACATCATAAAAACACAATAATACTAAAACCAACAACAATAAAGAAGACCAAGCCCACAACAATTTATAAAACATTACTAAAACCCAAAACCCTTGAAGCGACCGGCACCACTTCCCAGTACTGTTTCCAACCTAGTTATTCCTTTTAGGGATGGGTGAACGTGGCTCGGATGTTCGGAGTTCGGACTGAACTCGGTCTGTTCGATTGTCCATACCGAACGTCCGAACCAAACTCTCGAACGACCGAACAGTTTGGTTGTGTTCAGATGAGTTCGGGGACAGGAAAAACTTCTTTCCAGGGCCAAAAAGTAGGTTTCGGTTTCTATTTTGTTTCGGTTTCAGTTTTGATTTTGGTTTTGCTATTTTTGAATGTTCGGCCAAGTTCGGCCAAACCAAACTCGGCTGAACCAAACCATCGAACCCGAACTCGGGTTTCGAACCGAACGATCGAACATCGGAACCGCGTTCTGTTCGCCCATCCCTAATTCCTTTCCCTGGTCTTCGTTCTGCCTGTTTTTGACCCTCCCTAGTCTTCTGTCTGTCTTGCCTCTTCGTCTGCCTCCCAGCTTCCTGATTGGATACCAACAGTATAAAAGCATGCTGGTACCAACAAAGCTGGGCAAATTAACTCCCTCCCACGTCTCGTCACACTCCCTCTCTGGTCATAAGAACATAAGAAATGCCATACTCGGACAGACCAATGGTCCATTGAGCCCAGCATCCTGTCCCCAACAGCGGCCAACTACAGTAGCTTAAGAGAAGTTAAAAGTAGAAGTCATGGAGGTGTGACCCATCTCTTGTTAACCACTCCCAACTCCCAGTAGCCAGGGATGTGAGCCCCAGCTCGTAAGCATTCCATTTATGGCTCTATCTTCTAAGAATTTATCTAGTTTCATTTTTAAGCTAGTTATAGTGCTGGCTTTCATTGCCTCCTCTGGCAAGAAGTTCCACAAGTGTATTGTCTGCTGTTTGTTTAAAACCTGTTGCCCTTTAACTTCAGAGAATATCCCCTTGTTCTCTCATTGTGAGAAAGGGCAATCAATAGATCCCTATTTACTTTTTCCGAACCATGGCCTTCATGATTTTATAGACTTCTGTCATCATATCCCCTCCCTTAATTGCCTCTTACAGTCACTGTTATTATTTTGTGCCGTTGTATCGTGGCTAAAAAACCCCATGAAATATGCTAAGTATTGGGTCTACAACTTTGAGCTTGCAGTACATTGTCACTGGTACCTCTGGCCATAACATAGGGTGATTTCAGACGTTACGGGGCCCTTTGGCCCCGTACCGAAATCACAGAAATCATTCCCCCCCGGGAAAACCCCGTAACGCCATAGCAGACGTGCCGGGGAGATCCCGGCGGGGAATGTGGGAGGGGGCGGGGCCGCGCGGCACAACATGCAGCCCCATGGCCCCACCCCCTCCGCCCGCTCTCCGGGGAGACGGGCGGGCGGCGGGGCCACTGCGGCCGCCGCATCGGGCCGTAAGCGCCATGGCCCGGGATCCAGCCGGGGATCCCGGGCCGTGGCAACCGGCCAGACGTTACTTTTTTTGGGTCCCCGCTGGGGATCTTTTTGACCACGCTTCCCGGGACATTCCCCCGGCTAGCCCGGGAAGCGTGGTTCAAATTGACCCCTTGTGGGTATTGACCGTGGCAAACATCTGGCGGCCGCCAAACAGACGTTCGGGACACGGTGACCACAGGTGGGTATTCAACGTGGTTCACCGTGATCTCGTAATGTCTGAAAATACCCATACTCAAATTTCAGCCAGATATCTCTTATCGTATGTCTCCAATGGCCAAAAAAGTGCCAGGGTGCAAACGCACACAAGGTGTCAATGGTGTTTTCCTATTTGGTTTTACACAAACCTTTACTGTGTCATTTCTCAGCTGTTCAGGGAATGTTAGGTTTCATTTCTTCATGCTAAGTTTAAGTTTCCCTTCTGGGGTAAGTTTGTGGAGACATGAAGTCTGGGAATGTTAGATTTCATTTCTTCAGCCAAGTATTATGGCGTCAGTTTGTGGAGATAAGAACCTTAGGCAAACAAAGAAATGCAAACAAGCTCCTAGCATCCTAGGCAAAAACAACAGAAATGCAAATAGCAGGCTATAAAGGTGCTAAGTGTACTTAACTGTGCTTAGTAAAGTTTGACTATAAGGCACAGCCAGTAATTTGTATGAGACAATTTGCCTTTGGGGCGAATTTAGGGAATTAAAAACAATCCCCATAAAACAGACTATTTCACGTGTTTCTCTGTGTGTGTGTGTGTGTGTGCTCCCAGGGCTTTGGTTGAAGGTTTTGGGACACAGACTATATTTGGGGGATAAATAGACCCCACCTATAATGGGTTTTTCCTATATGGGTCATATGGACCCCAAGACACGGCGAGTGCAATTTTTGTTAAGTCAGAAGGTAAGGCTTCAGCAAAAAATCCCCCTTCCAAGAGCAATCCGCTGTGCACCAGGCATTTGCCACTTTCTCATAAAAGCAGCAGCTACTTTTCAGTCACACTGACACACAAACATTACAACTTGCCATGCTAGCCCATACATATGATTAATCAAATCCAGTGTCTTTCAGCAGACAGTGGTCTGTAATGAGTCTGATATTTCAGAGAATGTTGTAAAAAAAAAAAAAAGCTATGATGCACCTGGCCAGTTGTATATACAGTGTTGTACTTGAAAGGGAGTGGGGGAAAACGTAAATCCAAAGTGAGTGTGTCATGCTCTGAAATGTTCGTTTTGATTACTGTGACTGGGAAGAGGAAGAGTAATTTTGTAAAGTGATTTGAGATCCTTCAGGATCAAATGTGTGGATATAATTTATTATCTTTAATGTATCACTATTATTATAGAATTTATTGTCAGATTGACAGCTGGGGAAATTGAGCTCCACTGTTTATGTACAGAACAAGTACAGCAGGAACAGTGGCATAAAACCTTGCCAGCCCTATTTTACAAATATATAGTCTTCAGCCATTACAGGGTGAAACTATCTATGCCTGGTTAAACTTGAATTTCTCTAGAAAGAGAACTGCAATCGAGGACGTCAGGATTGCTGGTTTAATATACGATCTTCTGACAGTTATTGGACTGCCACTTGAGAAGGAAAAAAGTTAATGAAAAATTTGGTCCAATTATTTCCAAACCTTTTGTTGATATTTTGAAAATTTTAAATGTTCAAGGTCATCTCTAAATGCTACTTCCTTTCACAGCGGTTACCTTTAGCTAGGAGGTTGATTAACATCCAGTGACTACAATGAAAAAAATCATTATTTGTACTGCAATAGTGTCTGTATACCCTACCCTCCTTTACACCCTACCCTCCTGGAGCCCATGTAGGCAGTATGGTCGGTGGAATGGGAATAACATAGACAGTCAGGAAGTCCTGAATTCTAATCCTCTTCACCATTTATTCACAGAGTGGCTTTGGGCATGTCGTCTTAGTTGCAAAATAGGGGCAATGAAAGCAGTTCAGCCAGATGTGTAGCAAATATTAGTTTTTGTCTATATAGATCTTTGGACATGTCAAACAATGAATAAACACAAAGTATTATCTTAACTGAAGAGTTTACTATTATAAATCGCAGTTTAAGGTGGGTTAGTGATACAAAACCTCATGTGTACGGAGACTTTCCTGTACCTGAAAATAAAGGTTTTGGACCCACTGATTTGGAAAGGTTTTCATCACCGATAACACAATTCCTTTGGTAGACAATAGCAGCACAATCAAGATGCTGCTACAGTAGTTCAAACCAGCACCGAATCATACAATAATTCAATGGCCTTTTACCACCACCTTATTTTCTAATCAAATCAAAGATCTTTTCCTCTCCTAGGGCAGAAATGGGAAAGTAACAAATGATAAAGAGAAAGGAGATCTCATTGTGGTGGTTTCTTTCAGTATTTTACATTCAAACTTGTGATTTTAAAAGGAAAAGAGCCACCCCCTTTTACTCTATATTCAATATTGTGCACATATTGTTGGTATTGGTAAAGATGCTCTGATGCCCCATTTTTCTACAGGTATTCATCGGACCACTGTAAGAAGTCAAGAAAATCCCCTCAGCAAGCAATTCTCCAAGTTCACTAGGCCAGTTAATTTTTTTAAAAGGCAAAAGAAAGAAACAGCTGTTTGTTGTTCTTCTCTCAGTGGGTGAAAACAAAAACGAGATAGTAGACCACAATAGCTCACCATGGCTTGAGAGTCACCTGCACATCAGTTCAGTGGCTATCAGATATTCGCTCACTCCCAGCACAGGGTGGGCGGCCAGCTGCTACCAGATGTGTCGTCTGGAGAAGGTCGGTGACATGATGCGGCCCAAGGCTTTCCCAACCAGGCTAACCTGGACTACTGTGCACCCCCATGTTTGTTAAGGACCTCCCAGTCCTGCTGTTTGGTGAGTTCCACTAGCACCATGGACAAAGATGCAGCAGCAGCTTTTCTGCCTGGATTCACCCTGGCTGCCCTAGCTGCCTCTCCACCTGGGATCTCTCTGGTTACAGTCCGCCTGGGGTCACACTCCAGCTGCTCCAGCAGCCTCTCTGCCTGGGGTCAATCCTCCTGGCTGCTGCTGGCTGGTGCGGGTTCTCCTGGGCCTGATCTTGCCTCTGGGGGCTGGCAGCTGCTTCTGCTCAGCTGGAGTCTGACCTTTGTGTTTGGTTCCTCAGCCCAACCTGTAGGGATGTGCCTTTCATTTTCTTTATTAGAATAAGGAAAACGAAATGAGCCTTCTTTTGTTTTCGTTATTCAGTAACAAAAGCGAAAGAAGATAAAAAAATGAAAAATTTCATTTTTTGTTATTTTGGTTGCAACTTCACTGTTTTTAATCAAATTTGGATGATATCTGGAGATTTTGTACCCCTTGTCTTAGGCATTATTTCTGCCAAAATTCTGAAAGATTGGATAAAGGGTCCAAATTTTATAAGTAATTGAATTTTGTGATTTGAATAGGATCACATGCTTCTCCAGCTATAACTTGTTTATTTTCCATTCCATTTGAATGAAACTAGGAAATATTGTACCCCTATCCAAGGTTAATATCTTGGCCAAATTTCAGGAAGATTGGATAAAGGGACCTGATGTTATAAGCATTTGATTTGCACATGCATTTCTGGATGTAATGTCTTTGTATTCCATACGGTTTGGATAAAATTTGGAAAGTATGTATCCCACATCTAGAGAATCATACCTGTGAGTTTTAAGAAGAAACTGATAAAGGGTTCCAATTTTTTAAGCAATTGAATGTTTGTGATTTTACTGTTGTGCAAATACTAATCTTGAAAATTTGGAGACAAAAATGAACATTTCAGGACATAATCAGGATTTCAGGCAGAAAGGCACAGAGGGCAGGAGAAACCAACCTAACAATTAAGATACATGATTGACCAAGCTGATCAATTGGCATTCCCAACATATCCTGCAGCACAGTGATAGAGGACATGAGAGAACCCCTTATTGGTTCTTTCCTAAGCAGATGCTTCCAACTTTCCAATAACAAGCAGGGACATTGGAATGGCACACCACAGAATGGGAATACATGATTGTCATTTCTGCTGGCCAATTGGCATCACAAACCCATTTTGTACCACTGTGACAAACATTAGAGAATCCTTCTGTTAAAATCACAAACCTGCCATTGCTTATAAAATTGGGATTCTTTCTCCAGTCTTTATGAAATTTGGCAGTGGTGATCCCTTGAGTGCAGGGAACAACCTTTCCAAATTACATCCAAATTGGATGGAAAACAAAGACATTACAGCTGGACATGTGTGTGCAAACCATGAAACAATTAAATTGCTTATAAAAACAGGACCTTTATCCAATCTTTATTATTAGATTTGTCAAGGATGATCCTTTCTATGATGGATATAATGAGTTCAAATTCCATCCAAATTGGATGGAAAACAAAGACGTTACAGTTGGACATGTGTGTGAAAACCATGCAACTTTAATTGCCTATACAATGAGGACTCATTATCCAATCCTTATTAAATTCAGCAGGAATGGTCCCCTGAGTGCAGGATATAATCTTTCCAAATTTATTGCAAATCAAATGAAATATGAAGAAGTTACAGCTGAAAAAGCATTTCCTATTGAAACCAATGCAAAACAAAAAGAAAAGGAATAATGAAAACGAAAGACAATAACAAAAATAGTAACAGAAACAAATGATATTTTAATAATAATTAAAAAAAGGAATAATGGAAACAAAAAATAATCTGTGCACATCCCTACCAACCCGGGGTGGACAGAGGTGTGGCAGCTTCACGGGAAGTTGCATGTTTGTTTAGCTCTCCCTGCTGGCCCAGTGAGTGATGGTTGCGTTTGACCTCCATGGGCCAGGCTGGAGATCTGGCTAGCCACTGTCTTGTTTGTTTTTACCCAGTTTTGTTAATGCTTTGGCCTCGCTTTTCCATCCTCCATTCACAAAGACATACAGAAATAGAACAAGAATATGATGGAGTAACTCCCTTCTGGATATTATATTTATTTAGGTATCTCTGCCACCTGAGATTATAAGTGCAGTACAAATGCCATTTTTAATTGGTGTAGCAGAGAGCAAGAGCAGAGTTTCCTTTAAGGCTCAGACTTTGAAACATAACCCATAGTTCTGTAATGAGAAATGAGACCTCGGTTTTGACAGCAATACGTTGACAGGCTCAAGCTATTTAATAGTTGAACTCACAGGGCCCTTAAAGGTCAACATGACGACTAGTGAGTTTCAGGCTCTAGAAAAGAGGAAACAAAGGATAACAGAAATCAGCACAGACTGGGGAAGATGTCCCATGGCACTAAATTTCAAGACTGGGAAATGTTCTTAATTCATGTTTGTTTGAAGTAGTCCTAACAAGTTAGGGAAAGGTCAGTGGTCTGACTACATTATGTTCTCTATAGTCATTATTTACAAAGAATGGTAACTGTTTTGTTGCGGTTTCCTTTTTTTAAAAAAAAAACATTCTAGTTTGCTGTTCCTTAATTTATATTTGTTTTTCATAATCTCAGGTATGCTTTTTGGCTAGTTTTCTAAACAGTGATCACTATAGTCTTGGGAGTATATACTAAGTGCTTCTTACTCACAGATACAATGAAGAATACATTTTATTAGTGAGTAATTTTGAGCACTCCTAGCATGAGTTCCTCCAATGGCCCATTGGAGTGAATGAACAAATCTCAAAGATTGGTCTGGAATAGAATGTCTCATTTTTAAATGGAGTATTTGTATTTTAAATTTATGTCATACGGTCAGAATGATAGAAGAAATTTAATAAGCCAAAACAACCACTGATGTATTAATAAATGAGATCATTAAGCACTGTACTCTAGCAGAGACGAACAGTTATTAAATTTGGTCACTGGACCTATGGGGTCAATTTAGCTGGTTTAGTGAAACAATCTGATATGCAGCACTAGAAAAGAGAGGTACTTTTGCAGAATGAGACAGTGAATAAAAGTTCATACTGATCATTGTTGTCTAAAGTCAGTACTGAATATGAAGTGAGTCTTTCTGTTGCAAAACAAATTACAAACAAGGAAACTAAATGGGTTGTTGAATCCTGACAATAAGCATTTGTCTTCCCATCCCCCACTTTCTTTTCAGTCACAGGGTACATCTGCTATACTTTCTTTTTTCAAACCACCAGTGAAAATGCATTGTCTCTTCCTTTACATGGTGTTCAATGATCTGGGATTCTTCATTGCGTACTTAACTATCTGACAATATAAAATACCTGGCAAGCACAAAATGAAAACACATTCCCACTAGATGTGTTAAGGGGGGTTATTAGGTATTTAAAGACCTTGTCTCAGTTTAAACTCATGATGTGCTCACTCAGATGAATTTTAAAATCATGACTTATGCATGCAATGCCTTCTATAAAATCACGTTTTCTGGCAGCATTTGGGAATTTGTGACTTCGTAATACTTTCTTTTGCTCAAGACTAAACATGCTTTTTTCTGCTGGATATTTTACTAGGACTTTCATAGCACTCCCGAACTAGGAAAATCCTGTATCAGTTTATTAATAATAATAATTATTGTTGTTGTTATTGTTATTATTGTTATCATTATTCTCTATATAATTTTAATTTATTTATTATTTATTTATTTATTTTATTTCTAAACACTTATATCCTGCACCCTCCTGCTCACAATGGCAGCTCGAGGCAGCTTACAATATCAATAAATTAAATAATTATAAAATAAAACTTGTTAAGATTCATAAAGTCAATAAAATACATTTAAAAGGATAGAACTCTTTTGGCAGAGCTGTACCTCTCTTTTTCAACTGACCCAGACCCTGCTGTCTCAGTGCTATCCCAGTGTCTGGAGGCCATGGTGGAATGGGTGTGGCAGAGCAGACTGAAGCTCAACCCCGATTAGATGGAGGTGCTATTGATGGGGAGAGCGAGGGAGGTGTCGGGCCCCCTGATTGGGGGGGTTCGCCCTCCTACAACTCAGCAGGTTCGAAGTCTGGGGATGATATTGGATGCAGATCTCTGCCTGGAGCGACAGGTGGAGGTAGTGGCGAAGGCTGCTTTCTGCCAGTTGTATCTGGTGCAGAGGCTGCGTCCATATGTCTCCAACCCGGACCTGGCCTCCCTCATACATGCCTTCGTCACCTCGAGGCTGGACTACTGCAGCTCGCTCTAAGTGGGGCTGTCCTTGTTCCTGGTGCAGAGGCTGCAGCTAGTGTAGAATGCGGCAGGCCGTCTCCTTTTGGGGACGGGTCCTCGGGAGCACATAACACCTGTGCTCCGGACTCTGCACTGGTTGTCAATAGCGTGCTGAGTCAGGTTCAAGGTTTTGGTATTGATCTATAAGGCCCTTCACGGTCTGGGCCCCTCGTACCTCAGGGACCGCCTCACCCTCCATGCCCCAGAGCGGTTCCTTCGGTCTGCCAGGGGTGCCTTCTTGGAGATCCCCCATGTTAAGTGGGGGGCCACAATGGAGAGGGCATTCTTGGTGGCCGTGCCGTGCCTTTGGAACTCCCTCCCGGAGGAAGCTTGCCTGGCCCTAAGCCTTTTAACATTCCAGCAAATTTGCAAAACCTGGCTATTCGCCCAGGCCTTTTTTTGGGGGGGGATGTTTTTTTAATCCCCCTCCACCCTTATTTATTATATATTTATTTTTATGTTCCCTGGTCCTTTTTTAATTGTTGTAATTTTATGAGTGTTTTAAAATATTTTATAGTTGTATTTTTATATTTTGTGGAGATTGTAAGCTGCCCCGAGCTGTTTCAGGAGGAGCGGGGTATAAATGTGAATAAATAAGTAAATAAATCAATAAAATCCCCTTCCCCCCCTCCAAACAACCCCCTACCCGTCTCCCTCCTCAAAGGCCTGGTGGAACAGCCAGGTCTTACATTGTCTTCAGAAAGAAGAAAGGTCCGGAGCTAGGTGGGCCTCCAATGGCAGGGAATTCCACAGCCTAGGAGTGGTCCTTGAGAACGCTCTCCCCATCGTCCCCACCCGGGTAACCCGGGGGACTTCAAGTTGGGCATCCCCGGATGACCACATGGGGCCGCACCACAGTCCGAGGCATGAGGTGGTCCTGCAGGTATGCGGGGCCTAGGCCGTTTAGGGCTTTATAGGTCAACACCAACAACTTGAATCGGGCCCAGAAGACAATAGGCAGTCAGTGCAGAGAACGGAGCACTGGTGTTATGTGCTCATGACGGTCCATCCCCATAATGAGACGAACCGTCGCATTCTGCACTAGCTGCAGCTTCTGGACTGTCACCAAGGGTAGCCCCACATAGAGTACATTACAGTAGTCCAGTCTAGGGGTGATGAAGGCATGGATGATGGTGACCAAATCAGAGTTGGAAAATAAAGCCATAGCCGTCGCACCAGATGTAATTGATGAAAGGTGCTCCTTGCCACCGCCTCCACCTGAGAATTTAGGCAGAGCTGCGAGTCGAGGAGCACCCCAAAACTACAGACCTGAGCATCTAGGGGAGGGAAGACCCCATCGAAGACAGGGGCCACAAGTCCCCCAGCGCTACCCACCAACATTACCTCTGTCTTGTCAGGATTCAGTCTTAGACGACTCACCCTCATCCAATTTGCGATAGGAGAAATGAAACTATCAGTTAGGCTATTTGAGATGGCGTGGCAGGATGCCAATTTAAGTCCCTTCAGGAGCAGGTCTTTACTAGTAGGGATGCTCACTGTCCACAGACGGCTTAAGGGTTCTATGTAAAGATTTCTCACTCTATGAAATTTTGTGGAACCTATTCAGGTCAGGAATATATTTTCCTTTGTTTTTGTATATTAAATGCACTACCAAAATGTAATAATTGAAATGATAAATATTAATATAGGTTTATACAGTAATTCCTATATGATCCTATTTAATTTCTAATATAACCCTCTTATTTAACCCTCCAGAAGGGGAAGGGACCAGTTAGGATGGTCCGCCCTCGGAGGCTGATGGAACCCCAGCGGTTCCAGGAAGTCCTGAGGGAGTTAACCCTGGACGTGGACGGCCACTCTGTGGATGAGCTGGTCCGGCATTGGAACAGCTTGCTGGAGGAAGCCATTGACAGGGTGGCTCCGAGACGCCTTCTGCCTTGGTCTCGTCGCCGCAGGACCCCTTGGTTTACTGAGGGGCTGCGGTGTATGAAGCG
>QEPC01005694.1:845098-866239 GCA_003113815.1 Sphenodon punctatus | reverse complement strand
TTTTTTTTGTCTAAGCCCTGTTAATATTTATATGGAATATTTGATTGTTTTATTGAATTTTAATGGATTTTATTGTTTTAATTGTTTTATGTTGTAAGCCGCCCCGGGCTGCGTTGCAGGAGGGGCGGGATATAAATGTGTTGAAATAAATAAATAAATAAATAAATAAATAAATATTTTTTCCCCAATCAATTTTACTGTAATGTTCAATAAAGGCTGAAAGAGGCCAGAATTCGTCTATTTTAATCTATTTGGAATATCTATCACTTGTCTTCGACATGTGGTACATGGAGTTCCTTCAAGGTGAGGAAGATCTGCTCAGAGATCTGTATTGCTCCAACAAAATTTGAAATCAGGAAATTTTTGAAAATTATCCGATTCCGCATACAGAATTTTGTGGAAGCAACATAGATCTGTGAGCACTGGTTGTAAGAGAAATAATATACTTTCAAGAAACCATTCCGTGCCATTTGGGTAGAGGTACATCAACATTTAAGCACAACTGCCCCAAGGCTGTGGTACAAGAATCTCTTATTTTGGGAAAACTGCTTAAATGATTTAAACAACTTAATGTTTTAGTTATGTGGCACTCAAAATATATTAAGTCTTTTACCTCAGGGTTTCTAGTAGGGCTGAAATGAGAATGAAATTCATTCTCATGAGACTCTCACAACCCTGGAGAGACCTCATGAGATTCTCGAGAATGTTAAAAATACCTCCAAATTGTCTGTGCTGCACAAAATGGCTGCACATGCGCAGAACAGCCCTGGTAGCAATTTTTTACCCATGCACTGTGGGGAATATGGGCTAGCAAGGGGAAACAGGCCCAAAGAAGGGGGCACACGACACAAGAACACAAACCCCACTCACAGACGCACACTATTAGGGTTAAAGGACCCCACAGTATGATGTGGAGGACCAAGACAGGGAACAGGAGTGTGCGAGACAAAGCAGCATGAGTGTGCACGACAAGGAGAAGAAGTGAGAGTGAGTTGCTCCTCCCGGCTTCTTGTTGCTATCACGATGCCTTTTACACTTGCTGACAGCCAACCAGGAGCTGGTAGGTGGGGCAAGCACAAGACAGACAGGAGATATGGCGGGGGTCAGTACAAGGCAGGGAGGAGACATGGGGGGGGAGTAGCTGGACAGAAGGGAGGCTGAGGTGCTAGTCACTGCTCCAGAATGCTGGAGGGCAGGGGTTGAAGGCTGGGTACTGGCAGATGGTTTTGCAAGCCCATTGGCCAAAAGCCAAGCAAGAGTGCAGATGGCTGGCAGAGACAGTGACAGAGCCAGACTGATCCTGTGCCAGGTACAGAAGGGAAGTTACAGTGCTTCCAAGTTCCTCGGTTGGTGGCCTGGCCACAGTCACCCGTCAGTGAACTCCCAGGAAAAATCAGTGAACTGGTCAGATTTCAGGGGTAGTGCTGATCAGGACTGGTTAGCAGATATATACTTTGCCTATTTCTTGCCTCCTATACAGAGACATAGCTAGGTAGGAATGGGCCCTGGTGCAGAAAATGGAAGACCCTCTGCTGGAGTACGCACTCCATTGTGCATATACACTTTACAATTACATGTTGTAGGCCCTGGTGCAGCTGCACCTGCTAGTCCTATTATAGATGAGCTCCTGCTCCCATATCCTCTTCCCTCATTTCCATCCTTCCCATTCCTACATGTACAATGTAAGTACATTTTATATTATTTGTTTCCCCCTAGGTTTGCCATACCTCCCCTTTAATCCTGGCTGCTTATGGAACCAATGCAGTCCTCCATCATGTATTTGTCATAAACTGCCAGGATTAAAGGGGAGGTATGACAATTATACCCCAGATTAATCAGTTGTGAATTGCAAAAGATACCTGATTGTGGGAGAATAGGTGAGGGAGGAGGCTTAAGAGGCATGGGTTCAAGAAAGTATCCAGAACAGCGCTTAAGTTTGCATGCTTAAGTGCTCGGTTGAATCATTATCTTCTGCTTGTATGTAGTATCTCTGTCCATCGGCCTTTATTTATCTGTTTAGTTTTGTTTTTTGATAGTATGTTCTTCATCATACCCCGTATCTCTGTAGCACCTAGCACAATCCTGACTTGGGTCTTCAAGTACTACTGCAACACTAATAAAGCGCAATAAATCGGAAAATGTAGTGTTGGGATTCATCTGGTTCTGGCATTTGGTTGAGGAGCTAGATGTGATTTGTATATCTATTTTAACTCCAAATTCTGTGATTTAGTACTCATGTGATTTAGTATTCATATTCTAGTTCAAGTATTTACATTGTGATGGCAGCAGACACTGTGAGATCAGAACAGGTGCAGAGACACACAGAGACATAAAGCTGAAATAATTACAAAACTGTTTTAAAAACGCATAAACACAAGGAGTAACAACTACATACCTTTGTGAAAGGTAGTTACAAAATCTGTAATGTGTTCTTGTTTATTAACACTGTTTTATAGGAGATGTTATTCTTCTTAATTAAAAACTAGGAGACAGACTAAAACACCAAAGAAAATTATCTAACAGCAGTTCAAATGCTTTGATCTCAAAGGATGAGTGGATTGGTACTTCAAATGTTTTCCATAAATTAAATCCTGTGGCTCCCATCTGTACCCTAATACAATCCTTGGTTGTTGATTAGGTTCAATCTCAGGACTTTCAGAAAGAAATAGTCATGCTTGGTTTTTTATACTCTATTGTTCTCTGTGTTCTTTGATATGAGAAGAGGGAATCGGGGATTATCATATATTCCACTAGTTTATACCTCCCATCAACAGATGTCATTTGAAAATACTGTTGACTTCTATTTAATTGGTGCCCTTCAGACTAATTACATCTGCTTACCTCTCACAATTAATTGGCTTTGGTGCTCCACAGCTGCTGCATCATTTCTGGCTATACAGGTATAATTCCCATTGTGCATGAGTGAAAGATTAGAAATCCTTAAGGAGCTGGTGAATTCGATGTTGTCAATGGTTACCCCAAGACTGGCTGGGATTGGCCTGCCATCCTTCTGCCAGGTGATTGTGATTGGTAAATCCCCTGAGACCACAGCACATGGAATGAAGGCTCTCTGTCCAATGGAGAATCTTGGAAATTCAAAAGGCTGGATATAGGGTGGAACTGGAGAGGGAGGAACATAAATGAAAAAGATTGTTGTAAATATATTACATTTGCTAACGTTTTTTGAAAGCTATCATCAACCATCATTCAACTGGCAAGTGTGGTATGTTGTAAATGTGTAGCTATATTACAACTCTTCTCCAAGGGCCAGGTTTTCAGAAATATTTCAGAATCAGCACCTATGATTCTAAGTGAAATTAACAAAAGCCATGACTCTTTACACTGGTCAAAAACAGGGCATTAAGTCCTACAGCGTATTGAGCATTTTCCTAAGTAGTGTCGAGTAACATTGACTCTCTTTTAGTCTTGAGGAATTTAAGGTCCCCTCTACCAAGAAGCACTCAGCACATTACTTATCCAGACCATAGTGGCTTAGTCAAGACCACAGAAAGTTAGTGTCAGAGCTTGGAACAGATTCCTATGTTTTAGTAAGTAGACAACTCTGTTTTTGTGTCATATTGGGAAGTGAAGCTTTACAGTAATTCCCATGATTTCTCACAGAGGAATCTTAGGGTAATTTCAGACGTTACGAAAACACCTTTCACCACAGTGGACCACAGTGGATTCCCTGTGGTGGTGGCGTTCTCATGAACATGTTTGACCCCTGCCAGATGTTCACCACAGTGAATCTCTGGCGGCGGTCAAACCTAACCAGTAGTTCTGGACCTCCGGCCGGTTGGAGGTCACGAACTGTGGTTAGAGTGGCCACGATCCGGAAAGGGGCAAATGTAATGTCATTGGCCGCTACACCCGCCCGTCTCCCCGTGGGCAGGGGCCTGAGGGAGCGCGGGACTATGCGGCCACATGTTGCACCGCGCAGCCCCGCCCCCTCCCCGACTCCCCACAGTGATAGAGCCGGCACGTCTGAAGGATGGCCGGCTTCATCACGGACCAGGATCTGAGAGAGATTCCGGTCCGGGGTTCAGCGTGGCAGGCCTCGGGGACCGTCACGTCTGAAAATACCCTTAGTCTTCTCTCAACACAGCCCAGCTCAGCCTGTCCAATGATTCATCACATTTATACTACATAGATTTTATTTGTGTACAAGTTGTGTAAACTGTGCATGTCATATTGATCATGTCTGTAGAATTTTTTGGCTTCTGGCTCCCTGCTTCTGTAAATAGATACTCCATTTCTTCACTTTATGCATGTGAATATTCCCATGGGTCGATTCATCTATTTAAAGCTAAACATGTTTTTTGTTTTGTTTTTGTGTGGAATTGAGGCCCTACAGTGAAAACAACTTGTGAGTGATGGGCCAGCCTATGCACTACTATGCAGAATACACAAGTGCCCACTGCCCTGATTATAGTGGACGTTTTCAGACAAGACACTCCTGACTCACTACCCACCCACCTCCCATCCACTATACAACATACAGGGCACCCATAGGGCAACAGTGCAGCCCTGCAACATGCATGATGGGTGGGTGATCGGTGGGTAATGGGTGGGGATGCGCTTGCCTAAAAACACCCAGTGTTTCAAAGGCCCTTTTTACATGAGTGGGCACCGCCCATGTGACTACTACAGCGGGTGGGTGTGCGTGCGCTCCCACGGTACACCCATCTCCCCCCACCTCCATCCACAGCCCACTCATGGAGCAATTGGCAGAACAGCAATCGCTCCATGCGTGGAGATGGGTGTGTGCCCATGTACTGCTGCCCACCCCCCTTGCACTGGCACGCACACCTACCCACCCCTGCACCGCAACCCATTTAAAAAGGGCTGAAGTCTAAAAGAAATCACTCTACCCAAGCATTAAAGTAAAGGTAGGTGTACTGAATTCCTTTTATAAAAAGAAAAAGAAAAAACAGGAAATCCTAAGTTAAGTTGCTTTTTGAAATTTAAAATAATCACCATGTTTCACACATTTTAAAATAAATATAGAGGTGCGGACATAGTAGAAAATTCAGAGAGGTTGTAATATGGTATTAAAGTACTCCAAAATATTAAATTCAGACAATACTGGAATGAAAAGGCGAATTATTGGATAGGGATCTCAGATACACAATGGTGCCAGACAATCACCATCATTAGCTTGACAAGACAGCCCAAATGATTATCTTGCTTTGTTGAAAAGTGTCCAAAGACTTCAAAATTAGTGGTACGTCAACAAAGTAAGGTGACAGTTAAGGGTTTTCCTAATGGAGATACCTATCAGCATTCTTTGGTCCTTTTCACACGGACCGCGGTGGGTGGGGGAATGGGTGTGCACCGGCGTGGGTGGAGGTGGGTGGAGCGCGGGAGTGCACATGCACCCCTACCCATCGTCTGCAATGTTCTCACGGGTGCCCACCCCCACTGCGGCATTCACACGGGCACCCTGCCCCCCGCACACATGTGAAAAGAGCCAAAGTCATACACTGAGTTACAACTTTTTATATGTTTTTCCTAATCTATACAAAGCCAAATAATCTGAAAATGTCTTTTCACAATATCAGTGTTTATTAGCTGTGCAGGCCAGTGTCTTTTCAGACTCTTACCTCAGTTACAGCTGAGCGTAAATAGGATAATTGGACCTGAACATTCTTTACTCTATATCTGAAATTAATAGACTTTTTTGTACATGCAATAATATTTGCAATATTACTCACATTTCCAGATTATCCCAGGGAATATTCAAATAATTATTCACCATGGAAACTATATTCACATTTCTATTTATTCGGGTATTTTTGTTGAGTTATTTCAGTCACTTGGGTATTTCAATTCAGTATTTTTGTTATATCAGTTTGGTATTTTGGTCACTTGGTTTTGGCACTATTAGTAGGAGTAATTTGCTTGGTGAAAGTATTTGGTGAAATATGCATAGGGCTCTTGAAACACTCCTGTTTATTTGTTTTTTTTCCCTTTCAAGCCTCTACAGTCTCCATTATTTTAAATCCGTGTCCTTATCTACAATGCAAATCAATGGAATTTATATTCTTTATTAAGGATAGACTTTTCTTGGGAAAGAGCTATTGAGGTAGGGCACAACAATATATTTGAGAACTGCCCTCTTTTAGCTGTCAAAATAGAAATGCCCTGATGCAATTCCCTGTGATCTTTACAGGAGGTAAGGTGGCGTAGCTTCAGCATGAGATATTGAAATGTTCTGTAAATTGCAGATAAGTACTAGGAAATAAATTACATTAATTTTGAATACTCTTTTTTTAAAAACAATGTTGCATCTTATCCTCTTGTGGCCTCTCTCCCCCTCCCCCAGTTAGTTTCAGTAATAGAAATGTGGATAATAGCAGGTTGTTTTCTTGAGAAGCATTTTCTAGGATATTGGCAAAAACTTCACTTTCAGATTTGATGGGTTTTAGAATGCCTGGAGAAATGGTTATTATAAACCATCTTAACATGTGAAAAGGCTAGCTTTTTAACTAAGAATATTAAAAATGAGATATGACTGGTAATGGTGTTAATATATGATATAATATATCATATTGAAATAAAAGACAGTGGGCGATCTAAGACTGAAATGAGCAGCTAAATTGCAGCTTGTGAGAAATGTTGTCATATCAGGAACCGAGATTGATTTACCGACTGTTTCCCAATACCAATGCATTTTTTCAGTTCTTGCAATACTGCAAGATACTGTCCTCAATTACTGACCTTCTGCTTACTGTTTACCGTGAACCATTCATTTACCACTTACTGCGTTGCTGAGGGTACTGTTTTACTTCTGGATTAGTTTCCACATTTCTGAGAGCCAATCACTGTGCAAATAGCCCACTCCACTCTAGTACCTCTAATCAGAATAGTTGTTCTATATTGTTCCCTTTGGTATGAACAATTTGGAACTGGATTGCAGACTAGTAAAGGAACCTGGTACCAGCCAATGAGTGACAAGGCAATATAAGGGAAAATGGAGTGCAAGAAATGTGGTATTACATTGGTATTACCTCTCAGGATTTGATATAGACAGTCAAAGCAAAGCAATAAACAGCAAAGTGATAAACAGCAAAGCAGTTAACTGGATCCCAGTAAGTGGAAAGTCAGTAAATTAAGAAAGAAATGTTGGTCAAGACATTACACAGTTCTGAGCCATTCTTGATTAGATCAAGATGGTATCAGGAACCAGGATTTTGACGAGACTTTCCATTTTGTTGAACTTTCATTTCAGCCCTAGTGTAATCTTCATTTGTCAGGTGTGCAAAAACACACATAGTCTGTCACCAAAGCGTCATGCAAGATGTAAGTGGGTACAAAATGCTTGTTCACAGTAAGAGGCACCATTCTGCATCAGACACACTCACTTGCATATGAGGGGTCACCCTCCCCTCCCCAAGCTTTGCACAGCCATGTGATCGGACTACTCTTAAGTGTGCCCAAGGTATACTTCCTCACTCCCACATTACAGGTCGCAGTTATGCTGTACAATGATGCCTCTTGCTGTGACGGAGGATTTGGCATTCAATTAAGTCTAGTGTGGCACTTTGGCATTCAGCTTACTCAAGTGCTACCCGTTTTCACACCTGGTGAATGAGGATTGAGCCCTATGGCTGCAATTCTCCTAACCACTTACTGATGAGTGATGCCATTCGCTTCAATTGGCCTACAACCTATGTCTGAATTAAAATGACAAACCACTGGGCTCTGTGTTCATGGATTTCACAGGACTAGGTGTTTAAATCTAAGATATATCACAATTCATCCTCTGGACCATCTCTAGTACCAATACCAATGATGATCCCCTCCCTTCATACCTTCAAATCTCTCCTTAAAACTCACCTCTTTCGCTCTGCTCTGTCTGACTCTTTATCCTGCTGAGTCACTATTTCCTATACCTATGGTCTGTTTACCCTTATCCTTGCAACATGGCCCTGCCTGCTGTCATTCTCATCGTAACCAAGCCAAGTATGTGCACCTGAGACCTCGTATCTTCATGGATGTTAGACCCCTTGTCTCTCTCTCTGTTCCCCTTCCTATGTCTCTCCCCTAGCTCCTGTCTCTCAGATTGTAAGTCCTAGGGGCAGGGACCGTGTCTATTTTATTACTTTGTAAAGTGCCAGGTACATTGCTGGCACTATATAAATGTTTGTTAATAATAATTGTTAATAATGATCTGCCACAGGAAGTTATATTAGAATATAATGTGCTTGGGATTGTACTACCACTCAACTTAGCTAAGCAGAATGAGACGGAAAATGTCACAAAACTCATGTGATTATGAAATCAGCTGGATTTGAAGTACTCTGAACTTCTATCTAGATCCTCATCATTGCTCATTCTGGGTAGTTTTAGCCACTTATGCCACAATTAACAGGACCAGATTCAATGAAGTTGGGGCCCTGTACAAAATGGTGGTGTGGGCACCATCCTAACATAGGCCCTTTTTAAACGGACGTCCTCCCCCCCTCACCCACAAGTGCTGCGGGGGGGGGGGAGGAGGCATCCATACAATTGCTGCAGTGGGTGGGGAGTGCGCACGTGCTTCTACACTCCACCCACCTCCACCAATTCCCCACGCATGGAGCAACGAGCGCTAATAGCAGATTCTCTGTGTGTGGAGATGGGTGGAGGTGGGTGGGCTTCTGTGGGATGGGTTGCCCATGCACCGCCCACCCATCACCACCTCCACCCATTCCCCACAGACCGCAGAGGCACCGCAGTCCGTGTGGAAACGACCATAGGAACATCTGATGGACACACAGACCCGATTGAAAGTTCTTAACATTAATTTATTCTCAGATGATGAACTAAGTGTAGTGTATCCTAGAATGTATACACTCCTCCTCCAAAAAGGCCATAATGTATTTGTCAATTGTAATAAAACTCCCTCAGGAAAAACACTGTTAAAAAGAGGTAAGGTTTCTCTGGTGCACACTTCCTTCTGAGTGGTTTACTGTATTTTCAACTAGGTTTCTGAACTGTACAGGTTGGATTTTTAGATTGCTCTTCTATATATGGCAATTGCTCTTCTATCTGCAACTGATTTCATTAGTTATCATAAGTACTTGAAGTCTGATTGAATTAAAAAGTGGCATTTCAAGTACTGTTAATATAGGAATGGCAGACACAATATCAGCATGGTTACTAATTTAGCATTCATTTTGAGAGTCACACCAACAGTAGTTCTACAAGCCTATTACAATGACAGACAAGCTACAACATATAATAAGAAACTGCAGTGATAGCAGCTTTTTATACCAAATTGTGCAGAACAGTGCTCCTTCTAGGTTAAAGAACATGATGGGTCCCTCTGTTAAAGGTCTAAAGTGTTCCTGGTTGCAGTCTAATCCTTTTACTGCTTTAGGCAATAAGTAATTAATATAGCCATTCTAGAAAGAAAAAAACAAAAATGCCTAGAAAGAAAAATACTGCAAAGAGACTGAGAGATTAAATGCCTGGTAACTCAATCATTTTGTCTCATTGTTCACAGTGTCTTTCTTAACGACTTACAAATATTAATCAAAGGAAAATACAAAAAGCTCTAAAAAAGAAGTTTTTGAACAAATTCTTAAGGGGAAATTTTACTTCAGCTTTTCCTTTAGGCTTACATGAAATGAACTTACTATGATGGCTAGGGGAACCACATCACAGTCATACATCGTTTTGTACAATTTGGCATAATAAGCACTTCTGTGCTTTTCATCTTTCATGGTTTTGTGAATAGGTCTCACTGAGCTGCTGAGTGCTCTCAGGATTGGTGAAAAATGGAAAACTTGGAAATCACTGCAATCTCTTAATGTCTATATATTTTTTTTCCATGCAGGCCAGTGGCTCCTAAACCTTTTGCCTGTGTTACCCGATTTTTATGTAAGCCTGTTGTCTGGAGTATATCAAATATCATTCAGGATTGAGACAACACTACACATGGCATGACACCACTTGTCATCATGACAGACTTTGGAAACTTCTAATGTAGCTATTTACAACATAACATCCTTTATATTGCAATTTTTCTATGATTTTCAAAAATCCTCTTGAAAGTTACAACTCACATGAAATTAAAAGAAATGGTAGATACATAACTTTCCTCTTAACACATTGGCATTGCCACATTATGCTAAATCCTTCTTAAACATCGAAAGCTTAATGAGTTTAGTTCCTGTAACTGTTTATTCTTTACGGGAGAAAGCAGAAACATGGAACTTACTATGAGTGAGTAAGTGAGAGAGCGAGAGCGAGCGCGCACGCACGCACGCACGCACGCACGCAGTCTCCTAGGCATAAATCCAATTCAAGCTGATTTTCTGATCAGTTAATACCCAAATGAGCCCCATGCCTACTCTCCAACCACCCACTTCCTATCACAGCAACAGTAACTGCAACCTGCTACTTACACCTCCTCAATCACACACCATCTCCTCCACAAACTAACCAGCATTAGCCCACATAGCAGGCTCCATATTTTCTGAGCCAGCACCATGGGTGGTGGGTGTTTGCTGAATGGTAGACATTTCGTGTGTGATCCTGACTATGGGCATTTTCAGACAAGACACTCTCCACCCACTACCCACCCACCACACACCCACTATACATGTTGAAGGGCTGCAGTGTTGCCCTATGGGTGTCCTGCAACATGTATAGTGGGTGTGTGGAGGGTGGGTAGTGGGTGGAGAGTGTCTTGTCTGAAAATGCCCTTAGGCAGATATAAAATGCAGGTGAATATGGCCCTTTTCACACAGACACTCTAACACTGATAAAATGGGTGTTACATTTTATCATACATGTTGCAGGGTACCCACAGAGCACACCTGCAGCCTTGCAACATGTATAATAAAATGTAACACCCATTTTATCAGTGTTAGAATGTCCATGTGAAAAGGGCCTATGTATTATTCACACAGTGCTTTCACACAGCGCTGCTGGGTGGGGGAATGGGTGTGCGCCGGCAGTGGGTGGAGGTGGGTGTGCTCTCTTTCCCACGGGTGCACACCCATCTCCACCCACAGAGCCTTCTCTGTTTTGTTGGATGGCTCTGTGGGTGGGTAATGGGTGGAGATGGCTGTGCGCCGGGACTGCACACCCATCCCGCCACCCACCGCAGAGGCATGCGCATGGATGCCCCCAACCCACCACACACCCGTCCGCACACCCAGCGGGGGTGAGGGGGCATCCGTGTGAAAAAGGCTACAGAGTGCTCTTGTTGGCTACCACTTTTGTCACTCAGCTAAATGGACACGCCTCTGAAGAACCAAAAAATTGAAATTTGAGGGAAGTTAACCCTTACAGTACATTATGAGTCTCTGCAGAAGCTCCTTGCACTAGTCCTGGCTTCCTCCCCTCCTCCCATCTGATTTGTTTTTTCATGAGTGTAGAACTTGGGCTATGGATGGACACTTTACTTTCTAGTTATCCTGTCTTTAAACCCTTACACGATGGCTTTTCTCCAAGCAGTAAATGATTAAAAGGGATAGCTAATGAATATGAGGAATACCCTCTCTCCCTGACTTGTAACCTGAAGCACGTAACCATTAAACATCCACCCACACACCCAGTTAAAATGTCCTATGAATAATTCTCAGTTCACCAGTATAACTTTTTATTCACTAATTCTCTTATTTATTAATAATAATCTAGTTATTATTTTGGCTTTAATTTTCATGGTAAACATTACCTTTTACGGTTACATGGACACTCTGGCTGGTGGACAGCTGTGGTTGAACCAGCACATTGCATGTGTATTCCCCCTCATCCACTTCCTTCTGCACGTTGGAGAGCTTCAAGGTGCCATTATTTTCAAATGCTACTTGGCGGTGATTAAAAGGAAGCAGGTTAGAGTTCTTGTACCACTTGATGGAGTAATAGGGATAACCAATTACGCGACAATGAATGTAGCTGTCCCTTCCTGCTATTGCTGTGATATTTTTCATTGGACGAATGCTTGCTGGTCCTGGAAAGGTATAAAGAAGCTCTTGAAAATAATTTAAGGGCACAGTTGTTGGAGAAAATATTCATCTTTTTTGGATATATAAATGTTTACAGCATTGAAAATTGCAGCCTTCAATACATTTTTTCTTATTACTTGACAGTTTTTACTACTATGAATCCCTTATGCAGCCTTCCTAATCTTTGGCCCTTTTTACATGGGACGCTCCCACGCATGGAAACCCAATGTCCATCTCATGTAAATGCGTGTGGGTGTGCACTCCCATGACCCATGCATCCCCACCCACCCACCCCAATCATGGAGAAACCAGTGAAAATGCAGGTTGCTCTGTGAGTGGGGATGGGTGGAGAATGAGAGTGTGCCTGTCTGCAACTGCACCTCCGCGCTGTCTCAGCAGCAGTACGCACCCCACCCCCAGTGGCAGTCCGTGTAAAAAGAGACTTTATTAGGGATGGGCGAACAGAACCAAGTTCGGAAATTCGGTTCGGTTCAGTTCGGGAATTCGGTTAAGTTCAGAAGTTCAGTTAGGTCGACCAAACTGGTCGAGTTCGGGCCGAACTCCGAACTTCCGAAACGTGTTCGCCCATCCCTAGACTTTATGCGCTCTTTAGTTTCTTTTGCCCTACAGCATACATACTACTGTTATTAGAGCTATGGCCTGAGGTTGTATTAGTAAACACTCATCTGATAAAATCTTTGCTGAATTATGAATTGAGGCCTGATAAATAATTTAATTACTGTCAAAAACTAAAACTTATGCTGAACTATGAACCTGCTACTCATGAGAATACTGACAAAGTTAGCATTCATATTGACGTATGTAAAATATAATATCATGAGGATGGATATTATGCCATGTAGAATTAGAAACGCGAGCCAAGATACGATATACATGGAAAATTACAATGGATGTAGGAAAACTAAAGGAGGAGAGAAAACTAAGAAACACATGCATAGCAAGAAACAAAATCTTCTTTAAAAAAACAACAACATACTAGCTGAATTGACAATATAGGAAAAGAGACTGGCTAACCCAGACAATACAGTTTCTATATGGGGTTAAGAAGAAAGGGAGAGCAACAGTATGTCAGTTTTGGCATTCCAAGAGTCAGCTTGACACATGCAATAATCTTCTTCTCCACTACAATGAGTTATGTGTGCTTTTTTGAGGAGCTGATTTGACAAGCACCTCTTACGTTTATTCGAGCCTGGTATAGGACGACTCCAGCTGAGTTGTTGGCAGTACAGCGATAGACTCCACCATCTCGGACCTGAGTGCTGGAGATATTCAGGTAGCTGACTACGTTCCCCTCCGAGGTGATGATCTGGCTGATACGGTGATTGCCGTCTTTAATTATGGGATCTTCATCTAACGTCCAGGTGATTGTAGGGAGAGGAGTCCCCTTCACGTTGCACATCAAGGAGACACCCTCTCCTGGACTCACAACTTTCTCACTAAAGGCAGAAATGATTTTGGGAGTTCCGTCTGCAGAAAAGAGGGACAGTAAGAGAATAATATATGTCCCCACAATCAAGTAGGTCTCTTTCTATCATTGTGTTGCACATAAACCAAGAGCTTTGGAAAGAAAGCAAATTCTCATGCTTCAGGGTGTACGCCAACCTCTAATTAATGAGGTGTGAGTAAAAAAAAACCCACCAAAAAGACTTTTCCTGTAGACGTGTTGTCTAATAACTGTCTCCTGCAGAATTTCTTTGCATCTTTCTTTGTACTGACATCAAAGACAGGATACTAAATTAGATGGACCATTGATCTGCTTCGGTATGGCAATTCCTGTGAAGAAGCTCTAAAGCCATATGCATTTCAGATCCAAAGAAGTATGGTGTAAATATTGGGTTTTTACTTCTTCTGATGCATTAATATTCCTTTGAAAGTTACGGAAGAATAACTGAACAAGAGCCAATCACATTTTTCCTACTTTTCCCCACAGTTTTGGCAATTCAGTTCAGTTTGACCTAATATCCCTTTTATTCCAGCGGTAAGTTAGGCTTTTTTGAGCTCCAGTTACTACTTTTGCTAGTGCTGTAAATCTGAATGGTAGTTTTGTGCAGTTACAAGATCTCCACTAGATTTTGGACTAAGAACACCTAAATTCATTCTCTTGTGATCCATGTTACTTTTTCACTGAGGTCTCTGAAGAAATGAGGAGGAAAAGGAACTATACACAAAGACAAATTCTGAGATAGAATACCTTAACTGTGTTTAATAGAACAAGTTAAACAATCTGGAGGATGCTAGTGCCCTTGCTCTAAGACTGTCCATTCTCTTTTATACCTATTATGTTTTTCATGTTCTCCACATTAAAAAAATGATAAAACAAAGAGAATGCTACTGATGTGGACTGACAGGATGATTTGGCTGCTAGCCACGTCTTTAAATTGTTCCCATGGTACTCAGCCTGACCAATATCACATGACCTAGATCTTTATTTAAAGGAATTTTATAATTTGCATCTACATAATGCCTATACCCATCTTAGGTTTGAATCCTTTGACTCAGTAGTTTTAAGGGGATATTTTGCCAAGGTGTTTGCTTTGCTTTGGATCTGTTCTTGTCAATTGGGGGAAGTAGAAGATCTAATGTGTGCACTACTTTTTTGCTTGTTTTATCAATCTCTGAGTGAGCAATGGATTTTCCCCATTCTATGGGGTAATTACTATCTAGTTCCAATTCAAAAATTGGGAATTCTATTAGTAACTTGTATTGCTAAAGTGATTAAGGCATTTTCTACATATGCTTTTTTAATGTTCTGTAAGAAAAGGGTGATGATAGGAAACTCATTTTAACTCTGCTTTGATCCTGAGAATAATGGCTATGCATTTTGAGTACTTTTTATCCTGTCTGTGTTGCTTTTATATTTTAATTTTTACTTATTTATTGTGATGACGGTATTGGTAAAAATAGTTAATTGCTAAACATACTTTGAGACAAAATAAACCAGTACTCGGTTGCAGAGCACAAGTATGTCATCTCAAATTAAGCTCATAACATATATAGAAAGGTTTGAAAAATGATTTTGTACACCACTGATATATGGCATAGTCAATCAATTATTGTTTACTATTCAGAAAATATGAACATCAGTTAGGAATATAAGGAGATGGTTTATACAAGGAATTAGATACCTCCATCCCTCCATCCCTCACATCCCAAGAAGTCTGGGTCTTGTGGGAATAGTTTATTTTAATTCCACAAAAATATAATGTGGAAGGCCAGCAGCAAGAAGAGAATACATAGAACACTCAGCACCTTTCATGGAGTCTGAGGCCACTAGGCTAATTGCTTTATATTGCAATCTCAACACTAAGTCACAGAGTGACTGAGTAAAATCTTGCAATGCATGTGGGCTTTAAGTTTCTGTCTCTACACACTCTGCTGAATCACAGAATGGGGGAAACGGAGTGGCAGCACTCCCTTGTCCCTGTACCCAACCATATTCTCATTTTCAGTACACTGAAACACCTTGGGACTGGGACATTACATTGGATTTCCTATATATTTTACCTCACACGTGCTTTGTTCCTGTCCTATTGGATGTGTGACAGGGTATTTAAAACTTTTTTTCATTTCATACTCGCTCTTCCTTTCCTTTTCTGTGCATTACTACTGTCATCTCTCTGAAGACAAAAAAGCTACAGGCTTTTTATCCTGAATGGAAACTGACACACGACAAATAAATCAGTGAGTATGCTCAGTAAGCACCTCTGCCCTTTTTTTTATTCAAGTGACAGGCTTTTGGGGAGATGAAAGCAGACATTATTTTCCCAGTGAGACCCGAGTGTCTTTGAAATCTTTCCTGCTGTCATTCTCTGATAACCTGCACTCTCTCGACATCATTATAGATTATCAATATGCTCTTTAGGCTTTCTTAGTCACAGGAGATGGTTGCCGAGGTAACTAGGTCCAGGCAGGTAATCTCTTCATTTTCTATAAAGACTCTAAAAATAGTGGCCATGCCATGACTGCACTACAGCCTCATTAGTGAACTGGCTCTGTACAAATTTATTACTTTCTTCACTTGATTATTATGTGGAACGTTGTGTCAGTTGCTTAATATGATCTCCATGAATTCAACTGATATTACATTCAGCCTGAAAAGCAGTGCCTGGAATGAAATGTATGGAACTGAATACAGGTTACTTTTTCTTTTACCCTGGACTTAGATGATAGATAGATAGATAGATAGATAGATAGATAGATAGATAGATAGATAGATAGATAGATAGAACAAATGTGGAAGGAAAAATCTATCCATACATCTGTCCATCTTTCTGTCTAGGATTTTTTTAATAACATTTGACCTTAATTCTCTCTTGTTTACTGTTCTAAAATAGAGAGAGGCGTACATTCCTTGCAAATGTTATTACTAACCTCAGTTACTCTGCACTAGCACTGAAAGAGGGTACCTGAAAAATTGGGTAACCTGTCAAATTTCCAGTACCTGATTCAACCCCATGCGATACCTGATTACGACCTGATAGAGTATCCAATGTCCTGAAATGTTGATACTGGTTGTAAGTACCTGAAAATGTGGGTCTAACCCGCAGGTACTAAATTTAGTAAATGTTTCAGCTCTACTCTATCTCTACTTACAACCAGGGTGCCTATCTCTACTTACAACCAGTGGCAAATGGACGCTTTGTTTTATGTAGTACTTTGCATCAGAGGTCCCCAACATTTTTTGAGCTCAGGCGCAGCTTCAGCTTCATGCTTCAGCAATTCTTTCAGGGCACACTCATATTTATCTATCAATATATGCCATGTAGCCCCACACTTAAACTGGATGCAACTCTGAAAACTCTTGCATATAACCAAAGACAAAATGAAGTGGATATTGAACTAATAAATGTATTACCCATTACACCTTTAATGTTAAATACATATTATTTACATTATTATTCATTATATATGACCTTGAAGGCTACAGTTCACTGAACAACTATAATGGTCTACATTTTCAAGACCCACCTGGCAACCTGCTGAGGCACAGCACAATAGCTGGGAACCATTCTTTATAGTATAAGCATGTAAGAATGCATATGTATATGATCGTTTACATATCCCCTAAAACAGATGATGACTGACCTTCTAGCACCACCTGAACATAGTCTTGAGCAGACATCTTGTCCTTTCGTACAAAACACTGGTATGCCCCACCATCACTTTTGGCCATGCCATCCATAATGAGGTTCTCACGATTGACCCCGGTGATCCTTACATTATTCCCAGGGTTGATAATTTCACCATTTCGGTACCAGGAGAGTTCTTGGTCTTCAGTACCAGTCACACTGCAGGACAAGGACACTTGACTACCAACGCTGCTTTTAACTTTCCGTGGAGTGATTGTAGCTTTTAGAGGCTCTGAAGATAGAAGTCATAAGGAGGGGGGAAAACACAAAACAGCATATAAAATGGCACTAAGTGGTGACTTTTTGAGGAGTAAAAGGGCATGACAAACAGAATAGGTTATAATGTTTAATTTAAAAATTAAGGATGTTGCAAGAAGCTATGTACAGGGAAATCTCTACCCATAAATGGTGCTTTAATTGTGGTGCCATCATTTAAAAACATTGTTCTATTCGACTGAACATTTATAATATAGTAAAAAGCAAGTATTTAGGACAAGGAACAAAAAGAAAGATAAGGAATAGAGTCCGCTGCATTGAATCCACATCTCAGATTCCCTAATTCTTTATTTGATTTTCTTTGCAGAGAAGCAACCACCAAGAAGTCTATATCCAGGTGCTATTCTGACCCAGGATTTTGGTTTGGTACCATCTCTACCAACAAGAAATAATGGAAAATATACTTCATTCTTTATGTTATGTGTGAATATAAAATAAATAAGAGAATACATAATGGCCCTATTCAAACGGGCTACAGTGCGGGGGGAGTGGGAGGAGTGTTTGTTGAAGTGGGGGGCAGTCGTTATATGGGTGTACCCGTCTTTACCCATCTCCACACATGGAGTAACCGCCATTGTCACCGATTGCTCCATCCCGTGGGCTATGGGTGGAGGGGGGGGAATGTAGGAGCGTGCACACACCCCCACCCACCGGCCGCGGTGGTCACACAGGCATTCCCCATGTTCACGTAGCCCATGCGTTGCATGGGCATGGGGGGCAGGGGATTGTCTCATGTTAAAAGGGTCTTTGTCTAATCAGCAAATGATATGCTTGTTGGAGACAATACAGCCTTGCTTTAACCTACCCCCATTCTCAATGTAACCAAGCCAAGTGCGTGCACCTGGGACTTTGCATCTTCGTGAATGTTACACCCCTTGTCTCTCCCTCTGTTCCCCTTTCTTCGTCTCCCCCACCCCCGTCTCTCAGATTGTAAACCCTAGGACAGGGACTGTGTCTATTCCATTAATTTGTAAAGTGCCAGATACATTGTTGGCACTATATAAATGCTTGCTAATAATAATTAACTGATGAATTAATAAGAATATGCCACCAAGTGTTCCACTCTTCCCCGTAATATCAGCAATTTCAAATTGTCATGACAAGATCACAAGGAAACTCGGTGTCACAGACCCTGAACTGAGGCAAGGCTGCAAAGAAGCCCCAAACTGTGCAGAGAAGACAGACAGATAAAGGCTGTTGGTTCTTTAAAGAGTCAAGCGGAACCAAGCCAGAGGCAGCTAATGAGCAGCAGTTGAGTGATTGGGGCAGCTGGCTATAAGAGACTGGCAAACCCAGAGTATAGGGAGCCAGTGGAGAGGGAGGTTGTGAGTCAAAGCCTCTGCAGGAACTCCAAGAGAGCAGAGCTAAAAGGAAGCCTGCCAGCAAAAGCAGGAGAGACATCCCTGAGCCAGGGACCTGCCAAGGACTATGTAGAACTATACAAGTTCCAGGTAGGATTCATACTGTTATATATAGAAGGGACTGAACACTATGAGAAACTGTGTGTTGATTTGGGGACCTATACAGACTGAAGTCCGAACAGGAGGATTTGGGATAGCTGAAGGGGAGGAGGAGCTGGCGAGACTCTAAAAGCCTTTAGGGGTTTTGGAAAAATGAAGAAGTGGGTGTGGACCAGGGAGCGCTAATTCCCCATTGACTCATCTTCTGCCCCAATAGGGAGGAGAGTCCCACTGCCACTGGCATGCTATATGCATTCCTGGACTTACGTTTCACATGTAGGTGTCCTACCACCTCAGCTGTGCCATAGCTGTTCCACACCTCACACACATAGTTGCCTGAGTCTGATGGACGTGTGTTTTCTATTAGCAGGCCTGTAACTGTCTGTCGAAACCTGCTGTCTGGCTCCCAGGGAATGTTGTCCTTCAGCCAACGATACTTTGGTGCTGGGTGTCCAGATGATTTGCAAGGCAGCTCCACTCGCTGTCCTGCCATGGCTTTACGATGGTCAAACCCATCCAGAATAGATGGAGCTGAGTTTTCTGGGTCTGGAAGGCAAATAAATATTTTCAATATTTCTAATTAAAACTGCTACCCCTTTTCTAAGCAGTATACCATTATTTGACTTCACTTGTTTTTAGTTGCTGCTGCTGCATTTACATCCTATAAACTACAACTGTGCACCAGTTATCAAGGCTGTGGTATTTCAGCAGTGGTGGCTGACATCCATCAGCATGTAAAAGCTTACCAGTGGAAGATTACTGGGAAAGTACCCAATTTTTCCAGACAGCAATCATTTTTATGATTATCTCTCGCCTCCTCACCCAACAGAGACAAGAAGAGTCAAAAATGGCTGGCCTTAGCTATTGGAACATTTATCCCTACACATTTCACTTAGAATTAAATCAACATATGCTTTGTTCTTTCGGAGGCAGTGTGGTCTAGCAGATAGAGCGTTGTTCTTAAGTTCAAATCCTTCCCCATGCCCCTGAAATCACAGCCTGCCATGGAGATGTGAGTGAACACGTGACTGTTTTAGACCATTGATATTTATGTATTTATTTATATTAAAATTTATATCCTGCCCCCTCTCGTCAACAGATGGCTCAGGGCAGCTCACAACAACTACATTTGAAGATAAAAACTGTAAATACAATAAAAACAGAAAAAAAGGGAAAACCAATTAAGCAAAATAAAAAAAATCACCCTACCCCACCCCCTATCCCACCTTACTCACTCCCTTCCCCAAAGGCCTGGACGAACAGCCAGGTCTTACAGGCCCAGCAGAAGGCTAGCAGACCCAGGGCTAGTTGAGTTTCCTCCGGGAGGGAGTTCCACAGCTGCAGTGCGGCCACTGAGAATGCCCTCTCCATTGTGGCCCCCCTGCTAACCCAGGAGACCTCCAAGAAGGTGCCCCCGGCGGACCGCAAGGTTCGGCCCCAGGACTCGAGGAGTGGGACGGTCTCTCAGATAGGAGGGACCCAAGCCATGCAGGGCTTTAAAGGTTAAAACCAGCACATTGAATCAGGTTCGGAACGCTATAGACAACCAGTACAGAGCTCAGAGCACTGGTGTTATGTGCTTCCTACGTCCCGGCCCAGTCAAAAGACAGGGACAGATATCAGATGAATGTCTTCATTCAGCACCATTGTCATTGCCTGGGCTTACAGGTGGAATGCATATACACATATTCCCTGCCTCTGGGGCCACTTTTAAACAAGGCACTTAGAAGCGCCTCCTGAGCCCCGCGTTCAGAGGAAAGCCATGAGGGGAGTGTTTACACGCTCCCCAAACTACCGTAAGTGACGTGCTGCCCGTTCTCAGCCGTGGTGGTGGCTGGAAACACGGGGCTTTGAAGAGGCACATTGTGAAAGCCTCACTTTGCAGGCTTTCAGAACACGCCTCTTCAAAGCCCCGTGTAATGAGAATGGGCAACACATCACTTCCGGTAGCGCAGGGAAGCATGTAAACACTTGCCCTGTGGCTTTCCTCTTAACGCGGGGCTCAGGAGGTGCTTCTAAGCGCCTCGTTTAAAAGTGGCCTATGAGGCCAGCAGGGTTCGTACTATAGTAACTCTGTTACCCCGGCCGCTCTATGCTCCGGGGGCCTTTCGTTCTCCCACCGTCCCCGCCCTGAGGGCCAGGGCGGTGGCGTGGGTTTCCTCCTTGCCAAGCACTGCCAATTCAAAACCCTCTCCCCTCCTCCCTCCCCCTCCTTCCCTTCCTTTGAGGCCCACTCTGTGCGCTTATACTCCCCTCTACACCTTCGGGTTGCTGTCATCTACCGCCCCCCGGGTTCCCTCTCCTCTTTCCTCC
>QEPC01005694.1:828261-838573 GCA_003113815.1 Sphenodon punctatus | reverse complement strand
TTTCATGTGTACATGCAGCCCTTGGGGGAGGTCGTGAGGGGGTTCGGGGTGCGGTGTCACCAATATGCTGATGATACTCAGCTGTACCTCTCCTTTTCAACTGACCCAGACCCGGCTGTCTCGTTGCTATCCCAGTGTTTGGAGGCTGTGGCGGAATGGATGCGGCAGAGCAGACTGAAGCTCAACCCTGATAAGACGGAGGTGATGTTGGTGGGAAGAGCGAGGGAGGTAGTGGCCCCCCTGATTGGGGGAGTTTGCCCTCCTATACCTCAGCAGGTCTGGATCTGGGGGTGATATTGGACGCAGACCTGTGCCTGGAGCGGCAGGTGGAGGCAGTCGCCAAGGCTGCCTTCCGCCAGCTGTATCTGGTGCGTAGGCTGCGTCCGTTCGTCTCTGGCCCGGACCTGGCCTCCCTCATCCATGCCGTCGTCACCTCAAGGCTGGACTACTGCAACGCGCTCTACGTGGGGCTTCCCTTGTTCCTGATTTGGAGGCTGCAGCTAGTGCAGAATGCGGCGGCTCGTCTCCTCACGGGGACGGGCCATCAGGAGCATATTACACCTGTACTCCAGACTCTGCACTGGATGCCAATAGCGTGCCGAGCTAGGTTCAAGGTGTTGGTGTTGATCTACAAAGCCCTTTACGGTCTGGGCCCCTCGTACCTCAGGGACCGCCTCACCCTCCATGCCCCAGAGCAGCTCCTGCGGTCAGCCGGGGGTGCCTTTTTGGAGGTTCCCCACATAAAGTGGGGGACCATAATGGAGAGGGCATTCTTGGTGGCCGGGCCACGCCTTTGGAACTCCCTTCCAGAGGAAGCCCGCCTGGCCCCAAGTCTATTGTCATTCCGGCGGTGTTGTAAAACCTGGCTGTTCACCCAGGCCTTCGGGGGTAAGGGGTGGGTTAGGGTTATGGTTTTTCGCCCCCATCCTGTTTTACTGTTTTAACTTCCATGGCCTTGTTTTAAATATTGCTGATTGTTTTAAACTGTTTTTATAGTGTTTTTATGTATTTTTAAATTGTTGGAAGCCACCCCGAGCTGGTGACAGGAGGGTGCGGGGAATAAATCATAGAAATAAATAAAATAAATAAATAAATAATCAGTGGAGACAACGGTATAGTGATCCATGTCTGGGGCAAAGAAGCTCCTGGTTCCGATCGAAGGTGGAGGTGTTTCTATTGTGGGATCAAGATACAAATGTGATGGCTAAAGTTGCTAATTTTCTTAATTTGGTTTTAAAAATGAAATTAGCACATTTAGGGGGCTCTTGAATGATAGTCTATGTAGGGCGATAGTTGCCCCTCTTTTTCTAAGGATTTCCTGTAAGGTTTTGCGGGTATTTTATTTTATTTTATCTGTCATTTGATGGTGGTGTTATATTTATTTTTAACAGAATTATTGTAATTGATTTTAATTATAAGTGTTTAAAATTTGGTGATATGTTTGATTGAAATGTTTGAAGTTATGCTTCTTCTGTGATATGTTATGATGGCTTTGGCTATGTAATACATTTGAATTTGATTTGACTCAGTCTCAAGTGAACCTCTGATGGAATGGAGTTCCGCAACTCTGGAGCAGTGCACCCCATCCCACGGACAAGAGTAACAGGTGAAACCCACAGGGAGGTGCTCCCAGCCGGCTGCATATGCTGCAATGGAGCATTGTAGGACAGGCGATTTTTCAGATAAACGGAGCTCAGGCCATTTAGGGCTTTAAAGTTCAAAACCAGCAGCACATTGAATTATGCCAATGCAGACTCTCGAGCACTGGTGTAATGTGCTCCCAGCAACCTGTCCCTGAAAGGACCTGGGCTGCCACTGTCAGTGGGAAGCGGCAACAGGGGGTTCCCCCACCCCAGGGGGCGGCATGGTGCCACCCCGCAGAGGCTCCAGTCTGGACGCAACAGCTACAGAGAGCCCCGATGCAGGCTCCACCCCCGCCAGCACTCCCGAGCCCCGTGACACCATTGCAGCCTATAAACATGCCTCCAGGCCCTGGAGCAGACGTAGGGCTTCCCCCGCCCCTGCGGCGATGCTCAGAGCGGCTGCAGGCGCGCACGGGGGTGGGGCTTGGGGAATAAGAGCCAGCGCCACCAGGAAGTTGGCGCTGGTGAATTGGGAAACCGGCCCCCTGCTTGACCTGAGCCTAGCGAGAGTGGAGTGAGTGTGACAGCGATTGGAGACTGTGTCTATTGCCTCATGAGTCTGGATCTTCCTTAACCTATGTACCTAGTGTGAGAGTGAGAGTGAAGAGTGAGTTCTTGTGTTGCATGTGTGTGCCCCACCCCCGGTCCCTTCTCCCCTCCTTCGGTGCCTGTGGATCCCTCCTAGTGGCGTTGAGTGTCCTGCATCCCCTCTCCCGTGGGGTTTGGGTCACTCCCTCCCCCACCCGGTGTGATCCTTCCCTTATCCCTACTCCCCCTCCTTCCCTTGTACGCCTGAGCAAGTGCATCCTGGGGCAGACCTTGGTGAACCCCAACTCAGCGGCGCCCTATGATGATAGAGGCCTGTTCTCCTTAATTGGAGGTGAAGGCCACATCTCTATCCTGACGGGCATCCTTCCCTGAGCGTCCTTAGCCCTGAGTGGGGCGATCTTGGGTGGGGTGCAAGTTGGAGTAAGTCTGGTATACCCCTCCCCCCGTGACAGCCACAATCTGAACAAGCTGCAGCTTCCAAAATGTCATCAAGGGCAGCCCCACGTTGAGTACAATGCAATAGTCTAGCCTCAAAGTGTTGAAAGAATGGATGAAGGTGGCAAGGTCCAAATCGGAAAGAAAAGGTCACAGCCTCATCACCAGATGGAGTTGGTGAAAAGAGCTCCTGCCTACTAGGAGGAGTCCCAGTCCCTTCCTAGTCATAGGACCAGCCCACCATCATCACCTCAATCTTGTCATGAATCAGTCTCAGTTGGCTCACCCTAGGGGTTAAGTGTTGATTCCATAACCCCCGGGATGGGCAACCCTGTTTGGGAGACTTTCAAGCCCCGAGAAGGGGAAGGCTTCCTTCTCCTCCTTGTCACATACAGGGGCAAGCGTCGCCAACATAAACCCCGAAAAAGGTAAGGCAGATATATTTATATTTAAAGTAGTTTACCCCTAGGGGTTGAGTGTTGACCTGCGCAACCCTTGGGAAGGGTAAGGTTGGTTGGGGAAGTAAGCTTACCCCTGAGCGGTCCTTATTGTAGGACGGCTTTACAAACTCTAGGATGAGTTATGCCCAGGAAAGCTTCCCTTTCCATCCAGGTTATAGTAGGTGTTAACCAACACTCACAGTTCATAGATACCGATATGTATTACCTTGTCTTGTAAGCGCTATATGGTATTTTGTTATGTATTGCTTTTTTTGCTTGCTTTTACTTTGTATTTATATTTGTTACGACCTATAGTCAAACAATAAATAACTACTACTACTACAGTTGGCTCACCTTCAGCCAGGCCCCAACTGCAGTCAGGCAATGGGTAAGCACCAAGACTGCAGGACATGGGTCAGATGAAAGCGAGAAGTGTCATCAGGATATTGGTGGCACTTCAAACCAAACCTCTGAATGACCTCACCCAGCAGCCTTATATATACATTGAACAAGAGGGGAAACAAGATGGAACCTTTTGGGACCCCGCAGAGGAGGTCAGAGGGGGCTGACAAGCAGTTGCCCATCATCACCCACTGAAACTTCCCCAACAGGAATGAACGGAACCACCCAACAGCAGTTCCGTGCACCCCAGGTCCCGCAGTCATGTCAACAACACATCATGATGAACTGCCAAAAGCTGCTGAAAGATCTTCCAAGATCAGCAGAGTACAATTCTCCTTGTCAGTCTCCAGGTTCAGATCATCAATTTATTTATGTATTTATTTATTTTCTTAACATTTCTATGCTGCCCCCTTACGCCCACGGCATCTCGGGGCGGCTAACAATACAATAAAACAATAAAATACATCAAAACCAATATCAATGTTTAAATAATTTAAAAACCCCTAACCCTACCCTCCAATTCCCCCAAATCCCCTACCCCACTCCACCCATCTCCCCCATTTACCCCAGTAAAGAGCAGTTTCTGTGTCATACCCAGGATGAAAGCCTGACTGGAAAGGGTTCAGAAATCCAACAGCACTGAAATGAACCTGGAGCTATAATAATAATTAAAACAAAAAACCCCTGCAGTTCATGGCCAATCACAGCTGGGGAGGGGGGGGGACTTTACCAGCCCCAACTAGATGACTCACTTTCAGACTATTATTATTATTATTATTATTAAACATTTATAAAGCGCCAGTAACAACCTGGCGCTGTACAGAACATATAATCAGCTGCGGTCCCTACCTGTGGCTTACAATCTAAAAGACAAGGAGGGGGAGACAAGGAGAGGGGACAGCGGGAGAGACATTATTATTATTAATGTCTAGCAGTGGATGGTACAAAACTGGGCGTGGGCAGACTGTTAGGGATGGGAAATCATATTGAAAATCAGGATCGATTCAAAATCTTATCAACCCAACTTTCAATATGATTTTAGATCGCATTGATAGGAATCGGTTCCGATTCAGACCAATACAGCCTAAAGCCAAATTCTGCTCCGAGATCTGTCTCCCCTGTATTCCTGCCAGGCCAGGCACTGGGCAGGTGTCCGGGGGAGGCAGAGTTGGAGGTAGAGGGGCTGCACAGGGGTGAGGAGGGGGGTAGTTGCCTCCCAGGACCCTTACCCGGCACCTCCCTCCCTCGGACCCCTGCACATGCTCACCTGCCCCAGCGCCTCCTGCAGAAGCGCTGGGGTAGGTGGCCAGGCAGGGGTATGGGGAAGGTGTGCAGCGCCAGGCAGGGGTTCTAGGAGGCAGAGATGGCTGGGCGTGGAGGAAGAGGGGAGTTAACTTACTTTGTCCCCTTCCAGCAGTGTCCTACGGTGCCCAGCACAATCTTCTCAGGGCTGTGCCGGACAGAAATAATAAGAATTTTAAAAGACGCATGCACAAAATGGCCACCGCGGCCATTTTGGAAAGTGGCAGCTGATCTGCGCATGTTCAGCTAGCAGCTAGGCATGTGGAGAATGGCTGCCACATTCCAAAATGGCCATGCATGTACAGAATGGCCACAGTGGCCATTTTCCACATGCACAGTTTTTTCCTTATTATTATTTCTGCCCGGTGCGTCCCTGAGATGGCCACACTGGGCACCGTGGGGTGCCACTGGAAGGAGAAAAGGTAAGTTAAACCTCCCCTCTCCCTCCCCACCCAGCCGCCTCTGCCTCCTAGAACCTAGTTGAGTGCTGGGAGGCAGAGGGAACAGAGCTGGGGCTCCCTGAAAGCTCCTTGGAGCAGTAGAGCTTTGATAGACCCTGCCGGGGGAAACGATTCTTTTGCATCATATCCCTCGGCAGGAATGGATTCATCGGTTCAATACATTTTGCCCCATAAATCGAGAAAATCCTATTGAACCTATTCCGATATTCCCATCTCTACTGTGCAATGTCCCTGATTGCCCCCACAGCTGTTTTCCAACCAGGTGGGGCACATAAGCACTAGGAGAATTTTTAGATGAGTGGGAGAATTTGCAGGTTCAAAAGATTCCTGTGATCCCACAGAAGTGCAAGGTTTTGGGAGTGCCTTTAAATGAGTAGCCTGCTTGCATGACAATGACGGCAGGAAGGGGTCCCCACTTGGCTTTTTCCAGTTGCTGCCAGGAATTCCTGCTCAACACCTCGTCAGAAGGAAAGCAAATCCCGCCTCAAGAGGCTGGGTCTTATTTTCGTGAAAACAGGTACCTCTGTTCAGCAAATGTTCAAACTAATGAAGCCTCATTTCCTGTGGGAATGGCAATGTTTCATGTACAAAACAACAAAATGGTCCATATCTCTCCTCTCGGTATACCTATTGTTACAAAATATTGGGACTGTACTTATCACCGAGCCTTCTGCTTTGCTACTGAATTTTGCTGAAACTGGCCTTAAAGATCAAAAATTATTTAGTATGGAAACCAGGGTCAAAATCCATTTTGATAAAAAATATTGTGGTTATTTTTGCTTACCTTTTATTTAAAGTAAACAAAAACAACCCACAACTATAAAAAATAGGTTTGGATTTTTTTTTAATGAAAATCAGCAACTTTTATTTATTTAGCTAGTTTGATTTTTATTAGTGATGTGTGAACAGGACAGAGTTCAGATGTTTGGCCGTTCGGACTAAAAACTTAGTTCGGGTTCGTGGGTTTGGTCCGGCGGAGTTCAGACCCCCCAAACGTTTTGCGGAGTTCGACACCGCCAGGAGGCTTGGGGTGCTCCAGGGACCCCCGGGGGGGGGGCGTAGAAGCATGGCAGACCATCAGAGACCAAGCAGCAGCAGAGACCAGGAAGGCTTGGCGCTTGACACCCCAGGTTGCCTGGGCAGGCAGGCTTGGCACTTGGCCCCTGAGGGTTCCTGTGGTGCAAGGGTTGGCTTTTGGAGGAGGAAGAGGTGCTTGGCGTTTGGCATCCCGTGTTGCCCGGGCGGGCAGGCTCAGCGCTTGGTCCCTGGGGGTGCCCGTGGCACCAGGGCTGGCCGTCTGAGACCCAACGGCAGCAGTAGAGGCTGGGAAGGCTTGGGAGCTGGGCTGGCACCCCTACTTGTCCAGGCATTGCAGGCTGCCAGGCATTGGTGGAGCAGCGGCAGACATTAGATCACCCGGTAGCAGAACCCATGGTACAGCATAGGCAACTGCAGCAGCAGCAGCAGACAGGCAGCGTGGCATAAGCAGCGGAAGGCAGGTTGAGGCAGGGTTTGAGCTTGGCAACCAGGGCGGGCAGACAGGCAGCGTGGCATGAGAGGCAGTAGAGAACGCAGGCTGGGACTTTGGCAGGGCACTCAGATAGGCTGGCAAAGACTGTGCAGCACGAGAGAGAAAGAGCCAGTCTAGCTAGAGGCTGACTGGCAGGCTTACAGCTTCCCAATGCCACCCTGCATCATGAGGTCAGTCAGATAGGCCAGCCGAGGCCATCTAATTCGAGAGTCAGAGAGAGAGAGGCAGGGCTGGCGGGCGCTGGACATTAGGAGGGAGGGACAGCACCTCAGCAGCAGCAGCCCAGATTGAGGAGGAGCCCCGTCCCAAGACTGCCCCTAGCTTGGGATGGCATGTGCCACTGCACCATCAACCCATGTCCAGGGGCAGCTCGGTGAATCCCAGCAGTGGAAGGTTCACCTTAATGAACAGCAACTGCTCCACCAACTTGGCCCCCAGCCTCAGGCGGTGCGGAGAGCAAATGTCCCCCGCCATGGAGAACACCCGCTCACTGGAAACACTCGTTGTTGGGCAGGACAAGAGACCCTTGGCCACTCTGGACAGGGCTGGCCACACATTGGTCTTGCTGTCCCAGTAGGCCAAGGAATCACTGCTGGGTCCTATGTACGACTCCTCCTCCAGGTAGCTCTCCACTGCTGCTGAGGTGCTGTCATACTCCCTCACATAACTGTCCTTGGGCACCACCTCCACCACTGCCCTCAGCCACGCTGCCTGCCCTGCTGTGCACAAGCCCATCTCGCCAGAGTGCCCTGCACATACGAGCTGCTACAGCTCGCAATAGGGGTGCTGCTGCTGCTCAGTTTGCTGTGGCTGCTGCTGCTGCCACTGCTGCTGCTAGGTCTGGGGGCAGGGATAGACTCTGTTTGCTGAAAGGGGTGGCTGCTCCCACTCCCACCATCCCCAGGGGCATCCTGCTTCTGCTGCCATGCACTCTCCAGAGTCCGCTCTGCCTGCCGGACCCTTTCCACCAGCTCACCCTTCCAGTGCCATAGAGCACTGTCTGGCGTGCCATGCTGCCCTTGACCCTGGGGTCCAGCATGGTTGCCAACACGTATTCTGCCCACTTCAAGAGCTCATCAAACCACACCTTCAGCCCTGCCTTCACCTGACGCACCAGGGCAACTGCCTCATCCGCCAGCTTCCTGCCCTGAGGGCCACAATTCCGCCCCTCGAGAATCTCCTCCAGCCTCCTGAGGAGACTCTGGACCAGAGGGGCCACCTGACTGATGGTGGCCGTGGAGGAGCTGATGGTCTCCATCATGGCCAGGAATGGTCTGAGTATGAAGATCATGTGATCCAGGATCTCCTATTCCACCCCATCGTACCCTGGAGGTGCCCAACTGTCCATCACCAGCTGAACCTGGTGCAAAGCGGCTTTCTGCTCGAGAAGCTGCTCAAGCATCAGGAAGGTCGAATTCCACCATGTGGACACATCCTGCACCAGCTGGTGCACTGGGGAGCCTTGCTCAGCCTACTTCACCTGGAGGAGGTCGCTGCCCTTCACGATCTGGTTAAAGAAACAGGCCAGCTTCCTCCCCCGCTTGATCAGGGAGCTAAGGGTGCCAGGCCCAATTCCCTTCTCCCCCAAGCCCAGAGCATCCCTGACCACCAGGTGAAAGGTGTGTGCGGCACAAGAGATGCTGGTGAAGCCCCTGCGGACTGCCCTCAGTATATTGGCCACATTGTCCATCACCACGCACCCCTTGGTGAAGGGCACACCTGGCGTGACCCATTCCTTCACCATGGCGGTCAGGGCTGACTCGATGTTGCGAGCAGTGTGGAGGCTGTCCATTACTTCTGATTGAAGCAGGGCCCACCTATACCCTGCTTTGGGACCCCTCCTGCCACTGCCAAATGCTGCCTCCCGGTCCTGACACCAGTGTGTCGTGACTGACAGGTAGGCGTGCTGCGCTTTCCTGCTCGACCACAGGTCTGTGGTGAAGTGGACAGTGGCACCCCCAGTCCTTGCCAGCTGCTCCCTCACCCGCTCCTTTAAAGCCTAGTACAGGACTGGCACCACCTACCGACTCAGGGTGGTGCGCGAGGGCAGCTTAAACTGGGGGGCCAGGAAGCCAAATCATGTCCCCGACCACCGAGAAGGGCTGCCCATCCATCGCTATCATTTCCCCCAACATGTGCGTGGCTTTCAGTTGAAAGCCATTCTGCCCTCCACGTCCTGCAGCTGCCGAGGGACTTGGCAGCTGCCCCCACCCCAGCTCCTCCATGGTGCACTGGCGCTGCTGCTCCCCCCTAGCAGTGATACCGCTCCTGCTGCTAGAGGCAGCTGTTAGACCAGCCCACTGATGGAGGCAGATGACTGGCTGCTGCAGTCAGGAACCCGCTGGCATCCACTGTCCCTGCCTGCCCACTTAGCAGCACAGTGCTGTGTCATTTTTTTAGGTTTCTCTCCATGGTATTTGTGCTAAGGTTGGTGAGCACCTGCCCACGCTTCACCACCTTCTATCACAAACTGCACTGCACCTCCCTGGGATCATCTATCTGCACCAACTTAAAATGTGCCCAGACAGAGGATTTTTTGCCCCTTCCTGCCTTCTGGTCCACACTGGGTGACGCACCCCTGACAGCGCTGTTGGGAGAGGCAGAACATGGTGGCAACACGGCTCTCAGAGGGACAGCCATCGCTTCAGCACCAGACAACTCCTCCGCAGGACTAGTGTCTGCCTCGCTGTCCCCAATATGAGTAATGTCCCGTGAAGGGGAGTACTGGGACCCTGAGGCTGATGGACTGCCCACCATGCTGCTGCCACTCTCTCTGTGCCCCCTTATAGCTGCTGCTGCTGCTGCTCCTTTCCCTGCTGCCATTGCCCAGGGATCGAGCCCTGCCTCTAGCAGCCAGGGTGGGATCCAACAGCCCTAGAATGCTGGGGATCACTTCAATAATCAAGGACATTGGTGAGCCTTGAGAAACATCCAACCCCGAAGCACCTGCTCCCGCCGCCGCCGCCGAGACAGCCTCAGCCTCATGGACCGCAGGCCTTCCAGTGCCCTGTGTGGCAGTGGAGGAAGCTGGCAGGAGGCGATGCCGAACCACACCCCTAGTGCCACTGCTGGGAGCCTCTGAAGCCTGTCTCCCAAAATCAGGCCTGTGCAGTTTGGGGCGTGGTGATGGGCTCAGGCTGCCGCTGATGCCTGCTGCCACTCCGCTGGCACGGCCCCTGCCACGTGCCCTATTGCTTGCCTTATGGGCAGCAGACCAGCCTCTCCTGCTTCCCTTCTCTATTTCTCCCATCCAAATAATGCACACGAAGATTTATTTATTTATTTATTTATTTATTTATTTATTCATTCAGAATTTGAATATTATATATATCTACTACACTAACGCTAACTGCTATTAACTATTATAAAACCTATGGAACTAATGGAATATTATATCTACAAAGGCCTAGTCCTACAAACATACTATAACATATTAAAACTGAATCACTACACACTATCTCTATCTATCTCTATAACTAAGCTAACTCCTACAACTATCTATCTATAGTAACTATCTAATATCTATCTATATATACACAGGGATGGGGG
>QEPC01005694.1:798902-827955 GCA_003113815.1 Sphenodon punctatus | reverse complement strand
GGGCAGGGCTTCAACTTTGTCCACAGGGTGGGCAGACAGGCACTTTGGCTAGCTCAGAAGGAGTTGGAAGGGGGGAGGGCAATGACTTTTGTTACTTGCTGCGCCCACCTCACCACAAGCCCCATTGACTCTGTACAGCCTAGCCCGTGGCCAATCGCAGACTGCGAAGCCAGTGGTCTGAGGAAAAGAAGGATGGTGATTGGCCAGACTGGCTGCTAGTCCAAACCTCTCAACCCCTGGTGCCAGGAAGTCTGCTCGTCAGCTGCCCCCCCCTCCCCCCTTGGCCTTCCAGCCCTGTTTTTCCCGCCCTAACGCAGCTGAACTCACCCAAACGCGGCCGAATTTTGGGGCTTCGGCTGTTTGGTTCGGCCGTTCTGTTCGGCTGTCCAAATGGGCCAAGTTCGGGCCGAACACTGAACGGTCGAACCGCGTTTGCACATCCCTAATTTTTATCCTGCCTTCCTTGATGGCTCAGGGTGGTTATCATCATTATCATAATCACATACACCTGGAACCTCACAACTTATTGATTGTATTTCTGTATCTCTCTCTGTTCTGTATCTTCCCTTCTTCTTCCCTCCCTTGTCTCTCTTAGATTGTAAGTCCACTGGGGTAGGGACATGTCTATAATTGTTGACTGTAAAGCACCTGGTACATTGCTGGCACAATATAAATACTTAATAATACCAACAAACATAAAATACAACTCTTAGTCAGAAACCAATAAAACCACATAAAATATCCATAAAGCTCCCCAAATCCTAACCCTGCCTGTTAAATGCCTGACCAAATAAATAGATCTTCCACTGCCTCTGTAAGGTGCTCAGACTAGGGCTTTGCTGAACCTCCAAGGGAAGGGAGTTTCAAAGTTGTGGAGTAGCTATCGAGAATGCCTCTGTATGCCAAGGTCATATGGACCTGGTGCAGTGATGGAACGTGAAACATTCAATAAACAGTTTTGACAGGAAAAGTTCTCTATCTAATTTTTTTTATCAAGAAAAAATATTCTCAAGTAACACTATTGCCAAATAGAATAAAACTACTGTTCTGAATATTGTCCTGCTCTGAAGATCACCAGCTTTAGGCAGTCATCAAAGCTAGTGGTCAATCAAACTCATACTGCAGTTGGGGAATGAAGTTTCTAGGTTCATTCTGGGGTTGGGCAGGCTTGTCTAAGACTCTTTTGTCCATTTGGACTTGTTAATTCTCCCTCCCAAACACAAGAGCCCAACTGTTTCTTGTCGTCAACAATAACCAATTAAATTCAGTCAACTAGAAACCTCCCAAGTTAACACAATGGGGTAGTGTTTTTTTGCCATGACAACAAATATTCAACTCGTCTTTATGTTCTAAAATACACCACTGTGGCATGGGTATGCCAGAAGATGGTGCCTGCCATAAGGAATCTCTAAAATGGCTGCCAAACAGGAAGCGTAAGTTGGTGTGTTTGGTGCATGGCTTGCACTATAAAGAAGAAACAGCTTGAAGAGAAGGGCAGTCATCTCTTGTCTGTTGAGGCGAGCACATGTGAGAGGACAGCCTGGTCCTGACCTAGGAAGAGGATACAGAGGAGGCTACCTGGAGAGTTAAGGAATGATGTGAGACTGGGAAGAACTTGGACTGTGTGGCTTAACTGTATAGACTGTGGAAAGCCAGAGATATGGGCTTGACCTAAAGATTGTCTGTCTGAATGAATAAATTATATGCTAATCCTCAAAGTGACTACTGGACTACTCTGGGCCTAATACTGCATACACTCACCCATGGTGAGGTGGGACCCTACTACAACCACCTTGTTACAAGTTTCTGCATAACATTTTCAAAATATTTCTTCTCTTTTCACACTGCCCAAACTTTTAATATGTCTGATAGTTTTTCATGTTTGACTACTGTAACATTCTCCTCTTTGGCCACAATGCCTGCAACTTTAACCTCCTCAGCTAGCATATGTTCCTTTCAAATTACTGCCACTAAAATCTTCCTAGCCTGATGCTCTGAATTGCAGAGGCATGCTCCAAAAGACCACAAGACCACAAAATTGGGTTGTAAAGGGCATTGGCCACAACTTTATTGAATACAGCATCACCCCTGGTGTCCCATGTCAGCATACACCTTGTTATATTCGGGGGGGGGTGGTTACTCAGGGGTCTACCCCATACATACCTATAGGCAACCCCTATCAGGACATACCCTGTGAGACAATATCAGAGAGGGAACCATTCTTGTACAGTTCAATAATTAATTACTCCTTTTTGGGAGAGGGGCAAGCAGCTGATTTCACCTCTTCCCACTTGGAACTTCCACTCTTCCCATTAACCGAGATGGTGGCCACATCCAAGAGTTTGGCCTTGCCTTCTCCCCCGCTCCCCCTCACTATGCATGAAGGGCATGAGGATCAGGACAGGCAACCCTGCCCAGTCGCACACAGCCCGATCCAGGACCTCCCCCTATCCCCAGACTGTTAAAGCCCTTTTTGTCAATTTACCATCCACCCAAGCAGGCGTTCTACTTTTCCGGTTCCCTGTACGGTATCTGCCTGCAGTTGTGACAATAAAAGAAAGTTACCACCACAGGCCACTGTAGTATGACCGCATGCTACAGAGAAGGCAACAAAAACCGCAGCATGCAGGCCAATAGCAAGTTGTGGGGAAATTCCTTCTCAGTCCTGAAGACACTGACTAGCTAACGCCTGTAGCAGGGTCAAGATACAATACATTATACAAATTGTTACAACATTACATCCAAGGTGAGGGTGGGTGGGAGTTGTCTGGACACGTGGGCAGCTGACGATCCAAAGGCTGCCCAGTTGTCACAGAGGGGGCCCCTCCCCACCTCAAGTGTCGTGTCCCCATTCTGATTAGTCAAAAGCCAAGCCAGTCAACCCATGTGTCAGACTACCAGTGTATTACTTTACACTGCGACACCTGGGGGGGCGGGGGGAACCAGGTCTTGGATCAGCACCCACAAGACAGGATCCCTGCTAAGGGCAGGGGCTATTACTTTTCTACCTTCTCTTTCAGTCCCTCTGCTGGCTCTCCCCTTCGATTGTGTCAAACACAACATTGTTGTTCTTTCTTAATATCCTTCCTTCATAATTTAAGGCCACAGTCCTGAAGTTACTTATAAGCCTATAAATGACTTTTGCTGACTTCAGTGGCATTTATGAGCATGCAAGTAGTTTCAGGGATGAATGTCAAGAACTCATCTACTTTAATCTCCTATCACAAGATCAATTTCTATGTTTCCTTCACCAATGAGATCAACTTTTTATTGCACAACTCTCAGCTTCCCAGGCAAGCATTTTTATGCTTTCTTCTATGCCACTGCTAATGGGTGGCCTTTAAAAACTGGGCTCGAAAAACTGTAATGCTTTTTACCTTGTTCATATTCAGTCCCATCATCAAAATTCAGCTTTACCTTAGCACTTAGAACCTGTAGCAGCTACAAAGGTAGTAAATTGTGACTTAAATCCCATAGATTTACACATACCTTATAACTTTTCTTATCATATTTCATGATTATAGGTATTCTCAACCTGTCAGATTGCTTGTTCTAGATGGTAAACTCTTTTTCTGTATACTTGCACAGTGCCTAACCTAGCACAATAGGTCCTGACCTAGCTAAGACCAATAGGTGCTATCACAATACAAATGCTACATAATAACAATAATGTTATTGTTCTTATGTACAATATTTTAAGTATTCTTAAAATACTAGTTTTCTTGAAGCTGCAGTGCTTAACTCTCAACCAATCTGCTTCATCATTATAAGCATGGTAAGCTGCCACATGTTAAGCTTCTGTTATCTTTCAACATATATGTTACTCTATTTGTTCAAAATATTTGCTGCGTTGTATGCAGAATTGTTTTTCAAGACATAGAAACAACTTTAAAATAAAATGTAATTAGGCAGCAAAAGCAGGCTAAGCACTGATGTTAGTTAATTTTGTATGAACATTTAGAAAAACATGAATTGTCAAGTATCATCAGAGATGAGCACACAATATATTTCCACTCATTGGACACCAGCAAAAAGTTTAAGCAATAAATGTTGTTGTACAGTATGTGCAAGCAGTAGGGTTTCTCTCATTAGAAATATAGACCAGTAAAGAAACCACAAATGGTATATGCATTAATAATTACTCTTGTTCAGATTAATCTAAATCTTGGCCAAACCAGAACAATGGACATTCCAAGCGTATTTGCAAGAAAAGCTTGTAAAGGGTATGTCCTGCCCTCATTATACTCTCTAGTTATTAACAACAAACACAAATGAGTGGATCTGTGTGTGGACTAGGAGATGCTGAATATTACTATCTGTAATCAGTACTCCCTTACGTGAGAGTAAGGGAGTACTGATTACAGATAGTAATATTCAACATCTACTAGTCTGCACACAGATCCACTCATTTGTGTTTGTTGTTGCTAGAGTGAATACACTCAGGCAGAATGTTCAGCAATTTCGTCCTTTATGGAACCTGTGATCTGTTCTATCTCCATGAAGGTGATGAATGAAAGATGGACATCTGCAAAAGGCATAGCCACTTTGAATACATTGTTATGCCATTTGGTCTCTTTAGTGCTGCAGCCACATTCCAGTATTTTATGCACGACAATTTTCTATGACATCCTAAACCAATTTATGATAGTGTACTGGATGACATCCTGATATTTTCTAACAATCAGACCTACATGACCAACATATCTGCTTAATCTTTGAATCTCTCTGCTGGAATGGCCTACATGAGTTTAGCTGGTCCTTTGTAGAGTTCCTGGTGTACACCATATCTCTGGAAGGTATCGAGATGAATCCCAGGAAAGTAATTGTGATCATAGACCAGGCAGACCATGGAATGTCACAATCCCTGAGGGTTCTTAGACAAACTTCTATCACCACTTCAATGAATGTTTCTCTAAAACAACGGAGAACTCAGATTGGGCACTGCTTGACAGACCATTGGTCTGACCCAGTAGGGTACTTATGTTCTTACCACCCTTTTCCAGAAGAACACCCAGTTTGTTTGGGAACTAGATGTCCAGTCCACGTTCTAGTAGGTAAGAGGTGTTCACCTCAGTGACTGTCCTCGTCTATCTGGATCTAGAGGCCTCACTCTCATCATTAAGACAGATGTTTCTGATGTGATGAACAGGGCTGTCATGTCACAATAGCAATGGTCCCAATAGTTGCTCCCCCTATGCACTTCCTGTTTATGCAAACACATGCCGGCAGAGCAGTATAGGATTCTGGATGAAGGACTCCTCATTATTAAGTCCACCACTGAGTAATGGGGCCAGCTCATCTTTTTCTACACTGAACTTGCCGTCAGAGTCAGAGCTGCAACACTGGTGCACTCTCCTACAGGAGAGAATACTGCATTGAAGAAAATATTCCATTCAGGAATATCTCATTGTCTTTAAGCCCCAGAACTTTGCCAATGCCTCAGTGAATCAAAATTTGTTATCCCTTGTCAGGCCTTCTACACCCAATGATCCATCCAGGACACAGCCTATGTCAATCCTAAGAAATCCCAGTAATCACTTTTCCAATTTTGAATTCTAGCTGATGAATGGAATTCTGTAATTTAAGGAGTGTGTCTACGTTCTGCCAGCATTCTTGCATACCAAAGTGCTCCTTCTTTGTCATGAGACACCTCTGATAGGCCACTGTAAGTGGTTTAAGAATCAGTGGCTACTATCCCATAATTTCTGTTGCTGATCCAAAAATGTTCACACTTACGTCAATTCCTTCAAGACCTACTTGCATATCAAGAACCTGTGGGCAAAGCCATGTGGAACCATTATTTCCTTGCTGATTTCACAACAGCCCTGATCTTCAGTTATTATATAGACCAGGGGTGGGGAACCGAAGGCCCGAGGGCCAAATCCAGCCCACAACGAGATTTTATGTGGCCCCTTTCCAGTTCCTGGGTCTAGCTCCTGGATCCATTTCTTACCCCAAGCACTGAAAAACTGAGCTCAGAGTGAGGGAGCAGAGATGAGTGCATGCACACAAGGATAAGGGACAGACCCATGGTAGAGATATATGATATGGACCCTCCTCTTCCTGAGCACACTCCTTAAGCACTCCCACCCACAATGCAGCCCTCGGAGCTTGTACTTATTTTCAAAGTGACCCAAAGGAGTGGAAAGATCCCCAATCCCTTTCAGTGCTGACAAGGCATTCCTCTGTTTTGTGCTAACTATAGGTGTTTCCACACGTTCTCCACACCCTTGCTACAGGTGTGGAGAACAGAACACCACATGGGAACTCCCAGAGCAGATGTTCATGTAGGCTTCATGGTGTCTGGTAGTACTCACTGCTCTGCTGGCAGCAGCCCCACTACAGCCTGAACTATATGGGCCCTGAGCCAGCTGGCTGCCTTGCTGCCATGATCCTTTAGCCTCCCTCCCCTTCAGCACAGGTATGAGGGGAATGGGAGGAGCAGGGCAGCCAGGTATCCAGCTGGTTGGGACCCTCACCCAGTCAAGCCATCTGTCTGGCTCTTTTCACCATGGATCACTCTCCTCCGCTCTGGAGGGGAGGGGACAGAAGTTGCAGCTGGAGAAGTGAGGATCCTGGGTTGTACGGGGATGCTAGCTGCCTGTCTGTGTTCTGGAAGGAGCAGGCAGATAGCTGGCTGGGGGCACTGGAGAGTCTGTGGCTGCTGCAGATAGATGCAGAGTCCCCTAGCCATCTACCTTACCCACCTTGCCTTAAGGCCAATCTTAAGCTACCAACAACATCTACACCCCAAAAAACTAACGGAAACTCACCAAAGATTACTTGGCCTGCAAGTACCTGCAAACTGCCTAGAGAAAAAAATATTGTAAGGATGATGTGCCACAGGGAGGATGAAACCTGGACATTTTCAGTCTCAGATAGACACTGTAGCTACTTGGTCACTCTCTCACATTTGAATCTTTTAACTTGCTCTTCTGCAACCAGCCGACATTGTGTCTGTGCACTGCAGTGAAGACTCTGACTGGCGGCACAAAAGTCACCCTATCAGCGACTGCTGGTAGAGACTACCCTTGTCTATCTATACGAGTCCCCAGTCCTCAATGTAACAGCTACCTGGCTTAGTCTGAAAGATCTAATCTGTGTTCCTGATCTTGTTTCTTGGTTCCTATACTTGCCTGCCTCCTGTCCCCATAACCGGCGAGCTTCCTGGTCCCTATCTCTGCTCCCAATCTGTGTTCCGAACTCTCCAGCTCCTGACTTCTCAGCTGACTCTGGCTTCTGGACATCAGTCATACTGGCTTACTGATCCTGAGACTCCTGGCTTTTGACGCAGCTCTAACTTCCAGAATGCAATCATGCCACAGGCATCCTGCCACCTGCCTGGGACCTTTGCTCCTAACATGCATTGCCAGTAACATTTGGGAAAATTAAGATAATCACTGCAGAATGGTCAGATTTCCTCTGGGTTTGTAGTGTCAGATGATAATCAATCCATAATGTAAAGGCTGAAGTGTGAAACAAATTACCTCTACTTACTGTGTTTCGGCTCAATTTGGTTTTGAAAGCATACCCAGGGCAAAATATCTTTAAATGTCCATGAAGTCTGCAGCCATGTTAGTAGACTCTACTCAATAGGTCGCCTGTTTATGGAGCTCAAGATTCATGGTGCTCTTCTCTGATGCCAGATGAAGCAGAAGTGTGATCTTAATTCTACAGTGTGATGACTAATAGCAGTTGCACAGAGCAGTTTAACATTTTATATGCATTCAACCCAGACCGCAAGAAGAGTGTATGTAGCCTGTAGTATGTTGTAATTTATGACCACTTCATCAAACCACAAAGCTGGGGAGCACTGACGATGCTGTAATCTACTAAATGATACTGCTCACCCTGCAGCTTGAGAGGGGAAAAAGTTTCCTCCAAGGTCCATCAGAACAAACAGGCAAATGACAAGATGGTATTATCACTAGAGTACATGTGACAGATGATGCTACAGATCAACTGACAAACCAGCAATATTAAGTATGATTGTTTCATCCTCTTCATAAATATGTTTAAAGAGACAGAAAGCTTGGGAGCTATAAAAAGGTTTACTAATATATTTTTGCTAGGACTTTACAAAGTTACTGTGGCATGGCACAGCTAAATGGAGATGCTGGCTCTTTAAGGGACTAGCACCTACATAGAGTTGAAGAAGGTGCTACTTGAGGCTCAGGCACATCTAGTCACACCGCAAAGGTGTGGCTAGGAGGGTGGCTAGGAGGGCCACAAGGCTCAAGAACCTGGAAGGGCTTGGTCAGGGGAGAGAGAGCTCTGCCTTAGATTAAGGAGTTGCTTGGGAGACTGGAAAGAAGCAGGAGCTGGTGAGAGCTCTGCCTCAGTGAGAGCCAGAAAGAGACAAACCCTGCTCTGAGGGTGTTGCCTGAGCCGGAAGGTTTAGCAGGCTGCAAGAGAAGTGGCTGCCTGGCCTGCAAAGCTGTGAGTAGCCCAAATAGAGAGACTGTGAGGGGCTTGGGTGTCACTCACAATGGGTGTTAACAGAAGTGATGGTGGCTCGGACCGGGAAGCCGCTGACACCACAGTCCATATCAGGTCTGCCAGCATAATGAATGTACCAGTGGCCGGGCAGCCAGGGAGCGCAGGGAGCCACCCAATCGTGCGACTGTCCAGCCCCACCCCTGCACTGCATCCAGCACCCCAGGTATGGCGGCCGGTCATGGCAGATCTGATCTGGGCTGGGCCGTGATGGGCTATAACAAATGGTATAGCTCACTGTAGTGTGCTCTGGCCCGATCGGCCAGACGGTAGCCTGGGCTGTGGACCTGGAGGTCTCCAGCCAAGGTTAGCAGCTACCACACCCGGAAGCAATCCCAGGCAAATATGTGGTGGGGCTCCACAGCAGACAGCAGACCACCGAAGGCCGCCATCACATCTGTTAACATCCACTGAGGAGAGGCTATGACAGATACCAGATGGGCTAGAATTGAGAAGCCCGCACCTCTACAGGCTGAACTGGGATCCAAAGGGGTATCGATGGTGATGGGACATTGTATATAGAAGCGTATTGGGTGGAGAACTGTGTATATTTAATAAAATATAATTTGAGCTAATAATTCCCTTACCAGAAGTTGATGATATGTCAACAGTATCCTTCAAGTACTTACCCCAGGTACTCCTGACCCTGTGACAGTTACCTAATGGACCAGTGGCAAGTTTCCATAAAAACTGATGGAGACTGAGTGTCCAAATCCTTCATATGTTTTTGAAAATACCAACCTTTAGATTTTGGAAAGTAAAAATTATTTCTGTTCCTGCTCTACTAGCTGCACATGAAGCAGTAAAAAATTTCTCAGGAATTCCCTGAAAATCTTAATTGTACTACACTGAAATGGCAAGAAAAATGCATCCAGGAGATAATCTAGAGTGAGGGGGTGGATGCCATGTTGGTCCCAAACGTAAGAGATGGAAACAGTAGTTCAGATATCTTTTATTGAACCAATTTCTGTTTGTGAGAATATAGTTTCCAGACTATTTAAAAATATTGCTCTGACGATAAGAGTTAAGAGCCCACTATACCATGACCCTTTTCACAGAGACATTTTATCACTAATACAATGGGTGTTACATTTTATTTTGCATGTTGCAGGGCACCCATAGAGCACACCTGTAGCCCTGCAACATGTATAATAAAATGTAAGACCCATTTTATCAGTGTTAGAGTGTCTGTGTGAAAAGGGCCTATGAAGTGGCATTCTGACCCTGAAACAGAATGCTAGTCACCTATGCCACTAAATCATATAAGGACAACTAAAAATGTAGCAAAGAAAGAATGAACTATAAATGCCAACTCAACATCCTCAAAGTTTGCTTAAGGGAACAGATATTCTCTGTGATATATCCCTTGGTTAAGCAGTAGGGCTGCACCAAATAGGCGATCCAAGAACTTGCGAGGATTTCTGAGGATTTGAGTACCGGGACTGGGTCCTCAGTTGGAACTCAGAACTCTTTCTGAGAACCTGGAAATCGGAACATGGAACTCCAGACCTTGGAAAGTACAATGCCCCAAAAAGCAGACTAGCAAACTAGCAAAAGTGAGACAATCACAAGACAATCCAAAAAGTGCAACTGCAAAAAGCTAAAAGCCAGTACCCACAGCATGGCCCAACAGCAGTGCACCCACTTTACAATAATTATGGCAGCCCAGCAGGCATAAATACCTAAAAGAAACCAGACATGACATGCACCCCCATACCAAAAAAATCTCCATTGCTGTATTATGCCCACCTCTGCAAGGCAAGGCCCCTTCCCACACATCATAAATTAAGTTAACCTGGAAGAAAGGGCCTTTTTACATGGACGGAGGTGGGTGGGGGGATGGGTGTTTTGCCATGGTGGGTGGACATGGGTGTGTGTCCCTGTACACACACACACCCACCTCTACCGACGGAGCCGCCTCCATTTTTCCGGAGGGCTCTGTGGGTGGAGGTGGATGGAGATGGGTGTGCGATGGGTGGAGGTGGGTGTTGTGCGGGAGAACGCATGCACCCCCACCCATCCCGCTCAGTGTTCACACGGGCGAACACTGAGCAGTAGAGGTGGGACCCCGGGGCAATTACCGGATACCGGATTTACCGGTTTTCCGGTTCTCAAAGAACCGGATTCTCGGATTAAATCCGGTATCCGGTACCTGTTTTATTCCATTGATTTCAATGGGGCACTGTGTCCCCATTGAAATCGATGGAATACAATTCCTCCCTCCTCCCCCTTCCAGGCTGGGCAGGTGGAAGGGGGGACACCCCCCACCCACCCTGCCCAGCCTGGATTTTTTTTAAAAAAAGAGCCCCCCCCCCCAGCACCAGCGGCCGCGGCGTCCCTGCAGCCGCCGGTAAGTATAGACCCGATCCCTGGGGGGTGGGGTGTTTAACACCCCCCCAACCCCCCAGGGATCACCCCTACTACAAGTTGACTGTACCTTTGTATTTCAGCGGAGCTCCGGGTGCGGCGGCGGTGGGCGGTCCGGCGGCCTCAGCGCCAGCTGTGGCTGCCGGCATCAGAGACACTCTAGGACTTCTGGGGAACTTCCGGGTTTCCCCGGAAGGCCTAGAGCATCTCTGACGCCGGCAGCCACAGCCGGCGCTGAGGCCCCCGGACCGCCCGCCGCCACCGCACCCGGAGTTCTGCTGAAATACAAAGGTACAGTCAACTTGTAGTAGGGGTGATCCCTGGGGGGTTGGGGGGGTGTTAAACACCCCCCCAGGAATCGGGTCTATACTTACCAGTGGCTGCGCGGGGACGCCGCAGCCGCTGGTGCTGGGGGGGGCTCTTTTTTAAAAAAAAAATGCAGGCTGGGCAGGGTGGGTGGGGGGTGTCCCCCCTTCCACCTGTGCAGCCTGGACTCAGGGAGGGTTTTTTTTAAAACTTTTTTGGTGGGACTTTTTACATTGCAGCCATTCATTTAAATGGCTGCAATGTAAAAAAATCCGGTACCGAGAATCCGGTAACGGGACCGGATTTCGGGTAATGCCGGTACGCCCAGTACCGGCATTATCGGATACCGGATTTACCGGCACGCCCGCCCCCACTGAGCAGACACCCATCCCCCCACCCACTGCCTGCCGTATACACAGATGCTCCGCACACCCATCCGAACACCGAACGCTTGGGGGGAGGAGCATTCATGTAAAAATGGCCCAAGTATCACCCCCTGTGCCCCAGCTGGGCACATCATGGCAAATTGGAACCCACCTCCCCACAGACCTGGTCGAACAGCCAGGTCTTGCAGATTTGCCGGAATGTTAAAAGGCTTGGGACCAGATGAGCTTCCTCCGGGAGGGAATTCGAAAGGTGCAGCCCGGCCACTGAGAATGCCCTCTCCATTGTGGCCCCCCGCTTAACACGGGGGACCTCCAAGAAGACACTCCTGGCAGACCTAAGGAGCCACTCTGGGGTGCAGAGGGCGAGGCAGTCCCTGAGGTATGAGGGGCCCAGACCGTGAAGGGCCTTATAGATTAACACCATTACCTTGAACCTGACTCGACATGCTATTTGCAGACAGTGCAGAGTACAGAGCAAAGGTGTTATGTGCTCCCGATGACCCGTCCCTGACAGGAGGCGGGCCTGCCGCATTCTGCACTAGCTGCAGCCTCCAAACCAGGAACAAGGGCAGCCCCACGTAGAGCGCATTGCAGTAGTCCAGCCTCGAGGTGACGAAGACATGGATGAGGGAGGCCAAGTCTGGGCCGGAGACATATGGACGCAGCCTCCGCACCAGAAATAACTGGCGGAAAGCGGCCTTCGCCACTACCTCCACCTGTTGCTCTAGGCGGAGATCTGCATCCAGAATCACCCCCAGACTCTGAACCTGCTGAGCTATGGGAGGGCGAACCCCCCCAATCAGGGGGGCCGACACCTCCCTCGCTCTCCCCACCATCACCTCCGTCTTACCGGTGTTGAGCTTCAGTCTGCTCTGCCATATCCATTCTGCCATGGCCTCCAAACACCAGGATAGCAAAGAGACAGGAGGGTCTGGGTCTGGGTCAGCTGAAAACGAGAGGTACATGCAACCTCTGTGTGAGTGGGTGGGTTGCACTGGGGTGCCCCACCAGAACATAGCATTTTCAGGCAGCGGTAGCCTGAAAATGCATCACGTATTTGAATCATCAGTATCTCCTCCCCCTGAATGAGTTGAGTCCCCAATTTTCACAGGCTTCAAGAATGAGATCAAAACAAGTGCTTCTGAAATATGATACTGATTGATGCAGCCAAAACCGAGTTGTTAGTGATAAAAAAAAAATCAGTTCTGCAGCTTTGTGCATGCGCACTTGAGCTCCTCTATCCTGTTGGAGAGCCAGGGAAGCAGCTGGATCCATCCCCCCATAATTAGGACGCACTGAGGTGTGGAACTCTGTAAACGCTGACTATTGTAGTCTTCCCCTGGCTTGTGCACTGTGTTGGAAGGCAAGCATACCTGCCCCCTCCCGCCCTCGCTTGCCTGGCCCCCCCCCGGCAAAGCGAGTCAGCACAGCTTGCTGGGGCCGCAGCCGACATAGTCGCGGCTTCCATGGCTGGGCGGCAGGCTGCAGCCAGCTTCTCCCCGAATAAGTTGTTCTGCCTCCCCTCCCTGGCTCTTGTCCTCATCCCTCACCTTCCTCTCCCTCCTAGTAGCTCCAGCAGCAGCGGACACAGGGACACCCATGGGGCTGGGAGATAAGGCTGTTTGTTTACAAACAGCTCCTCCCCATGTGCTGATCAGAAGGTTGTTGCCTTGTAAAGAAGGTTCTTCAAGATGGCTCCCAACATTCTCACAACTGGGTTGTGCATGCTCATCCTATCCAAATAATAGACTTCATGATGGTCTCGAGCTCCTCTAGTATAAAAAGCACTCTCCCACTCAGAATGACAGTTCCTTTCAACCCTTTCTAGAAATATAAGAAAAAAATTCCATGCGGGCTGGAAGGGTGGGTGTTGTGAGAATGTTTGGAGTCATCTCAAAGAACCTTGTTTACAAGGTAGCAACCTTCTGTTCTTCGAGTGGCTCCTCACATGCTATTTTTACATGGCTCCGCTGGGTGGGGGGGTCCGTGGGCACGCCAGTGCATGGACGGTGCATGCACACGGCTGCACATGCATCCCCACTCACCTCCCACTCATCCACACCCGCGGAGCAACCGCCGTTTCCCCCAGTTGCTCCGTGCGTGGGGACGAGGGGTGTGTGCATGGGGATGCATGTTAGGCAGGTGTGCACACACCCCTACTCACCATGGGTGCATGCACTACATTGTTTAGTTTACACGGGGCTCCCCCACCCATGAACACACAGAAATCTGTGTGTTCATGGGTGGGAGAGGCCCGTGTAAAAAGGGCCACAGTCTCACAACTGTCTTACTTATACTATCTTAGGTAGGAATTTAGGATGTAAAGCAACATCTATTCTATCTTGGAAAATAAATCTGCACATATGGTGCTGAGATTATTATGGCTGCTATTTCACTAACTTTTCATAATTAAGTTATTGCTAACAGGAATACTGTCTTTAAATCCACACCCCATAATCAGTTCATTTGCGTCCCCCCCCCAATAATTAATTCATGCTGCCCCGGGGACACAAATTAAATGGTTATGGGTGGGGGGGCAGCGTGAATTGATTATATGGGGGCAGGCGTGCAAATGAACTGGTTATGGGGTGGGGGCGGCATGAACTGATTGTGGGGGCACAACTTCCTCAGGACTTTATTAAAGGGTTCCCCAGGAATTGTGTCAGAGTAATTTAAGTCTGTTTCTACATAACTTCATTGTGTACAACGAATTGTATAATGTCTACACTCACATTCTTTACTTCATTGTATGAACTGTACACAATTTTTATACATGTAAATAACAGACTTAAATTACTCTGACACAATTGTTCCTTGTCAAATTGTGATAATAAATAAGTTTCATAATTGTAAAATGTGCAAGTTTAGTTATTGCTAAAAATGATGTATGTATGGTAAGGAATTTACTACATACATTACATGTATGCTAATGATAAAATATTAAATATTGCTCTGATTGTGAATTTATTTCTATGTTTTTTGGCATTTATATTGTGTTGCAATGTATGGAGTGGAAGGTGTTTTGAATTGTTATTGTACTGAATTGGGGTTAGTGTGTATTTTAAGAAAACTCTTGTACATTTAAGTTTATTTTTAAACTGTTAAGTTTTTTGCTTTGGTTAATTATCAATCAATCAATCAATCAATCAATCAAGTTTCAACAAATTTTTGAGACCATGTGGCCCCATGGGTGCTACCAGCCAGCCCAGCAGGCATAATACCCTCAAGAAACCAGACATGTACCCCCCCCAACCCTCCTTTGCTAGGGATGGGCGAACGCGGTTCGGAAGTTCGGAGTTCGGCCCGAACTCGAACTGTTCGGATGACCGAACTCGAACCCAAACCCGAACGCAAACATACCGAACAAACCGAACACCGAACAGCGAAATGGCCGAACAGTTCGGTCAGTTCGGATCGCGTTCGGATGAGTTCGGGTGGCAAAAAAAGGTTCACTGGAAGGTCAAACATGACAGGGAGGTGTCAGTCACTGAGGAGCAGACTTCCAGGCACCAGGGGTGGAGAGGCTTGCAAGAAATGAAACTAATTATCTGCCTCCCCCCTTCCCAACACCTTCTGACTTAGTCACTATTCCTGAACAGCAGGCATTGAGTAGGATTTTTAGATTGCTTTAAGTTACATTTCACTTTTGTAATGAAATGAAACTTAAACCATAAACCTTGTGTTATGCACTGTACAGACTCACTGTGTATGTAATGTATGTATTTCACTACAGACTCCTCTTCTATTTGTGAAGATTCCCCCCCCCATCCCATATATATTGGATGTATATATATCCATATATATCCATATATATATCCATATATATGGATATATGGATGTATGTATATCAATATATATCCATATACATATATATATGGATACATATATATATATGGATATGGATATGGGATGGGGGGGATACATAGATAGATGAAGACAGTTGTAGGAGTTAGCTTAGTGATAGAGATAGCGTTAGTGATTTAGCTTTAGTGTTTGTAGGAGTAGGTCTGTGTACTTATTAGATAATCCGTTTACTTCATAGCATTTAGAATAGTTAATAGCGGTTAGATTTAGTGTAGACAGATATATATAATATTAGATTAAAAAAAATAAGAAAACTCCGTATAAAAACCGAAAAACCAAATAAAGAACAAAAGAAAACCCAATAAAAACAAAAAAATATATATAAAAAAAACCCCCAAAAAACCCCAACACTTCCCGAATGGCCGAACGGATGAACCGAACAGCCGAACAGCCGAACCGAACAGCCGAACGGCCTAACCGAACAGCCTGTTCGGACGAACGAACCGAACATCCGAACCCTAACTCGGCGAACGAACCGAACGAACGGACTGAACGAACGAACCAAACAAATCCGAACCGAACGAACGAACCGAACGGACGAACCGAACGCAGCCGAACCAAATGGCCGAATCCGAACCGCGATCTGTTCGCCCATCCCTATCCTTTGCTCTATTATGCCCACTGATGCAAGGCAAACCCCTTCCACACACACCATAAATTAACCAGAAAGAAAGTATCTCTCCTGTGCCCCATCTGGGCAAATCTTGGCAAAGTTGAACCCACATCAAAATTACAGTGCCCGCAAAAAAAAAAACATCAAAAAAGATCCCTCTCTAGTCCCTATGGTGGCAACAAGCAGTGCAACCAGCACCCACTTTAAAATATATTGTGTGGTGGCACTGACTAATAACCGCCAGCATTGCCCCTATGGCCAGGCCAGGCCAGGGACCCCTCACCAGTCAAAATACAAATCAGCAGTGTAGCATACAGCCAAATTCACCAAAGAGAATTGGAAATGACCATACAGCCACTTTTATTTTACCCCTGCCAGCCAATCATATATCATATATAATTAATTTAGCTTTCACCATATTTATCATTACATAAACGATTAAAATAACTAAACAACTATCTAAAAAAAACAACAAAAAGACAAGTAGAACAGGTAAAAACATAAATAAAGCAACAACACTTTAACCAAATCCTATAACACAAGATAAATAAAAAATGTAATACAATAAAATACTGAATACTGATTACATAATTAAAACCTAAATATGTCACATCGTAAAATATAATATAATATATCAAACCATTAATTTATATTTATGTTGTGCTAAATATGCATCTGCCACCCAATCAAAAATTGTCCTTTGGCTTGTCCATCACTCACCTGTCCCCTCCCATACCACCCCTGTGACCTACCTACCAAATATGGTACTAAGTTTCATTTCCTAGCTCAGAGAAGCTAGAGTCAACCATCTGGGTCATTCCGGTCATGCATGCAATGGCGCCTCCATCACTTGATCGAGGGTTACGAAGTTTCTGAATACCAGCCTTGGTCCTCAGAACCTTGGAATGTGGAAATTTGGAACCAAGTACTGTGATCCCCAGTGAATTCTGAACAAAATCGAATACCAAGTTTCACCTCTATTAAGCAGCAAGTGAACAGAAGGAGATAAAGTTTGGATCCAAAAAAACTTAAGTGACCCTCTTTCTTACACTTTGCTCCAATTGATTCCAGTGCACAGAGAAAGCATATCTTCAACATTCATGACATATTCTCATAGACTACCCCTGAAATGGGTTTTAGTAGAGAGGAAATGAGTATCAGAGCAAATGGGAATTCCTTGTGAAACTGCAGTACTCATTCCTGTCTCGGTTGAATCGGGAACAAAAATTTAGAAACAACAGAAATATTAATTTGGTGGCTTATTTAACCAATAATCTGACCATATGTAAAATACCAGATGCTTTTAGACATTACGCTGCCATTTCTGCTCCTGAGAAATGTCTGAGGGAGGCATTTCTGAGCCCCTGGGACCTGCCTTCTTGCTGTCACTTCTCAGTTCTGCACTTCTCAGTTCTTCAATGTACTTTAGAAGTCTCATCTAATTACATTTTCATTTGGACTGCTAGATAATTGACTATTAGGACCATATGATGCAAGAAAAAGCTGTTTCTTAGTTGCTAATTTAGTATCTTCAAGAAAAGAAAACATGTAGTACATTCACTTTAGGTTTTACCTGATACAAAAAGTCTAGCACTGTTGCTCTGTCGCGTTTCTCCAGTGTATTTGTGCCGTGTGATACATCGATAATTATACAATCCATCTTCATTCTGTACATCTATAATATACAAGGCTCCCGTGGATGTGATGAGAAATCTAGATCCTGTAAGAAATAAGAATTGACAATGTTTAATCTCCCTGAAAAAAATGTCTATAACTGGTTTTCCTTCTGAAATGAAAAATTGAAAATGTGTTAATCAGAATCCATAGATGCATAGATACAAGAGTTGGCAATGCTTAAAACTCACCATTAGAACTGCAAGGGTTCCAAAATTAGTACCAGTGGGTAATGCCCTCATTTTTGACACCCCATCGGGCACCCAACAGGTTACCTGAGAAACAATTGGGGGCCCAGTGCCCCAAAATGCAAGCATTACCCAGAGAAGCTGGCAAGCCCCAGCTGGGAGCACTGCAGAGTCTGACTCTGCAGCACTCCAGCCGGGGCTTGTCAGGTTCAAAGGTGGGCTGGGGCTTCCCTCACAAAGCACTCTGATAGGGGCTATGGCCAGGAAGCCACTTTTGAAACAGACAAGTGCCAGCCAAGAGCGCTGTGGAATCGGGCTTTGAAAGTGTGGCAGGTCCCGGCTGGGACCACTGCCGAGCATCTCACCTGGGGCCTGTCACTTTTAAAGGCTAGTCAGTACTTCCCTGCCACCCACAGTACTTCTCCCCCAAGAGGTTCTGTAGGGCAGGAAGCAGTCTTTGAAATAGAGTTCCCCTGTGGGGGGAGGGAAAAGCAGCCAAGACCTATCACTTTCAGTGGTTGCTTCCCCCACTCCAGCACCTGTCACCTCATCGGGGCTGTAGGCAGGAAAACAGCCTTTGAACGTGACAGGCCTCAGTTAGGACTGCTGTGGAGTGTCCCAACTATGGCCTGTCACTTTCAAAGACCATCTGGTATGTTTCCCCCCTCCCCCCAGTGCCTCTCACCTGAAAGGTGCTGTAGGGGGTAATGCAGCCTTTGCTCTATTGCTCTGCAGCGGTCCCAGCCAGGGCCTGTCACTTTCAAAGGCTGGCCAGCATTCCTCCCTGCCATCACCTCTCAGGTGAGAGGCACTTGGGCAGGGGGAAGCAGGCCCTGGCTGGGACTGCTGTGGAGTGTGCCAGCTGGGGTCTGTCACTTTCAAAAGCCAGCCAGCGCTTCCGGGGGTGCCCAAATCTTTGGGTGCTTGGTTGCAGCTCTACTCCCAAAGAACTCTTGTCAGAAAAGACTAATGTGGTCCTTGTACGCATTAACAGAGCAGTAGCAATGAGGGAAGTTTACCACTTGAACAGACTACAAAGAGAGAAATACACTCTTCATTATTATTATTATTTATATAGCACAAGTAATGTGCCTGAAACTAAACAACCATTTAATCAGGGACAGGTTCCTGCCCTGAAGGGTTTACAATCTAGCATAGACAAGAGAAGAGGGAACAAGGAGCCGGAGAACATAGGGAAAGACAGAAATATATTTGCAATGTTGAGAAGTTGCAGGTACACATTTTTAGCTTGGTTTACAGATGTGCAAACGTGGTTCAGAAGTTCGGACCGAACTTAAAGAGTTCGGTCGACCGAACCGAATTTTTGGACCGAACTCGAATTCTATCGAACTGTTTGGTCGAATCCGAACTAGTTTGGAAGGCCAAAAAAATCCAGTTTTGAATGTACGAACTCAGTTCGGAAGTTCAGAATTCAACCAAACTCGAATAGTTCGGTCGACCAAACCGAACTTTCAAACCGAACTCGATTTTCAAATCAAACTGAACCAAATTTCAGAACTCGGTTCTGTTCACACATCCCTAGCTTGGTTACAGTTAATCTAGGCGATACAAGGGAGGGCTGTTTATTTATTTATTTATTTATAATTATATCCCACCCTTTCCTGCATGCTCAGGGCAGCTCACCTCACAACATACAATATAGAAAGAAACAAAAAGCATAAATAAATAAACCATCTAAAATCCCAATTAAAACTGCTCCAGCTCCCTCCCACTCCCAATAAAATAGAGACATGCTGGTAAAAAAAGTTTGGGAATCAATATAGTTTACACGAGGATCCAATATGTAAGCCCCGTGTCCTGGATCGGCCCCTGCGGTCGTCTGGGGATGCCCTGCTCGTGGTCCCCTGATTTTCTCGAGAGGCCACGCAGGAGAGGGCCTTCTTGGTGGCTGAGCTGCGCCTATGGAACTCCCTTCTGGTGGGGACCCGGATGGCCCTGGACCTCCCTTCTTTTTGGAAAAGTTGGAAGACTTGGCTGTTCCACCAGGTGGGGGAGAGGGGTGATGGGTGGGGGGGTAGGGGTAGGGGGTGGTTGTTTCTCTGTTTTCTCTTTTATGATGTGTTTTAATTGTTATTATTGTTGTAAGCTGCCCCGAGCTGCCTGTGGCAGGAGGGGCAGGGTAATAAGTTTTTAAAATGCATAAATAAATAAATAAATAAATATTTGCTATGCACATTTACATTACTTTTAAATCCACTTTTGTATAATAAAGAAAAGGCACAATTTATTCATGTCCTTATAGATTTGGTTATTTTTATTTGTTGTTGATGTGCTAGCAGAAACAAGTGAACAGCCTCCCTCACCCTCCCACGCCTCCCCTGCTCCCCCAACCGCCTTCGTCCCTTCTCCCTCGCTGCCCCGCACGCACACCTTCAAGTCCCTCCTCAAAACCCACCTCTTCTGCTCCGCCCTTCCTAACGCCTGCTAACCATTCCCACCCAGGATTATCCCCCACCTGTTATCTGTAACCCTTACTGCAACCGAGCCAAGAAAGTATACCTGAGCTCTCGCATCCTCATGAATGTCGCAATCCTTGTTTCTCACTCTGTTCCCCCTCCTCTGTCTCCCCTCCCCCTGCTTTTAGATTGTAAGCTCTCGGGCATGGACCGTGTCTACCTTATTCTTTGTAAATACCAGGTACATTGCTGGCACTATATAAATGCTAATAAATAATAATAATAATAATAATAATAATAGTTAACACAGGGAGCATAAGGAAGCTAACACAGATTGTTCTCAGCGTCATGATGGTCTTATTGTTAAAGTCTTGTATAAATCACGATTTCAGCTGCAAGGAAACTGAATTTTTATGAAGTCCATGAAATTAGCTTCAGCAGCAAGGCTGTCCCCACTCACCAGGAGAAGGGATGAAGAAGGGGGTTATTTCACCTTCGACTAAGATGGAAACAGCCTCTGTGCTGCGTGGCAACTGAAGCTACATATGAAGCTCCCCACTGTGTAGTTATGAACGGAGAAGGCTGAGAGAGGAAGGCTTTGCAGCAAAAAGATCTGGATCTCTTCCCAACCAGAGCAGGAGAAGCTGCAGCAGTAGCAGCACCCACAACCAATGCTGTCTCAGGACTCTGCAGTAGCTACATTGCCCAGAACGCTTGCAACAAAGGCAGCTCCAAGCCCTCTCAGTTAAAAGTCTTGGCAAGGATTGGTGTAATGTTTCTTATGTCATTAAGACAGTAAGTACAAATTCCTCAAGGTTCCAGCTTAACAAGTTTTATTACAGGTAACAATCTCCTCCACATTCCCTCAGGCCCCAACTGGATCCAAGAGCACTTCTTGGTGCATTTTAAGTGAAAACCTAATCTTCCTGTCTTAAACCAAAGACATATAGAGACAAATAAAAACCCTACGAAAGCCTTTGAAAGTGACTTAATAATGAGGTTTGCCTCCTGTACAGAAGTGATGACATGAAAAAGGTTGGGGTACATCAAAGGCAATCTCCCACCTCTTTCCAATGTGGCCACACCCATTTAGAACATCATGACTTCAGATCAAACCTAGTGGTGATCTAATAACGTTATTGGGTAGTAATAACTATGGATGGGACTTTCGGTATTGCCAAGAACTGAAGGTACCTGATAATGGCTATATCGGATTCATCTGATATCTCGGTTCTTTTCTCGGTATCAAATCTTTTGCTTTGGGTTTTTTTATCGGATGTTTAACATTGTGGTTTTTCCCATTTGGGAAAACCGCAATGTTAAAAATCCAATACCAAGAGAACAAAGAACCGATAGGAAAACCAGTAGGCAGAGATCCAATACCAATAAAACCAAGAACCAAGATTTTGCCAAAAGTTCCACCCCTAACCTGCTGGATGACAAAATGTGGCAGGGCAGAGTCAGAGGTCAAAAGTACATGGTCTGCTGTTGGGAGTGGTCTTTACTCTTTACCACCTCTCTCTTACAGCTTGTTCCATGGCTGGACATTCTCTGCTTCTGCTTATCTGGCGTTCAGGGGGTTTCTGTCCTGTGCTCATTGCTTAATTTGTTAAGAAACAAATAAATTGCTGGGGCCCAAGTGTGTTTATTGTTTAGAAGCCACATTCCCTACTCCAGAACCTGCATCCCCTGCTCCAGAGCTTGTCAAAACAGGGAGCTGAACCCTAGTCTCCAACTAGCAACCCAACCACTGGACTATCCTGCTTCCCTACAACTGGTTATATGATAGCCAATTTTCTCCCTACATTAAGAAACTATCAGAAAACTAGAAAAAATAGTGAATTAAATCTTAGTGCAGCAAGATTTAAAGTCATCTGAAGTATTTATTTTAAAACAATTACTATTACAATTCATAAGGAGTTAGAAATGTACATGTACTCTCTTCTGCTATTTAAATGATCTTGCTATAGGATATTAGTAAGAGAGCAGTTAAATAAAACCTTTACTTAATACATGATCAAGAATTTTTTGCCTTCCTCCTGCTAATGACAACCAAAAATAAATAGCTATTGCCACATGTCAGATGTTATCACACAGTATGCATTTCTCACTAACACACATTGTGCATAATTGCAGTTCTAACACATTTTTCTTCCACTTTTTTCTTAATATATTTTACATACTTATATAAATGCTTTAATAACCAACTCCCTTAAACTATACAAATGCTAGACAAAAAGATGATAGAAAAATAAAAGGGAAAATCTATGTAATTTCTGTCGCCTTCTAAATGGAGAGCCTTGTCATTAAAACCGACAGGCTGTCAAGTGTGACAAAGCCCAAGTGTTGAGCGTTCTGTGTAATGCACTTCACAAAGTGTTTAGGAATGCACCAAGATGGGGATAGACATGCATTTATTATCCTGTTGATCTTGAGGAGTGCTCTATTCTGCAGGCACATTTAATTTAATCATTCTCGCTCTGCTGTAGCAAAATCTAATTTTTTTTTACTCACCTACTTAATAAGACTTTTTAAATTTAAAAAACAACCACCACCTCCCCCCACCCCAAAGGCCTTTCAGAGAAACGTACGCTTTTTGTTTGTTTGATGTTAGCAGGAATTGAGGGAGGGAAGGAGTGAAATTATCTACCAATCAATTAAAAAGAATACTGTCAAAATATATTTCATAATTTGCATTTATTATTTTTCCCTTGCAACAATCCTTTGAAAAACTCAACAGTAATAGTTTTCGGTTCCAGTTTTCAAGGATGATGAGCATTTCCAGCTCCTACTGACTTCCATTGGAGCTGCCAGTGTGCAACATCTTTGAAAACCAGGCCTTGCAATTTGCATATAGAACCTTTCATTCAAGGAAATCAAAGCACATTCAAACATTAATTACACTTCATGACACACTTGGGAACTAGGCAAATGTTATTGCCTCTGTTATAATAAACATTTTACAAATGGGCAAACTGAGTCACACAGCTTCCCTAATGACTTCCCCAAGCAAACCAACAGATGTGCTGAGAACAGGGGTATTTTCAGACGTTACGAGATCACAGTGAACCACGGTGAATACCCACCTGTGGTCACTGTGACTCGCACGTCTGTTTGGCGGCCGCCAGATGTTCGCCACGCTCAATCCCCACATGGGGTCACTTTCAACCACGCTTCCCGGGCTAGCCGCACCAATTCCCTGGGAAGCGCGGTGAAAGTGATACCGGCGGGGATCAAAGAAAAGTAATGTCTGGTCGGTCGCGACGGCCCGGAATCACCAGCGGGATTCCGGACCGTGGCGAAGTCGGCCAGATGCTGCAGCGGCATTGGCCCCGCCGCCCGCCCATCTCCCCAGAGGACGGGCAGTGGGGAGCATGGAGGGGGCGGGGCTGTGCGGCCGCACGTTGTGCCGCGCGGCTCCGCTCCCTCCCCGATTCCCCACTGGGATCCCCCGGCACGTCTGGTAGGGCGTGACGGGGTCATCCCGGCGGGGGATCAATGTATTGATTTCGTGACGGGGCCAACTGGCCCCGTCACGTCTGAAAACACCCCAGGAGTTCTGTCACCAGTGGTCTCCACAATATCATTTCCCTTGTTTTGAGAATGAGTTATTTCATCCAGTTTATTTTATTTTCATCCATTGTTTGTTGTCCTGAATTTATACTTAAATTAGGAAACATCACTGAAGCATTGATAAAATGTTTTTAAAAACATGTTCTTGAAAGCAAATAGAAGAGGAACAACAGGTTTAAAGCAAACAATAAAAAAGTACTTTCCCCACACAACACAATCTTATTCCTTGAAACCCATTTACACAGGTTGTTGTGAAGGCCAATGTGGACAAGAAAGCATTGTAAGTTCACTGTGGGTAGATCCATCAATGGCTTGTTTCCCAAGTGAGTCAAGTGGATCACTCCATATGAGCCCCGTTTTTCAACACTCCCTCCAGTATACCACTGATAGAGATAGGATATGGGCTAGATGGACCCTTGGTCTGACCCAGTATGGCAGCTCCTATGGTATGTAGGTCAATTTTGTGTCTCACCAGCCTTAACTATATTCCCTTAAACTACTTGGATAGAATCCTGAGATGTGCACATGTCACTTTATTAACTGTTGCCTACTGTTCTAATAACCCAGTGATTTAATTTAAGTTGAGCTGTATTAGGAAATCCTGTACTAATTATTTTCAGACGTGACACTCCTGCCCATGGCCATGCTTACCTCAGCGTAGCTATGGGTGGGGGTGTCACGTCTGCTCCCGCCCCGCCAGACGTTCACCAGGGGCAGGAGCAGATGTTACCCCGGACTGTGGCAGGGCTAACACAGCATGTGTGCTGGGCTTCTGGCCAGCATGTATCCTGGTTTAAGCCCAGTCAGAGTCATGGGTAGGTGTCCCTGGACTGTGGTAGAGTAGGCCATCACGACTGATTGTGTGCCCCACCTAATCCCAGTCCATGGCCGAAGCAGTTCTGGGTGGGTGCAGTGGCCTGATAAGATGCTGCACCCTCCCGTCAGGGAGGAGGTGGGGCCAACAGACCCATGTCGGCATGTCCCCTGCCTTCACCCTGCCCCCTCTCCAGCCCCGAATGCCGGACCGTTTGTTCGATGGCCAGACAGACCCCTGCCCAGGGTGAGGAGATTCACCTCAGGGTGGGTTTAAGTGTGGCGGCTCATTGAGCCGCCACGTTTAAAAATACCCAATTTCTCTAACTGATGGATGGGAGGTCACATTGCCAACTACAAACTTGCTCTTATGTAAGTTTTTTATGCCACTCATTAGACTGTATAATATCAAAGATTAAAATAAAATTTTAGACGGCTTAGTAATAAAGTTAGAATAACTCTGTTTAGGTTTCTCACATAAAATCGTTCTCATGTATAATTCATAGCATAGTATTTGAATGCTTTTGTGTGTGTGTGTGTGTGTGTGTGTGTGCGCGCGTGTGTGCAGAATTAGCGTAAAATATTCCTGTATGAAAAAGAGCACATTTTAACAGTGAAATGTTAATTATTCTTTTATCCTGCTTGATGGGCTTTTTTTCTTCTTTTCCTGGCAGTCATGCTGTTAGTCTTTGAATATGGGTGATGCTATTCTTAAGAAGGTTTTTTATAAAATCATATTTGATTTTCACTTAGTAGGAAACATATCTTATGGTTTTATGTTGCTACCGTCTAAATTGGGTTGATAGAAATCTGAAAAACAGATGGTTGCGCTAATCAGATGCCAAATGGTAACACTGCATAGCTAAACTTTTATCAGCTGTACCTGTCACCTCCATCCTTCTTGCTCGCAGGATGTGAGAATGGTTTACATGGCCTGGTGGATATCCAGATATTATTTTTAACCAGAAAACTATGGTATACACCAGGGATGTGCAATTGGTTTAAAACAAAAATCTCTTTTTGGTTTTCATAAAAATGAAAACTAAAAAAAATAATGATTTTTTGTTGTTGTTTTTGTTATTATTTTCGTTCTTGCCAGGCTCCATTTGGGAGGGAAAACCTGGTAAACAACTTCTGGGAGGGGAGGAGGTAGCAGACACTATGGAGCCAGGAGACATGGTTGACGTTTCTGCTGGCAAATGGGCATTGCATGCACATCCCAGAGAGTGGTGTGGCACTCTTTGGCCGTTTTCAGACGAGCGCGGCGGCGCCCGCGCTTGTTTCTTTAAAAAGCCGGCAGCCCGTTCTACACGAGACGCTGCCGCTGAATACGCGCATGCGCGGCCGACGCGCATCCATTTCCGTGCGCGAACTGACCGGGTCGGCGATCGAGGCTGGTCAGACGCGGCCGGAAATGGATGTGCGTCGGGCCGCACATGCGCGTATTCGGCGGCAGCGTCTCGTGTGGAATGGGCTGCCGGCTTTTTTGGAAACAAGCGCGGGCGCCGCCGCGCTCGTCTAAAAACGGCCTTTGACTGCTCAATGCTTCCAGTCTCCCAGAACCAATCACGGAGGCTTTGGTAAGGTACTTTATATTGCCACAGCCAGTCTGTTTGTTCTTGTTCTGCATTCGTCTCTTGCTTGTCAGGTGACATCTGCAGAACATTGGCGCTTTCTATAAAAAATCTTCCCCAGCCCTCACTGTTTCCTCTTCCCTTCCTCAAACTGATCACTCCAACAACACCCAGCCGCACAGTTCCCTTGTGTTACAAATCCAGTCCCAGTACCTTTAATCCTTCCCTTCCACAATCCTTATCCCCCATTATTCCTTTAACCCTCCCATGTCTGTGTTAGAGTTCATTTATAGGATATATATAGGATATATTAAGGTATAGGATTATCAGATATATTAGGATTATAGGATAGAATAATATATAGGATTATAAGATAAGTATAGATAAGGATATAGAAGATAAGTTATAGAGACAGAAAAGATATTGATATTAGGATAATAGATATAGAGATATATTTCATATAGAATAGACACGTAGATATAGTATATATACCATGAAGAAGGGAAGGAGAGTGAACTCTGCCTGTTGGACAGCCAAGGCAGGGGTGAGGTGGCCCCTCAGGGACTGAAAGAGGGCATGGCACTCCTGCCACTTCCAGTCCATCCCACAAGATTATATGCCCAGCCTTTCCCTCCCTACAGCAGCAGCGTTTCTCAGGAGAAGTGGCTGAAATGTTGGGCTTGATGGCAGCTGGTGATGGTCAAGGCAGGGATCCTCAGCCTTCCACCAGCAGTAGCATGAAGGGGTGGGGGTGGCAGCAAATTTCTTGAAGCGCTCACTGGCACTCTTAGCACCAATGTGGGGTCAGATGTGGGCAGCAGAGATGTTGGTGCTGTGGTGATGCTTGGGCACCTACCTGTCCTATTGGGCAGGCTTCCCACCCTGGAACCACACTGCAGGGGGCAACTGCAGTTGGGCAGGATTTGGGAGAGGAATTGTTTGAGCTCATCCCCACATTAGCAGCCCATTATTCACCCCTCTTCAACTCAGAGCAGCAAGGCATCCTCTCCTATTTCCCAGAAACCCGTCTGGCAGCAGCACTAGCAGACGCAGCAACGGATTGGGGTCAGGCTCCCAATATAGCCCTTCGGTGGAGAATTCGGGCAGTGAGAAGAGTGAGAAGGAGGAGGGCACCCAAGCTGTTTCTGCTGAGACCCCTACATGTCCTCCAGGAACACTTCACTAACAGAGTGGGATGAACTTCCACATGAAAGCCTACCACTGAGCTCTGCTGCTGCAAGAGCAGGCAGGCACAGTGAACAGTAGTGGGTTTGCTGCTCCAGTGGGCAGAACTTCCTCCTCTGCTCGGGGCAAGGGGAAGGGGAGGAGAGGGACCAGACAGAGTAGGCCCCATCTCAACCCCCACCTGCAGCATCATCAGGCCACCATGGAGGAGCTGGGGTGGGGGCAGATACCAGTGCACCGAAGACGGTGGCAACCAGCGGCAATGCAGATCACTAGGTGGGTGGGTGAGTTGATTGTACTGGATGACCAGCCCTTCACCTTCATGGAGAGCATGGGTATCTAAAGGCTGATGGCATTCCTGGCACCCCACTAGCACATGCCCCCATGCACCAACTTCAGCAGGTGGGTGGTGCCCTTCCTGTACCAGGCAGCAGGTGAGGGAGCAGCTGGCCAGGACAGGTGGGCCTGTCATGCATTTTACAACTGACTTCTGGAACAGCAGAAATGCACATCATACATACCTGGTCCTGATCGTAGACTGGTAGCAGGAGGAGCAGTAGGCGGCAGCAGCAAGGGGGCAGGATACAGGTGGGCCCTGCTTCATGCCCATCTCATGGACCAGAGCCACACTGCCATGTACACCCTGCCCATGCTGCCACCCACCAGAACCAGAGAGAGACACGGTCCCTGCTGCTAGAATGAGAGAGAGAGGTGCACACCCTGCCACCCACCAGAGCGAGAGAGAGAGAGAGACCCCCATCTGGGCTCCCACCAGCTTCTGTCAGGGCTGGGTCTTGAACCCCCAGCCCTGGAGGGTTGGGAAGCGCTGCCTTAAGGGCTGGTGCTATCTTAGTTGTTGGTAGTGGCTTAGTCATCTTTCCCTGTGGCTCTGCCCCCTGTGTGACCACACCCATCCTCAGCTGTGCCCTGTTTCTTTAGTCTTGCCTCCCAGATTCCTGATTGGCCACTAGGAGCATTTATGCCCTGGAGTGGCCGCGGGAAGCTGTGGGAGCAACTGCTCTTACCCCTTGTGTGCAAGTCCCTGTGTGATGTCTTGTGCACCCTACCTTTTCCTGCTTCTGTCAGTGAGTCTCCCTTTCCCAGTTTGCTTGTAAGTTCCTGTGTATATGTGTGAGCCTTGGACCTGCACCTTTTTCCTTTTGTGTTGGCTGTCTGGTTAGTCTTGCCCTCCCTGTTGTGCTCTGCATTCTCCCCATTGCTTGTACTCCCCTGTAGCTCTGTTCCCTGTGGCTCTGTGCTTTCCCGTAGCTCTGTTCCCTGTTGCTCTGTGTTCCCCCACATTGCTCTGTTCCCCATTGCTCTGCGCTTCCCTGGAGCTCTGTCCCCATTGTTCTGTGCTTTCCCCCCATTGCTCTGTGTTTCCCCCCCCATTGCTCTGTTCCCCATTGCTCTGTGCTTCCCCGGAGCTCTGTTCCCCATTGCTCTATGTCCCCCCCACCCCATTGCTCTGTTCCCTATTGCTCTGTGCTTCCCCGGAGCTCTGTTCCCCATTGCTCTATGTCCCACCCACCCCCCGCCATTGCTCTGTTCCCATTGCTCTGTGCTTCCCCGGAGCTGTGTTTCCCATTGCTCTATG
>QEPC01005694.1:781508-795899 GCA_003113815.1 Sphenodon punctatus | reverse complement strand
TGCTCAGCGTTCCCCCCATTGCTCTGTTCCCTGTGATTCTGCATCTCCCTCCCTGGAGCTCCTTTTCCCCATTGCTCTGTGCGTTGTTGGAGCTCTGTTTCCCCATTGCTTTGTGCTTCTTTGGAGCTCTGTTTTCCCCATTGCTTTGTGCTTCTTTGGAGCTCTGTTTTCCCCATTGCTTTGTGCTTCCTCCACTGCTCTGTGCTTCCCCGGAGCTCTGTTCCCCATTGCTCTGTGCTTCCCCGGAGCTCTGTTCCCCATTGCTCTGTGCTTCCCCGGAGCTCTGTGCCCCACTGCCCTGTGCTCCCCTATAGCCCTGCCCTTTTTGCCTTCCCTGTGGCCTTGTGTTTCCCATAGCCGGTGTTCCTCTGCGTTTTGTTGGGTCTTGCTCTCCCTTAGCTGTGTCGTGCCTTGCCTCACCTCTCTATATAGTGGGTGTTCCCTCCTTTCCTTGCTTTCTCCTCGTGCTGTCTTTAACTTGCTTCTCCCTGTCCTGTACCCTCTCTGTTGATCTTGGAACCTCTCTGTCCCTTCCCCTTTGGGACCATTTTCTCTTTCCTTTCTGTAACCTCAATGATAAGCCGTGCACTCTGAGGTCGGGTTCCCCAGCTGGTAAGACGAGCGCTGTCTCGAAACACAAGAGACTGGCTGAGAGGTTTTTCCTTCCTGATATCTCTCCTATCTGGGTTCCCTGGGCCCTTCCTATGGTTACCCCGCTCCAGGTATAGGTTCCCTCATTCCCTTTCTCCTGCTAGTGTAGGTTCCTTCTCCCCTCCTCCCCTGACAGCTTCCATCTGCCAGAATGAGAGAGAGAGCATCTGTGCCCACACCTGCTGCCACTGATCAGGATGAGTGAATGAAGCCACTCTCTCTCTCCTATGTCCTGCCCCTTGAGGCAGTCTCTGCAACTGAAGACACCCTGCCAGTCTGGGGGGTTCCAATGCCACCCCCTAGGGTGCTCTCTGAAAGTTGACACCCTGCCAGTGAGGGTGACAATTCCACCCAGCTGCCTTTCACTGCCTGCTGCTGCTGCTCCTCCTGCCAGTGCACCTCTCTCACAAATCCTGGCCCACTGGGGTACTCTCTGAAATTTGATACCCTGCCAGACTTTGGGGTACCCATGCCAATGCCACTACCTGCTGCCTCTGTTTCTCTTCCTCTGCCTGCCTTGCACTGCCTGCTCCTCCTCCTCCTGCCAGTGTGTGTCTCTCTCTCACACACTCAAGTCCTGCCCCCGGGTGCTTTCTGCTAGTCGATTCCCTGCCAGATTTTGGTGGTGCCCATGCCAGTGCCACTACATGCGACCTCTGCTCCTCTTCCGCTGCCTGCCTTGCTCTGCCTGCTGCTCTTCCTCTCCCTACCTGTGTACCTCACTCACACACAAGTCCTTCCCCCTTGGGGCACTCTCTGAGTTAATACCCTGCCAGATGTTGGGGGTGCCAGTGCCACTACCTGCTGGCTCTGCTCCTCTGCTGCATGCCACCACTGCCTGCTCCTGGCACTGCAAGTCTCTCTCAAGTCCTGCTTCCTGGGGCAATCACTGCAAGTTTATGCCCTGACACACCTTGGGATACCAAGGACAGTACCAAATGCCCAGAGCTGCTTGCCACCAGTGCCTGCCTGATGCTGATGCTGCTCCTCCACCTCCCATCTCTCTCATATGTCCTGCCTCCCTGGGGTGTTGTCTGCCACACGTTTGGGTGCCAAAACAAGCCTGATTGCTGTTCATCTGGAAATCTGCTGCCACTGCAGAGCCTGCTCTTGCTCTGTCCCCTGGCTGCATACTACTTGCCAATCTCCTGATGATATTTAAGAACATACGAAGTGCCATACTGGGTGAGACCAATGGTCCATCTAGCCCAGCATCCTGTCTGTGACAGTGGCCAATCACAGTGGCTTGGGAGAAGCACCCAACAGGTCACAAAGGGGGATCTATTCCCTGTTGTTTTCTGCCACTCTGCTGCACACTCGGCATCTTTGGGGAATTTATTTATTTATTTTAACTTTAAAAATTTATACTCCATCTCTCCTGCCACAGGCAACCCGGTGACGGCTAACAACATCAAAAATAAACACAATAAAACATAGTAAAATATCAATAAAAAAGAAAGAATAAAAACCAACCCCCTCCCTCACCAACCCCCAGGTTCCGTACCTGGGAAGTCAGCGGAGGACAGATCCCATCAACCATGGGAGCTGTCACTTCCACTGACTTACCCACTACCATCACCTCCGTTTTGTCAGGATTCAATCGCAGTCGGTTAGCTCTCATCCAATCCCCCACAGCTGCCAAACACCGGTTAAGCACTGAGACAGCTGGGCCTGGATCTGTTGAAAATGAGAGATACAGTTGGGTATCATCCGCATACGGATGACACCTCACCCTGAACCCTCTAATCACCTCGCCGAGTGGTGTTGAACAGGAGAGGGGACAAAACAGAACCCTGCGGAACCCCACACGAGAGGTAAGATGAAAAACAATCACCGAGCACCACCCGCTGAGTTCTTCCAGTCAGGAATGAGCGGAACCATTCGAGAACAGTCCCGCCCACTCCCACACTGTCCCGCAGGCACGTCACCAACATCTCATGGTCAACGGTATCAAATGCTGCCGAAAGATCTAACAGGATCAACAGGGTCGACCCCGATCCTTCTCGCAGCGGAGATCATCTACCAAAGCCACAAGTGCGGTCTCAGGACCATAACCTGGATGGAAGTCAGACTGAAAGGGATCAATATCACTGGTGCAGTCAAGATGCTCCTGGAGCTGTCGGGTCACTACCTGTTCAATAACCTTCCCTAAAAGGGGAAGGTTAGAGACAGGCCGATAGCTGGCAGGGGAGCCAACGTCAAGTGATGGTTTCTTGAGCAGAGGTCGCACCACTGCCTCCTTGAGACAGCTGGGCACTCTGCCCTCCCGAAGAGAGGCGTTGACCACCCCGGCCAGCAATGGCCCCATTGTCTCCTGGCAGCTCTTAACTAGCCAGGACAGGCACAGATCTAATTCACAGGAGGTGGCCTGAACCGCCCCCAGAACCCCCACCACGTCAGTGAGTGTCTCCAACTGAAATTGATCCCACAAAACTGGACATGACGGGGCTTCTACAACCTCTTCCTTCTCTACTGTATTAAGTGCGGCATTGAAGTCGTAGTGAATATGAGCTATTTTATCCACAAAATAATCCACAAACATGTCACAGCGGGTAGATGATGACTCAACTCCAGGGTCGAGGGAGACCGGACTGACCAGTCCCCGAACAACCTGGAACAGCTCTGCTGGATGGGATTTTGAGGGCGCTATGAGGGTAGCAAAGAACGCCACCGTTGCTCCAACCATCACCCAGCTTGCTTCAGCCTCTGCAGCTCCTCGGAAACCATGGTCTGCAGAGCCTCCGCCTAGGTAACGGACACCTGGGAGCCATCTGATCAATAGCCTCCATCAGCAAGGTGTTCCATAGCTTAACAAGGTCATCGATGAGACAGTTGTCATGGTCAGAGGGTAACTCCCCCAGAGCACCTAGAAACCGCAATGGGTCCAACAGCCTCTGGGGGCAGACCATCCGAATAGGTTCCACACCCTTCCGGGGGTAGATGTGTGCTAGAAGGGAGGTCTGCAGGAGGTAATGATCCGTCCATGACAAGGGCATAGCTGATATCTCCCCCATTAACGGAGCACCTGCCTCAAGGCCAATCCAAAACATAAGGTCCAAGGTATGTCCTCCAAGATGTGTCAGGCCGTTGACCCTCTGGGCAGGCCCATGGTTGCCATGGCAGCCATGAACTCATGAACGGCTCCCTCGAGAATCATGTTGGCGTGAATGTTGAGGTCCCCCAAGACTATCGTGTTTGGGGACCACAACACCACCTCTGACACAGCCTCTGACAGAGCATGCAGGGAGGTTGTCGTACTGGTAGGTGCACGGTATACCAGCAGCACTCCCAAACTGTCCCCCGCCAAATCGAGCATAAGATGGAGACCTTCAATGCCCACAATGAATCGCACTGGATACCTTCTCACAGACCAACCCTCTTTAAAAATCATGGCTACATCACCCCTCCATCCCTCTAACCATGGCTGGTGCTGCACGGAATACCCAGCTGGAACAAGATCAGCCAAAATAGGCCCCAATTAATTGTCCAGCCAGGTTTCCGTGATACACGCAAGATCGGCGGCACAGTCCAGGATTACCTCCTGAACGGTCATTGCATTGTTCACCACTGACCTCGCATTTAACACCACCAGGTTGGAGAACCCCTGACCGAGTCCTACCTGTTCTACTGCTAGGGGAGAGGTGAGCCGGACATGCAGTAGGCATCTATTCCACCTCACCGATCTCATTTCTCTTCCTCTGTGACCATATCTCCCTTGACCTGTCACAACCCCAATAGCTGCGCCCACCTCCACCACCGGCTGACCCCCCCAGCCCCTCCCCCAAAGTGTCCCTCCCCCCATCCCCTCTCCCCTCTCCCTGGGTCTCCCTCTCTCACAGGGAGTCCCCCCTCCCCGTTATTCAGGATGAACCCCCCCATCTCACTGGGAGGCCAAACCCGTCCCCCAACCCCCCTCCCATATCCCCTACCCTTCTCTACCACCGGAGGGTAGTCAACCTCCCCCCCATGGACTCCCCCCTCCCTCACACTGAGGGGGGTAGCCCCCTCCCTAACCATCCCTTTGTCCCCCTTCCTCATAGAGGAAACACCCCATTCCTCCCTAATTCCCTTAAAACCAAAACAAAGATAAAAGCCTCCCCCCATTCCCCTCGGTCCCGCTAAGGGCCACTTTGGCATCACCCTTGGATGCGCCATCTGCTGAGCGTGCCTACGACACCCGCTGGGCGGAAGGCTGCTTTGGTCAGGGCCAGACCTGGAAGTCCTAGCCGTGCGCCCTGGTCCCACACCCCTCCTCCAAATGGGGGAGGGGGAAGATAGTACCGCGGGGGGGGGGTAGGGCAGCACGGCTCCTCACTGAAGTCGGAGTCCAGGGTCCCAGAGTGGCAGCAGCGACCCCAGCTCCTGCAGTAGCAAACGGTGGTGGCAGCAGACTCCAAGTGAGCCATAGGGATGGTCGGTGGCAATCAAAGAAGGCTGGCTGCCACAGCCACAACTGCCTGCTAACGGCATGCCAACGGTTCTTTGCCCTTTGGCAGCAGGGAAAGTGCATTGGAGGTAAAATACAAATGCTCCCTAAGCCTTAGGAAGACCTACAGCAATTCCCCTTGGAATCCAGTGCAAACAAATGAAAATTAAACCATAACTAAAATAAAATTTTAAAAATAATAATAATAATAATGAAAACTGACAATTTTAAAAATGAAAAACGAAAAACAACATGGGCCCCTTTTGCACACCTCTAGTATAGACCATTCTGTAATACACTATTGCAGTATGAGTTTCAAAAGATCAACAACAACAAAACAATCCAACATTCTCAGAAGAGAAATTATCCTAGTGACAGCCATGCTTAAACTGTGTTTTGAAGTTTGAATCCCACAAATACACATGCTCATGAATTTAACAGGATTACCAACATCTGCAAGATTAATTCTTGGCCTGCTTTTAAGACTACTAGGGGAATAAAATAAAATGATTTAAATGAACAAAAAAACATGATTTCAACATTGATATAACATTTAAATTAAAACCATGATTTCAACGTTGATATGACATTAACTAGTCGCTACCTTTGGCAAAATGCATGTAGGAGCAAGAGATTGATAATCCATCCCTTGTTTTGAAGCAATATGGTTTCAAAACTATAAGTCATGGTCTGAATCAAGCACTCCAAATCCATCGCTACAACATTGAAGAATGCTTGAATTCATGATCCCAGTTAGCTAGGGTCCAATTTTAACAGTATTGTTTTTCAATAGAGAAAAATAACTTGATTGAACAATATTTATACAGTGCAACCAATTAAAGAATATTAAATGTATTTCCCAAACCTGGGAGACTTATTAGAAAAAGAATAGAAAACTTTAAAGAGGCACTGATCTTTATTCATAAAGATTGCAGAAGAAATACATACTTGATGTCATTTGCCATTATAATGAACAATTAGTGATTAGTTCTGATATTGTTTGATCATGACCCCGCCCCCTCAAAGCCCAATCAAATATGTCCATAACCTTCAGTCTCATTTATCTATACTTACCTGGAATATATTTGGTGGATGATAACTAGTAGGAGTCAGTACTCCAGCATATAACTATAGCTGTCATAGTTTGAATGCTGTAGTTTTAAATGATTCAGGATTTTCCAAAGATCACTCTGTCAGCTGCTTTCCTTATTTCAACTACAAAGAAAGAAGCTGAGTTTTAAATGACTAACTTTAAAGAAGGTCTTTGATTATACAGGGATTGATCATGAAGTATGGAGCTATCTTGAAGATTAAAATGGGTTCTTTTCAAGTTTTCTCTTATAAATAGATGGCTGGAAGGTGACCACTGGTACTGTACAGATAAACATACGTTTTACAACTTCTGATATCAGGAATACGCATTCATCTTCATCAACATATAGGCTGGTTTTACACGGACACACACACACCCGCCCCGGGTGTGCGGGCTGGTGTGCAATACATGGGAGCATCCGTGTACATGCCATGGCAGTGAGTAGGGGGAATGGGTGTTTGTCTGCGCAGACAGCATGGGTGGTGGTTGGGGGTGCATGTAAGCTCCCGATGCACACCCATCACCCACCACCGGAGCCATTCGGCAAAACGGAAGAGGCTCCATGGGTGGAGATGGGTGTGTGTTCATGGGAAAGGACACACATTCACATCCACCTACAGCGACAGCACACCCATACCCCCACCCACCGCTGCCTGTGTAAAACGGATCATAGACTTAAACACGCACAAGATATTACCTGTTCATGTAAAGGGAAAGGATGCATGTCTGCTAAACCATGAAACAGTTAGATTTATGACATCATCAGGCAGTAGCCTTGATAGTTTAGAACAGTGGTTTTCAATCTTTTTTCATTTGCAGACCCTTAAACATTTTTGAATGGAGGCGCGGACCCCTTTGGAAATCTATTGTGTGAATAGCAAATATAAGTAGAAAATTACGACAAACTGTTGTGTTAAAATAATATCAACAACAACAACAACAAGGTGGTGTGCATTGGAAGCAACTGACAGGCCCAGGCTCAGCAGTTCTCTCGGCTGGGGCTTGTCACTTTCAAAGGCTGGTCGAGTGCTTCTCCCTGACAGCACCTATCAGCTGATAGGTGGTGTGTGGAGGAAGTGGCCTTTGCAACTGACAAGCGTCAACAGTCATCGTCTTTCACAGACCGTTTAGACATAATCTGCGCACAGACCATAGATTGAAAACCACTGGTTTAGAGCACTGAAGTCACTTAATATGCAAAGTACTGTACTTTAGGTATAAACAATACGATTAAGAATATATCATAGCCTATGGCATACAGCATCCCTAGTAGCTATACTGTAAATAACTGCATAAAATCAATACAATGTAGGGATGGGCGAACGCGGTTTGGATGTTCAGAGTTCGGACCGAACTTGGTCTGTTTGGATGTCCGAACCGAATGTCTGAACCGAACTCTCGAACGACCGAACAGTTCGGTCGTGTTCAGACGAGTTCAGATGAGTTCGGAGGCAGGAAAACATCTTTCCAGGGCCGAAAATCAGATTTCAGTTTCGATTTTGTTTCTGTTTCGATTTTGGTTTCAATTTTGCTATTTTTGAATGTTCGGCCAAGTTCAGCCAAACCGAACTCGGCTGAACTGAACCATCGAACCCGAACTCGGGTTTCAAACCAAATGACCGAACATCCAAACCTCGTTCTGCTCGCCCATCCTTAATACTATGGGTAAAAAATCATGACTATAGCATGCTGTGGCCCGCTTTCTCCTACTTTGGCCCAGTCCTCACCTGCACATATGTGCAGGTGCCGCCAGATGTTGGTCCAGGATTGCCCTGGGCCATGTCATACCTCGGGGACCACCTCACCTTCTGCACCTCAGAGTGAGCCCTTCGGTCTGCCAGGGGCGCCTTTCTGGAGATCCCCCGTGTTAAACGGAGGGCCACAATGGAGAGGGCATTCTTGGTGGCCGGGCCGCCACTTTGGAACCCCCTCCCAGAGGAAGTCCGCCTGGCCCCGGGTCTGCTAGCTTTCCGTCGAGCTTGCAAGACCTGGCTTTTCGCCCAGGCCTCCGGAGGGGAGGGTGGGGTAGGTAGGGGGGATGGGGAATTTTATAGATTTTTAAAAATTTGTTGTTGGGGTTAATTATTTATGATTTTTATGAATATTGTCTTTGTTTTATTTGTGTTGTAAGCCACCCCGAGATGCCGTAGGTATGAGGGGGTGGCCAATAAATTTTAATAAATAAGTAAATAAATAAATAAAATGTCAGTGGTTAGCCCGGGGTATGACCTCGGAGGTTTTCTGAGGTCACAGACCAGGCTTAGTTCCACGCAATGGGGCCAAAACAGGCCACAGCAGGTTATCATGTCTGTTTCTGTTGTGACCACCATGACTGGCCATCATTGGTCACCATGGCTACCCATCATAGTAGAGGGCAGGGTGCTGGACTCAGTGCAGGGACAAAGCCAGCTGGCTGTACATTTGTGGTTCTCCCCACCCTCTACAGGACATGTGGGTGGCAGTATAGGGCAGGACGGCACCCCAAGTCCTGACCTGGCCTGGCCAGTGTCCACCGCAGTTTTCCTCCTCAGATCGGGTTGCTGAAGTGCTACCATCACATGCGTTTCTACCCAATGTTACATTAGTTGTTGCTAGGGATGGGCGAACGCGGTTCGGAAGTTCAGACCGAACTCGACCAGTTCAGTTGACCGTACCGAACTTCCAAACCGAACTTGATTTTCGAACCGAACCAAATTTCCGAACTCGGTTCTGTTTGCCTGTCCCTATAAGATAATATTCAATTTAGTTCAATGGGGTTTGAATTTTCAAACTCTGTTAGGAAGTTCAGACCTAACTCAAATAGTTTGGTTGACCGAATCGAATTTCCAAACCGAACTCAATTTTCGAACCGAACTCAATTTCCGATATTAGTTCTGTTCACCCATCCTTAGTTGCTGCAATTTAATAGCCTCACATGTTTTAAATACATTTCTTGTTGTCTTGGATCACCTCACTGGTAAGCACTGAAGCTAAGGAGATGTCTCGTGCTGGATGAAGAGGGTGTGATGTGACCGGAGTAGCCAGGTGTTTGCTTTTTTTTTTTTTTTTTTAAATAGCTCTTAAGAGTTTTGCAGCATTTTAGAGTATCCCGTGTACTACACTTGACAAAAGAAATTTAATCTGGAATGTTATTAATTGAAGAAAATATTAGATAGCTACATAGGTTCCAGTCAAATTTGTCAGGGGACAAAACCTCTGGGAATAAAAATCAGTGAATGGATCATTTAGTCCATTTATGACCTGATCCGTATTTCTCTGAAGCAACCAAACCAAAGTTGTCCACTGTTGTAGACAGGATGCTGGGTTGACTGGATCATTGATCTAATGTGGTATGGCATCTGGGATCTTATTTTGTGATGTTAAATATGGTAATCCCAAATATATCAGTTTGGTGTCTAAGGCCCTTTTCAAACGGGCACAAGTATGCAGTGGGTGGGTGGGCGCTGTGGTGGGTGGGCGGGCGGTGCATGGGTGGCCTATTAAATGAATGCCCACCCACCTCCACCCATCTCCACGCACAGAGGCACTAGGTTGTCCCCAATGCCTGCATACATGAACGATGGGTGGAGGTGGGTGGAGCACCTCAGCAATGGGTGGAGGGTAGGGGTGAAGGGGAGAGACCCTATATGGACTATTTCAATGTGACAAAAAGAAATTCAGGCAATAAAAAGATGAATATAAGCAGAGCCAGATTTAAATAATATAAACCATATAAACAGAATATAAGTATTAGGTTCTGGACCGTGGTCCTTGGGGACTTCAACGCTCATGTCGATGCTGGCCTTGTGGGAGCGGAGTCCCAAGTGGTCAACGCATGGGGGGGGGGGCATATCCTTGACCTGGTGGTCTGTTCTGGCCTTGAGGTAGGTGGTCTGTTAGTGGGGGATGTGAGATCTGTGGCCTTAACATGGATGGACCATTATCTCCTGTAGACCAGCCTCCTAGCGCACCTCCTTCAGAAGGGGAATGGACCAGTTAGGTTGGTCCGCCCTCGGAGGCTGATGGAACCGCAGCAGTTCCAGGAGGCTTTGAGGGAGTTAACCCTGGACCCTGACAGCCACTCTGTCGATGTGCTGGTACAGCATTGGAACATCTTTCTGGGGGCAGCCACTGATAGGGTGGCTCCAAGACGTCCCCTGCCCCCGTCTCGTCACCGCAGGGCCCCTTGGTTTACTGAGGGGCTGCAGTGTATGAAGCGGGTAGGCAGGAGACTAGAGCGATGCTGGTGTCGGACTCGCTCTGAATCTGATCAACTTCTCCATAGGACCCATTTGCGGTTCTATGCTGAGGCTGTGAGGACAGCAGAGAAGGAATTTTTTGCTGCCCTCATAGCGTCTCAAAGTTGCATCCAGTGGAGCTGTTCCAGTGGTGCAGGGGCTGGTCAGTCTGGCCTCCCTCCGCCTGGACGGGGACTTGTCCCAGGCCCGCTGTGAGGAGTTTACCACCTACTTTGCAGACATGATCGCTCAGATCCAGAGTAACTTTGACACTGGGTTGGATGCAGTAGGAGTGGAGACTGAGGTTATGGAGGCACTGTCTGGTCGATCTTTCTGGGAGGAGTTTCAAGGAAGTGACACCGGCCGATGCGGTGAATGTCCTGGGGTCTGTTCGAGCCACAAGTTGTGAATTAGATCCGTGCCCGTCCTGGTTGGTAAAAGCTTCCAGGGAGATTTTGGGGTCGGTTCTGGCGAGGGTGGTTAACGCGTCCCTTCAGCAGGGGAGGTTGTCGCCCAGTCTCAAGGAGGCTGTGGTACACCCCCTGCTGAAGAAGCCTTCACTGGATGTGGATGCACTCGCCAGTTACCATCCTGTCTCTAATCTTCCCTTTTTAGGAAGGTTATTAAACGGGCGGTGGCTCTGCAGCTCCAGGCACATATGGACTGTATCAGTTTCCTTGATCCTTTTCAATCTGGATTCCGCCCTGGCTATGGCACTGAGACGGCGATGGTGGCTTTGGTGGATGATCTCCGCTGGGAGATGGATGCAGGATGTTCTACATTCTTGATCCTGCTAGATCTCTCGGCCACTTTTGATACCGTAGACCATGGGCTGCTGCTGAGACAGCTGCAAGACCTGGGGAGTCTGGACGGGACTGTCCTTGGGTGGTTCCGCTCATTCCTCTCGGGGAGAAGCCAGCGGGTGGTGCTGGGGGCTGAAACATCGAGCCCCCGGACCTTGACCTGCGGCATTCCGCAGGGTTCGATTCTGTCTCCGCTTACGTTTAATGTATATTTACAGCCCCTGGGGGAGATTGTGAGAGGGTTCAGGGTGCATTGTCACCAATATGCTGATGATACTTAGCTGTACCTCTCTTTTCGACCGAGCCAGGTCCTGCTGTCTCGTTGCTTTCCCAATGTTTGGAGGCTGTGGCAGGCCTCCATCGTAGAGGCGGTGGCTAAAGCCGCCTTCCTCCAGCTGTATCTGGTGCGGCTTTCCTTGGTTCTGACTCAGAGGCTGAAGCTGGTGCAGAATGCAGCGGCCCATCTCCTTATGGGGATGAGGCGACAGGAGCATATCACACCTGTGTTCTGCACTGGCTGCCTATAGCGTAGCGAGCCAGATTCAAAGTGTTGGTGTTGGTTTATAAAGCCCTATATGGTCTGGGTCCCTCATACCTTGGGGACCGCCTTGCCTTCCGCGCCCCAGGGCGGCCGATGCGGTCTGCCGGGTGTGCCTTCCTGGAGGTCCCCCGTGTTAAATGGGGGGCCACGATGGAGAGGGCGTTCTCGGTGGCCGGGCCACGGATTTGGAACTCCCTCCCAGAGGAAGCTCACCTGGTCCTGGGTCTGATGGCTTTTCGTCGAGCCTGTAAGACCTGGCTGTTCACCCAGGCCTTCGAAGGGGAGGGGGGGAGGGGAGGGAGGGGGAATGTTTGAGGGGGTAGTTTTAAATTATTTATATTGTTGTTTTATGTATTTTATTATTGTTTTAGTTATTGTGAGCCATCCCGTAGGCATGAGGGGGTGGCCAATAAATGTAAATAATTAAATAAATAAATATGGACAGCATAGACTATGGCTGTTTTTAGACAAGACACTACCATGCAGGTCCACCCATCTCCCACCCACCCAAGTACCCATCTGAAGGTGGTGTGAGGGGCATGCGCTCCCATGACCCACACAGCACCCACCCATGACCACTCACAGAGCACTAGTGAAAAAGCAAGAGTGCTCTGCGTGGGGGCAGGCAGGATGGTGCATGGGGACAGGCGCTCATGCATTCCCAGCCTGTATGAATAGTGGCAGCCAGCCATGCTGGATGAGAGATCTGGTGTTCAGAGGCACTGTAGGTGGGGAAACAGTCTTTGCAAGTCACAGGAACGGCCGGGAGTGCTGGGAAGCCTGGGTTTCCCAGCACTCTGCTGGAACATGTCGATATCCAAGGCCAGCCTGGCTCGCTACCCCTTCCTCCATGGTCCATGGCAGGGGGAGTGCATGGAGGCTGCCGGGTAACCACCCAGGGAGAACCCCTCCCCACTCACTCCATGAGTGTGGGCACTCCACAGCCATCCCATTCAACATAGACCTGCTCATTTAAAAGGGGCCTAGACTGTTTGATCCTTTTAAATGGTGCAAAGTAGAAAATGAAAAGGAAAGTGAGAAAGACTTCTTAAGCAGTCTTCCCACTCACCTGACTGGTGACAGAATAAATTTCATGCAGATGAAGATCTTCCTAACAACCATTTTTTTAAAAGTACATGTCTTTGAAAAAGTCTGCAACACTTTATCCGTATATTATCAATCCTTCAGGATAAGGTGTGTATTTTCTCTCCTCTCAAATGTTGTATTTACACTGCCATTCTCACATATTGCCACGGAATACTGACCATACTTTGCAAGTTCTTGGGTTTATGATTTTTTTACAGTTGATTGATCAGCAAATTGATGGCAATATTTAATGACATTTTTATTACTAATCCCATCTTTGTACAAGGTATGAGCATCATTTTTCCTCGCATTGAAAGACTGAGATTGTTCTTCTGGTACCATTAGCAGCAAAATATGTAACAGTACAAATAGTAACGTATTGGGTAGATGCTGACACCTGCGTTAAAACATTAGAGGTTGAAGCAGCACAGTCAACAGAATGACAGGAATGTGTCACTTGGGATTATTATGACAATGACATTTGTACACATACAAGATAACACAATGGTTGTTTTTTAAGGAGCAAGGCGATGGGGGTGTGTGTGTCTGTGGGTGACTGCTGAGCACCACTGCCACAGAGCATCCATTCAGGTGGAGTGCATGGGGAGGGATTCAAACGGGCAGCTCCCAGAGTGGCTACCCTGACTACAGAGGAAAACTGCCACACACTCCCTCTGCTATGGACCACGGGGGAGGGGGAAGCATGCTGAAATGGCCTTTACAACTGACATCTCCCTGGCATGAACGCTGGAGAACCTGGGCTCCCCAGCCCTTCTGGCCAGTTCTTGTGACATGCAAAGACTATGCCCCCCACCCACAGTGCTCAGGGGCGGCTGGTGGGTTTTGATGTTGGAGGGGCACTGGGGCAGTAGGGCCGGTGGGCCTAGGGGCAGAGCCAGGGGGACGGTAGACGGAGCCAGGGGGATGGTAGGCAGAGCCAGGGGGACAGTAGGTCAGTGGCATTGCATAACCCAGCAGCAAGGAGTTCTCAGGGTTAACATCGGATGGAAGAAAACACAGTCTACTTGCACATCAAGCTTAAAATAAATAATTTATAAACCCAAAACACAGGGTTTTGCTGAACTGGCCTTTACAACTGACATCTCCCTGGCATGAACACTGGAAAACCTGGGTTCCCCAGCCCTTCTGGCCAGTTCTTGTGACATGCAAAGACTATGCCCGCTATTGGGCGCCTCTATTGGGCGCCCACGTATGAACTTCCCCTCTGCCCGGCCCCTGCAATGCAAGAGGATGGGTCCCTGTGTTTTGGGTTTATAAATTTCCTTGTAAAGCACCCCAGTCACAGCCTGAGTCCAATTTTACCACGCAGATTCCATTTCCAGCATTTTGAACACAACTGAAATCACATGACTTGCAGTGACATCTCTCTCATGATTTCCAAACTTCAATTTTACCACACACATTCCCCCCTGCACTAACCCACTAGTCCCCACTCCCCTCCCTGAGAACCCAGGAGCCCTGGCTCTCATCACCCCCCCTGCTCTAACCCACTAGCCCCCACTCCCCTCCCAGTGTGAGGGGAGTGGGGGGCTAGTGGGTTAGAGTGGGGGGGG
>QEPC01005694.1:734777-772973 GCA_003113815.1 Sphenodon punctatus | reverse complement strand
TTCCAGACCTTCCTGTCAAGCCAAGCTAGTGTGTGAGTCCTGTCCTGCACTCCTCCCCTTCTCCCCTCGGATCCTTTCCCTTACCCCTCCCCTTCCTTTCCCCTGGGGTTAATCCTGTCCCCCTCGCTCCCTCACCCCTCCCAACACGGTGCCCTGGGGCCTGGATATATCCCCGTGAGCTTGTTTTCCCCTTTTGTATTACCTCCTGCTCTTTTGGGGCAATTGGTTACCTCTTCGTTACGTCCCAATGATGAAAAGGGTTGCCCTCTGATTTGGGGGGAAAGCCCACCTATCACCCTGAGGGACATTGTATCTCACCTGAGCACGCTCCTTTTAAGAGGTAACTGCCCTGGTCTCTTTAACCCTCTATCCCTCCGTTTGTCCTCTCCCCTCTTCCCCCCTCCCCGTGACAGAACCGCAGCGGTTCCAGGAGGCTTTGAGGGAGGCCACTCTGTGGATGAACTTGTCCAGCATTGGAACATCTTGTTGTGGGAGGCCATCGACAGGGTGGCTCCGAGACGTCTTCTGCCCCCCTCTCGTCACCACAGGGCCCCTTGGTTTACTGAGGGGCTGCGGTGTATGAAACAGGTAGGTAGGAGACTAGAGCGACGTTGGCGTCGGACTCGCTCTGAATCTGACCGACTTCTCCATAGGACCCACTTGCAGTCCTATGTTGAGGCTGTGAGGGCAGCAAAGAAGGAGTTCCCGTCTGGTCGATCTTTCTGGGATGAATTTCGGGAAGTGATGCTGGCTGATGTGGTGAATGTCTGACTCCTGGGGTCTGTTAGAACCACTAGTTGTGAACTAGATCTGTGCCCGTCCTGGTTGGTGAAAGCCTCCAGGGAGACTTTGGGGACGGTGCTGGCGAGGGTAGTGAATGCGTCCCTTTGGCAGGGGAGATTGTCACTCAGTCTCAAGGAGGTGGTGGTGCGTCCCCTCCTGAAGAAGCCATCTTTGGATGTGGATGCTCTTGCCAGTTACCAACCCGTCTCTAATCTTCCCTTTTTAGGGAAGGTTATTGAACGGGCAGTGGCACTGCAGGTCCAGGTGCATTTGGACAGCATTGGTTTCCTGGACCCTTTTCAATCTGGGTTCCACCCCGGCTATGGTACGGAGATGGTGTTGATGGCCTTGGTGGATGATCTCTGCTGGGAGATGGATGCAGGATGTTCAACATTCTTGATGCTGCTAGATCTCTCGGCCGCATTTGACACCGTGGACCATGGGCTGCTGCTGAGACGGCTGCAAGACCTGGAGGGTCTGGACGGGACTGTCCTAGGATGGTTCCACTCATTCCTCTTGGAGAGAAGCCAGCGGGTAGTGCTGGGGTCTGAAACATCAAGCCCCTGGGTCTTGACCTGCGGCGTTCCGCAGGGTTCAATCTTGTCTCCGCTATTATTTAATGTATATATGCAGCCCCTGGGGGAGATCATGAGAGGGTTTGGGTTGCGATGTCACCAATATGCTGACGATACTCAGCTGTATCTCTCATTTTTAACTGACCCAGGTCCTGCTGTCTCATTACTTTCCCAGTGTTTGGAGGCTGTGGCAGATTAGATGCGGCAGAACAGACTGAAGCTCAATCCTGATAAGACGGAGGTGATGGTGGTGGGTAGGGCAAGGTTGGTACTAGCTCCCCTGGTAGGGGTGGTCCGCCCTCCTGTAGCCCAGCAGGTTCGGAGTCTGGCGGTGCTGTTGGACTCGGGGCTCCAGCTGGATCAGCAGGTAGAGTTGGTGGCTAAGGCCGCCTTCTGCCAGCTGTATCTGGTACGGAGGCTGTGTCCATACATTTCCAGGCCCGACCTGGCCACCCTCATTCATGCCTTCATCACCACATGGCTGGACTCCTGCAATGCGCTGTATGTGGGGCTTCCCTTGTTTCTGGTTCGGAGGCTGCAGCTGGTGCAGAATGCGGTGGCCCGTCTCCTTATGGGGACGGGAAGGCGGGAGCACATAACACCTGTGCTCCGTACTCTGCACTGGCTACCTATAGCGTACCGAGCCCGATTCAAGGTGCTAGTGTTGATCTATAAAGCCCTACACCATCTGGGCCCCTCATACCTTGGGGACCGCCTCGTCCTCCGCGCCTCAGAGCGATCCCTGTGGTCAACCAGGGGTGCCTTTTTGGAGGTCCCCCGTGTAAAGCGGGGGGCCACAATGGAGAGGGCGTTCTCGATGGCTGGGCCGAGGCTCTGGAATTCCCTCCCGGAGGAAGCCCATCTGGCCCCAGGTCTGTTGGCGTTTTGGCGAGCCTGTAAGACCTGGCTGTTTGCCCTGGCCTTCAGAGGGGAGGGTGGGGTGGGGGGGGATTGTATTTTTAAAACATTGTTTTAATGAATTTTATTGTATGTTTTTATGCTGTAAGCCGCCCCGAGATGCCAGAGGCATGAGGGGGCGGCTATCAAATATTTATAAATAAATAAATATATAAAATAAAATTTTAAAACACCACTGTAGTCAATGGCAAAATTCTTAGTGAACTCAATAGAGTCAAGATTCTGTCTAGGGGGAGGGGGGTGGGTTGCTGTATTGGTCCCAAATGTAAGAGATGGAGACCAAGTAGTTCAGATGATATATTTTATTGGGCCAAGCTTTTTGGCCACATAGGGTCCTCTCTCCTCATGCATGTAATAAGTCAGAAATATAGACTGATCAAATGCTGGACAGGTATATATATATATATATCTTCTCCAACATTCTACCTGGAATTTATGTCTGTAACACTGAACAACACTTGTGAAGTTCTCTTCTTCTTACAAACTATGTGCTACTTTTGTTACAATATTTACATACTGAAATAAACTATGCACAGGAATGTTCACTTCCCTCCTGATAGTGTGTACAAAACTGAAACTACATAAGGCTCAGAAATATCTTCTTAAGGAACGCTAACTGAATATGGAGGCTGTGTGTACCCAGTGCATTTTAAAATATATACACACTGGAAAATTTTATGACTTGACATGCTATAGCAACTCACAAAATAGCACTTTCTCCCAGATTGTAAGGTACAAAAATGAAGGTCCCTGTTTTTCAAAACCATGAAGCATAAAAGTAGCAAAGATAAAGGTGCTAGCCTAAAACTATTTTAGCTTCCCTTTCTGGATATTAAACTTTAATCAGAGAACTCCATTTTCTACAGCCAATGGCTTGGGGATGTGAACTGCCATAAATAAGTGTCATAAAGAGAAAACTAATGTAGTAAAATCTGACAGCTGGATAGCAAGTGACATTTATTCTATGCAAATTTTGGAAACATTCAATCTCTTCTCGAGCAACTGCTGGAGTAGAATACATTAGGGTCAATGTGATTGCTTTAGTATTTCACAGTGCCTTTACCTCCCCGAAAGAGTTCAATTTCTCTAGCCAGAATTCTTTATGACATTCCCAGTAGTTTGTATAATTTAGCCAGTCTATACAGCACACTTCTAAAAAGCATATTTTTCCACCTGCAGAGATTACACATCAAAAGCAAGATCACATCAACACTATTACTGGACTCTCATCACTTCTGCCCTTTCTGTAGGATAGGGAACGTACTTCATGAAATACAATGCACTAGAGAGCAGAGAATAAGAGGGAAAGAAAAACCTAGCTACAAAAGTCAATATTTTATCGTTTCCTTTTTTTCTCTCTTCCCAACAGGAGGGGAGATTCCAGAGTCTCATAGCAAGCAATTCAATAATAATGATTTAATGCTGAACTTCAGCAGTGACCCAATGGCTGACAGCTCTTCTGTTCTGACAGGTGCACACAAAATGGAATAATTAATTCCAAGTGCTCTGATGACAACCAGCTCAGTCAATGATGCCTGCTGTCTCTGACCATTGTAATTTTTCTTTTTACCAAACTATGTTACTGTTTTTTTAACTTAAACTCTGCTTACATAAACCCCAATGAAAATTATGACCAAAGAAAATGAAGGGTTTTTATGTTTGTTTTTGCAATATATTTTTACAAATTGGAATATTAGTTGGTCTTTGTGGAAGGCACCCGTGACTCCATCCTATTTGGTTGCAGCTCTCCAATAGATTGGACTTACATGTAGACAGTGGAGCCAATACCATGCCCCATGTGCACAGAACCCACCCACATGCCCATTGTGGGAACATTGTGCTACACGCAAGCCGGGCAGGATCCCCGTGGAACCCACACACAGGTGGTTTGGGATTGCAGCCGATAAGGTTACTTAAAGCTACAGTTGTTATATCATAACTGCCTTTCTACCTTGAAAAGATGCTTGGAAAAGAGCTACCTTAATTTAATTTCCATAATTTTTTAGGTTAAAGATCTGATATATTTGCTTTAAAAATAGAAGCAGTGTCATGATAACTAGAACTTAAACGAACACCCACAAAAATGGTATACCATTGAATTTCTGGTACCCGAATCAACTCGAAAATTCTGGGTATTAATCGGTACCCCATTTCACCCGATTAGGGTGCTCGATGTCCCAGAATGTCAACTTCCAGTCCTGGAATATTTACTTCCAGTCCCAATTTTTGTTTGCTTGATTTCTGCACCAATTTTTTTTATTTGCAACCAGGAAATTGGTACTGAAAATTACCTATTTTTTCAGGAATTCGGGCACCCAGTCAGCAATCAGGCAGCCAGTCAAATACCCAAAATGGTACTAAAAATTGCAAGTAGTTACCCACAGTTATCAAATTAGGTACCCGTTTCAACTGTAGACATAGACTCTTGACGATATGCCGTCAACCCCAATTCAGAAACCTGAGCCATTTGCATTAATCCAGACCTCTGCCCACATACCACAAACCACTTACTCCACAGTTGCTCCTCTTCTTCTTTTTTTTTTCTCCACCCGCCTTTCCTCTGCATGCTATTAGGCTGTGTGACACATCACTGCTTCATGTTGCTGTGGCCAAGAGTTAATGAGATTCAAAGATGTGTTGAATATTTTTATAGATATCTGGAGCTATAATATTTAATGGAACCAAATATATACAATTGGATACTACAAGGACTGAAACTCTCTCTAAATATTAGAATGAGACCTTCATTGGAAGGAGGTCTTGCCAAATCTGTAGAGCTGCTGTACCATCCTCTGGTATATCTCATATTGGTCATTTGTGTAGAAACGGCTGCTTGGTGAAATGAATCATTAGGTCTGATGCAGTACAACCCTTCTTATGATTTTATGTTGGGCTTGAGTCAAACAAAACTCACTGAAATCAAAGGAAAGAGCCCCACTGGCTTCAATTAGTATAGCATCAGGTCCATCGGTATAGATCTTTTTAGATTCCTTTGTTCCATCTACCTGTATTTTGTTTTGGAATGTGATTGAAATTCAGTAGAAGCATTCGCCTTTGAAGGTGGGAATATTAATGTAAGCGGAAATTAGAATTTTATGTGAAGAAATGCACACAGTGATGCTATTTAAAAGTCAACATTTAACATATTTCTGAATTTGACTAATCAAAACAAATTATACAGCTAAAATAGAATGGGCATTCATTCTGTATTACAGTAAATGTTGTCCATTTAATATGGTCCAGATTAAGTTACTTTTTTATATTACTTGTAAAACTTTGGAAGGTAGTTTCACTTGAAATAGAATGTTGATTAAATATTTATATACTAATAAGAGTATTTATGTAAGAAAGCATCCTATGTATGCATGTCTGCACATAAATGTCTTCATGCACATGATAAATAATATAAAGTCCCTGCGTATGATAAAATATGTATGTGATCTATAATACATGAATTGAGATTTAACTGCAGGCAAAACTGTTCACACAAAGGCAGTTGTGAAAATGAAGTTCAGCCACCTAAAACTTTGCAGTGAAAATAGAGGCTTAGCTTATTTCTCTTGCCAGTTATGGTGCCAGAGCAGTATTGCCAATCAAATCCATTCTGATTGATGAGCTGCCTGCCTCATCTAGAGAGATGCCCATTCACTTGAGATGTGTTGCAATGTAACTCCCCCCACCCCACCCCACCCACACCTCATCTTCAGGCATCGTCTACATCACTGATAAACTGCTGCTCAGGGTCAAAGTAAAAAAGAGCTTTGAGACGTATGTGAGATCAAATCACTTTACAACTCAGAAGGTAGTAATCAAAGAAGATTTTGAAGGTTTTGTTGCAATTTCAAGGAAGTATTCATTCTGAAGTAGTACCACTTAAACCCACTCTTATGCAAAAGTAGTTCATATTGGATGTATTTATTTCGCCAGCTATCTTGGCTGCCATGGCTATGTCTCATTCTATATAAGAGAATATGAGAAATGAGATTCAGGTAGCCATAATTTCATAGACTAGCTTGTCAATGGGTATGATTTCAGGAAGTCTGGCCTGAGCAATCTGGCAATGGCAGAATTGCTTGTGGAAATTCTTATTTTCAGCTATCATTCCTAATTATGCAGCCAAGACAGTTGAACTCATCCACTAGATTCACTAGGTTGACTTGTATGCACACGATAGCCTTGAACAGCCAACACACAGTATTTTTGTTTTAGATCAGTTTACCTTGTGGGCTATTTTTGCTACTCTTGTTTGAAGGGTGATCAGTGCTTGTTTCCACTTTGTTTTCCTTGGTTTGCACTAAGACCAATGTCATTGGCAAGAGTTGTCTTGGACTGGATCACAAACATGATTCCAAATGCAGTATTTTCCAGTATTTCATCAAGTAGGTAGTCCATGAAATGGTAACAGTGCAGGTGCAACCCATCCTCTCTCTTAACCGTACAGTAAATCAATCAGAATGCACTTCGCATTTGTGGTAATGATATCAGAACTCCATCACAGTCTTTCTGGCAGCACTCCATGGATGTCCCAAACTCCATTTTGGAAAATGAAGGAATGCCTGAAGTCTGGCAAAGAGGTACCATTCTCTCTAAATGGAAGAGGAAAGGGAACCAATTTTATTGTTCCACTTACCACAGAATAACACTCTTATCGCTCTTGATTAAATTCCTGCTAGAAAGAGCCAAACCAACCATCCATGCCAGGCGGAACTGGTCAACTTCAACCAGATGTTTGCTCTCTGGAAGGTCAATGAAAACACCTAAAAATGTAATAAAGAGCTTTGGATCACATTCTTGGACATTAAAATTATGTTCAGCTCCGTTGCTTTTAAAGCATTATAAGTCATATTAAGTTGAAAGGAGTTCCACTAACTTATGAAGGATGTTTTTGACAATAAGGCATATATAAGCAACCCATTCCAGAAAATAGGTCTCTAAATAATAATCAATAAAAATAAATAATTTGGATGACTGCCAATTCCCTCATTCCTAATATTTTGTGCATTCCTAGAAGGATTCGGATTTCATTCAGGATTAGAACTATGCAATATTCATAAATTTTGCTTTGTGAAGTTATGTATTTACATCAGCTTGCTAATTTTTTTCATTTTACTCACAGTATCAAAAATGTCTACATCTGTGACAAATGTAGCTGTCTTAAAGAAGATCGCTCAAGGAAAGCATCTCAAGAAAGGTTGCCCAAAACTGGACACATTTTCACTGAAAAATTCTTCCAGAAATTAAGAATGCACATAAGAAGATTAATTTTTTTAATGTACCTGGTTCACAATATCAAATCTTTTAAAATGTGTTAAAATTCTTGAATATCCAATAGTTTTGCATGTTGCTCTAAATACTACCACCTGTATTTGGGACACGTGTTTCCTCAGTACTATAAAGTAAAGAGAGTGCTTTGTTTACTTTGGGAGTCTTTAGACATAATGTCAATGTGTGTTTTGACCTTGATATGAACACTGGTTTGGCCCTGTGTTCACCACATGGTGGTGCTTAGATACACTGCCTATCTTGGGAAAAATCAGTGTTTTGCTCACCACCCAATCTCAGCACACAAGCTCTGCCACCTCATTTCCTGTGTTGTTCCTGCTAACAAGCCATGCGATATCATTAGACACAACGCTGACCACGTGTTCAGCCGAAACATGCAAATTGTCTTTGTGATGCAATAGTGTTCACATCACTGTTCAACAGGTGGCCAAATTGGTGTTGGGATTGTTATGGTGCTTACACACAATGGTCAAACACGTGCTTAGGGGTTTTGACACCCAATCTTTGTTATGTCTAAAGACACCATTTGTTTAATGAGAATGCTCTCATTACCTCATAATACTCTTGAAGCAGGACAATCCTCCACCTTTAAAGTCAAAGGTGCTGATCCCAAGTCCTGTGTACGAGCATGCACATGCAATCCATGTACAACCCACATTTACCCCTTTTATGAGGACTGTGGTGCATGTGCAAACTGTGCATAAAATCCCGCAGAAGCCACGCACATGAGTTCTGGATCACACCCAATGGGCGTTTTTTGACTGACTTGTGTAGAAGAATCCACCCTAACTTTCTTGTGGTATTTTAATTAGCAGTTTGTCCACTAAGACCCTAAGTTTGAGCCCTGCTCATGCCAAAAAGTTCGGGCCCTGGCTTCATCCAGGTCCAACTGCATCGGGCCAGATTCAAACCCAGGTCTGATGCAGCAGGACACTTCTGAGACTAGGCTCACTGTATTTGTAAGTTGCCCTGCCCACAAAGAATGTCAAAACTTCATGAAAGTCTATGGAGGGGAGGCCCAGCCTGAATTTGAGGGACTTGAGCAAATTTTCCCTTTGAGCCTGATGGGACCAGTCAGGTCCCATTGAGTTTGAGTCTGGGTGCAGGCTTCTACCCTGTGGAAAGATTTTTCATATGACAGAAATTGGGCACATTTTGCATGTTAAAAGAAAGTAGAGGGAGTCATCATAGGGTGATTTCAGACGTGACGGGATCACGCTGAACCACAGTGAACCACGGTGAACCCCGCGGCTGGGCCAAGGCGGCGTGAACGTCTGTTCGCGGCTGCCAGATGTTCACCACGGGGCCAATTCCAACCACGCTTCCTGGGCTAGCCGAACCAATTCCCGTGGACGCATGGTGAAAGATATCCCCACCCGTGATCAACGAAAAGTCACGTCTGGCCGCTCGCCACGGCCCGGGATCACCGGCGGGATCCCGGGCCGTGGCGCGTTCAGCCGGATGTGGCGGCCTCATTGGCCCCGCCACCCACCCGTCTCCCTGGAGGGCAGGCGGCGGGAGCGTGGAGGGGGCAGGGCCGTGCAGCCGCACGTTGCACCGCGCAGCGCCGCCCCCTCCCAGATTCCCCGCCGGGATCCCCCCGGTACATCTGTTGCGGCATGCCGGGGTGACCCCGGTGGGGGATGAACAGGGTGATTTCGGTACGGGCCAATGGGCCCCGTTACGTCTGAAATCACCCATAGATGACAGTAGGGTTGTGAAGAGGGTTAAAAAATAGATGGAGGTATTGGCTGTGATTCCAAACCTCCTGCATGTGGGATCTGTGTGGCACAATATTCCCGCAATGGATGTATGCAGAATCGCCCCCATTGTCAAGAAGACCAATGCAGAATAGAAAAAAGAAGAAGAAACTGAGGGGAACATAGAAACATGAATAAAAGAAGACAACTACTTGAATAGTTGCTTCACATGTTTTGCCAGCCTAATTGTTTTATGAATTGTAGTCCAAGCTCAGTTTCATAAACCTTTTCAAAATCCACAATCTGAAGATCACATGTAGACAGAATTATTATTATTATTATTATTATTATTATTATTTTATTAACAAACATTTATATAGCGCCAGCAGTGTACCTGGCACTTTATAAAGTAATAAAATAGACACGGTTCCTGCCCCTAGGGCTTACAATCTGAGAGACAGGAGCTGGGGGAGAGACTTAGGAAGGGGAACAGAGGGAGAGACAAGGGGTCTAACATTCATGAAGATGCGAGGTCTCAAGTGCACGTACTTGGCTTGGTTACGATGAGAATGACAGCAGGCAGGTCCATGTTGCAAGGATAAGGGTAAACCGATCGTAGGTATAGGAATAGTGGCTCAGCAGGATAAAGAGTCAGACAGAGCAGAGCGAAAGAGGTGAGTTTTAAGGAGAGATTTGAAGGTATGAAGGGAGGGGGCAAGGCGGATGTGGACAGGGAGGGAGTTCCAGGCATGGGGGGCAGCAAGTGAGAAGGGATGAAGGCGCTTAGGGGAGCAGGGAAGGCGTGGAAGGGTGAGAGAAGGGACAGAGGAGGAGCGAAGTGCACGGGCTGGAGTATGGAGGGCGATAAGTGCAGAGCGGTAGGGGGGAGCAAGGTTGTGAAGAGCTTTATAGGTGAAGAAACATCAACCTTGTCCACAGCATCCCTCAAAGGAATTGCAAAACTATTGGGGAGCCAAAATAAAGCTTCTCCAATTCTCAGAATAATGGATATCCTTGTCAAGAAGGTATTTGCAAAAAGCCATGTTAAGAAGGCATTCACAATTTTAAGAAAACAACACCCATCCTGCTAGAAAAGGGCTGGCCAAGAGGTAGATTGTGATTTACTGGTAGATCACAAGTTAATATCCAGTAGACAACGGCATGAGGAGAGAGATCAGTCTCTCAAAAATCACCTCTTGGGAGGAGAGTGGAACTGGTGCCCCAGAGAGTGCCTCCTGGGATGAGAGGGACTAGGAGAGCTCCTCCAGTGTGTCAAAGAAGGCTCCTTCTAAAGGGGCATGCTCCTCTCCACTCCTGAGACTAGTTGCTGAGGTGCCCTAGAGAAACATGCATTCCGATCAGAATCCCAACTGAAAATAGGAATAATTAAAATGTCTGGTCACCTCTGAGCTAGATAAATGGTAGAAAGACTGACAACCAAGGAGGAGGCCCCAAAAAGTGAATCGGGGGAACTTAAAGTTCCCTATTAAATATTATTTGATATGTCTTAATGTTTTATATCATAACTATGTTACTTGGGATACAATGAACTTACCCTTGTTTTGACTTGATGTATTCATTGAAATTTTTTAGCATCACAGTGACAGGACAAAACATTTGCGATCAAGTGTTAGAAGCTTTCAGAGAGCTGAAAGCTGCACTAATTTCATGCAAAACAACAAATCATCTTTGAAAAGTGAGGGTTTCTCACAAAATAATATATAATGAAAAAGAAACATACAAAGGAAAAAAAAGGTGGATCTGAAACATTGGTATCAGAGTGAGATGGAGGATGGGGCAGCATAACGAGACATAATCCCCTCTCTTTCATCGTAGAGCTACCACTGAGATGGTACTTCTGGAATGGAGGTGGAGGGGATATTTGGCCTACCCGTTTAAAAGGCTTCAGCACTCCTGACCTGAACCAACTCTCATGACTTAATCACCACAATGCTCTGTAGGCTTTACCACACACTTATCAAGGATACTCTTTGAAAAGGCAGGAACTGTGAAAGACTAAAGGAGACATATTCCAGTTCTGCCTGCTGTTTCCTGTCCTTGCGCAGAAGAGAAGGCGGAACTGGAGTCCTTGCTCCCTGATGACTGCAGCTTCCTCAGTCATGCCTTCCTTTAGGCCTGCACAGTTTCTAGCACAAATGTGGGTGTTATTGGAAACCATCAATAATAATGAGAGCCATATGAAGTATTCATATTGCCAGGATTATAGCGAACATTTGTATATATCTGTGATTTCCCCCTCTAACCTGTTCTATTCTGCTCAAATGGAAACCCTAACTTTTGTAACTGCATCTGAAGTTTTGTCTTTTATTTTTGTTTTATGCTCTGTTACCTCCCTGAAAAAAAGAATATTGGCACCTACAAAGCGATTTACTGTTCAGCTTGATCATTTGCCAAGCATTATTAAAAGCTCCCTGAAATCACTCCAGTGCATTGCCCTTTACAAGCCATCAGCCATAAATTCAGGCCGTCAAATGCGATTACTAGCACTCTTTCTGAAGCCCCTTCCAAGCCATTAGTCTGATCGAAAAGCTGTGTCTTTGTTCCCAAGTGTATGTAAATCTACCACACCACTGCCTCCAAGTTATATGGCAACTCATTATATGCCAGAGAAGCATTTACAGTGTTAACTCTCTAAGGTGCTATTTGTAATGTTAGCATCAGATTTGTCTGAGGGAATATTTTAGGAATATTCAGATTCATTTCGGCGACAGTGCAAGACCTGGCTGTTCGGCCAGGCCTTTGGTGAGAGAGGTGGGTGAAGGGGGTGAGGGGAGGTGGGTGGGGAGGATGGGTTTTTAAGTTTTCTTTTATGCCTCCCTTTTATGTATTTTATATATGTTTTAAAATATTTTAATTTTTGTAAGCTACCTCGGGCTGCTTAGGCAGGAGAGGCGGGATATAAATGTTGGAAATAAATCAGTAAATCAATATACCTCTTTCCTTCTTGAGTCATTTATATTTCAAAGCATATTTGATTAACAATTTTAGAACAATTTTAGAGCTCTGCATGAAGATGAAAAGTTAAATTCAAATGTGATTTTTTTTTTCTCTACTGTCTGGTTTCTCCAAGATGACTCAGATCTTAGGAGATTACGAGTGTTCATTAGGTCTAAGTCTCATGCAATTGTTTCTAGTTTCTTGGTGGACTCTCCCCTTTGCACCCATGAGTGTCAGCACAAGCCACTTCTTTGAGGAAGAGGCTGACTTTAGTTATGTAAGTGCTGATTCTGAGCTAGTCAGAAAAAATATGATGTCCATGGTACATCCCTCAGTCTTCCCAAACAAGAGTATGAACACCCAATCTAAGAATAAAATCAGCACAGACTAAGGGCGCTGTCAGGAAGTCCCCCCATAGACCGGCGCCGCGCAGGGTTCCAGGTCCCCCGGCGCAACCCCACAGCCCCGACAGACAGCCGGCCCCAGCCAGGGCCCCCGCAGCCGTTCTGAGGGGGATCGAACCAAAGGAGCCCCCGGCCACCTCAGGGAAGTCCCCGCCTACCAGCTCCATGCAGCTCCAGACCTGTCTCTTATACACATCTAGATGTGTATAAGAGACAGGGGCAGGGCCGTGCAGCCGCACGTTGCACCGCGCAGCGCCGCCCCCTCCCAGATTCCCCGCCGGGATCCCCCCGGTACATCTGTTGCGGCATGCCGGGGTGACCCCGGTGGGGGATGAACAGGGTGATTTCGGTACGGGCCAATGGGCCCCGTTACGTCTGAAATCACCCATAGATGACAGTAGGGTTGTGAAGAGGGTTAAAAAATAGATGGAGGTATTGGCTGTGATTCCAAACCTCCTGCATGTGGGATCTGTGTGGCACAATATTCCCGCAATGGATGTATGCAGAATCGCCCCCATTGTCAAGAAGACCAATGCAGAATAGAAAAAAGAAGAAGAAACTGAGGGGAACATAGAAACATGAATAAAAGAAGACAACTACTTGAATAGTTGCTTCACATGTTTTGCCAGCCTAATTGTTTTATGAATTGTAGTCCAAGCTCAGTTTCATAAACCTTTTCAAAATCCACAATCTGAAGATCACATGTAGACAGAATTATTATTATTATTATTATTATTATTATTATTTTATTAACAAACATTTATATAGCGCCAGCAGTGTACCTGGCACTTTATAAAGTAATAAAATAGACCNCTGTGATGAGACAGGCTAGGGACTAATCATCCTGATAGCCCTATCCCACCCTGAGGGCGAGTTTTCCCCAGCACAGCCCACTGCTTCTCCTTCCCGTAGGAGTGCGTGTGCGCCCCGTGGGGGTCCCTGCCCTCAGGGAGGGAATTCCCATCTGGGTTGCCCCCAAACCTGCCCCTCAGACCAAACCTTCCCCACAGGCACGATCCTCTGGCCATTTAGCGCTGAGTGCTTGCACACATCCCAGTGAAATGAATGAACTTGGATCAGTGTTCTACAGTCAGAGGATTCTGCACCAAGTCAGATCACAGATGATGTCACTCTGTATCTTTTTTTAAATCACTCAGTATTAGGTTAATGACTAATTTCCTTCTCTGATTCCTATTATACTTTGTGTTTCTTTATTGTTTTATTGCACAGTGTGAACCATTTTGCTGTGCATGTGCCCTAATGGAAAATATTTAACCTTGATAACCTAATGTTTGGAACCTAAATTTGTATATAGGGTTATTTCAGAAGTGACGTGGTGAATGTCCACCACAGTCAACCTCAGTCAAACGCAGGTTGTGTGAAAGCGCCGTGCATGTCTGTTTGCTCGCATCCAGATGTTCACCACAGTCAAACGTGGCTCGGGGTGAAGCTAACCACGCTTCGTGAGGTCAAGGCAGGAGGAGGTCCAGAAGTGTGGTGAATGGTCACCACGGCAGGGGTGAATGAAAAGTTACTTCTGAAGAGAAACCCACAGCTGCGGTGGAAGGAATTGATCCCAGTCGTGGTGCATTCTGGGGCTCAAACTGCAGTCCACATCTCCACTGCATATCTGTTGTGTTCCCCCGCCCATGTTCTCTGATTGCCCCCGGGCGGTGGTCACGATCCTGTCATTTCTGTTGGGGTCGTACGTGTCACCACAGCCTGCGGTGAATCCATTCAGACCGGGTTGGGATTCACTGTGGTGAATTGGAACGCATCACTTCTGAAATCACCCTATGTGTAACTTAAATAAATGACCCAATTTTTAGAAATATAGAGCACTTACAATAACTATTGAAGATGGCACAAATGGTGCTTGTTGATTTCTGAATTTTCTTCACTCCTCTACAGGGATTGCGAGAGAAGAGCTGCGTTGCACTCAGATCCCATAGCAGCAACTGCTCCAACAGCCGCATAGGCCAGATACTAATTCCTACTTCCTTTGGGTGGGCAGAGGACTAAAAATTGGATGGGCGGGGCCTGAAACACTGGAGTGAAAAGGTGGGAGAGGCGGTTTGAAGCAGCTTTCCTTGTGGCCTTGGCACATGTCTGCCAGTGCAACAGGTGCAGACAGAACTCCCAGACACAGGTGCCCAGTAGAACCAGGATTTGCGGGTCTGCAACCGGTGGTACAGGGAGGATTTGGTAAAGGAGCTGCAGGTAGGATTTGGTAAAGGAGCTTCCCACGCAGCGGACAGATTAGATCCATGATACCATTTATGGCATGGGATGGGAGCATAGACAGCTACTGCTGCAGAACACAAAGTCTTTGCTGCCACCTGGACTGCTGGTGGAAGGCAGGCACAGGGCCTGCCTCCAGCAGCAGTTTGAGGAGTCAGACAGCATGATTGAGAAGGCGAGCATGGAGATGAGTGAGATGTGGGCACAGACACAAAGCAGCCTGTCCCAGTCCATTCAGCTCCACAGCTCCCTGCTCAAGCATGTTGCTGCCGTGACTGAGAACACTGTTGCAGAGGCAGCCCAGGCGCCATTTCCTAACCCCTATTGGCCATTCATACCAGCCTACGTAGAACCTGACCACCTGCCTACACTCGACCCCCCTTCCATCAGGGAAAGAACCCGAGCCCTCTCTGCGCTGTTCTGATGCCAGGGAACAGTTCCTGGGCCAGGCACGTTCCCCGCACCAATAATTCTCACACAAATACCCATGCAAATACTCCACCGCATCAAGATCTGCTGGAGGAGGATTGGGAAGATGTACTCCCACCAGTACCGTTACCAAAGTGAGCACGCCAAGCTGTCCCCAAAAAAGAAGCTGGTGGAAAAAGAAACAGTTTCACATTTAAATAGTTGGATATCTATAGTTTTATATTTAAAGTTCTTTAATTTAATAAAGTTTAATAAAGTTAATTTATACAGATTAATAAAGTTCTTTAGTTTTTTATAATCCATGCTTTCTGTGCTCCCTCCGGGAAAGGAGGGAAGTTTTGGTGAGGGGGGCCATGGAGAATGACTGTATGGCACAGTGATATGCCATTCTGGGGGCTGGAAGTTGGAAGAGAAGGAGGAGGGCCTTGGAGAATGGTGGTATGGCACAGCAATAAGCTGCTTTGAGGGACTGGCATTGGAAAGAAAAGGAAGGAGGTGGAAGGGATGGTTAGTCCACTTGCCATGTACTTGTACTCGAGGGTGGGGGCATAGCAATCAGCTGCATGCCTATGCATCTGTGCTTTGCATTGACATTCTCAAACCCAGCTAGCCTGTGAATGCCAATGGGAAATGCAGTGGTTGAGGCATGCAGCTGGCTAATGTATGAATGCCAACAGGGATTGAACAGGGAAAGGTTGCCTGTTGGAAAATAGCACAGAGAAGGCACAAGAAGGAAAGTATGCTGTCTCTGTGCTGGTGGGGAGGGAGAGCCGGATGGACCAGAGGAAAACACAGTGATACACAGGAAATATTTTTTAAAGGTTTTATTGATAACACAAAAAGATCACCTATGCTCCTTAAACTGTCACTGATGGTGGGTGTTTTGTCTAGCATTGTTGTGGATTTGTCAGCACAAGATGTCCCAGATCTCTCTGGCTATGTGCTTCTCTGCTTGGTTCAGCTGGTCCCAGAACAGGGGAACTAGCTTGAGGAGCTGGAGCTAGCTGGTGGGGGTTCTCCAGTGCAACCCCATCGGTCTCGCAGATGTTGTGGGGAATACAGGAAGTGGTTGTTAGCAACGGAGGGGTCTCTAGCTGGAAATCGATTCTAGCAGCTACTGATCTCCAGCACCGATTTAAAAGCACAAAGATCCTCTCCACAGCAGAGAAAAATGGAGAAAAACCCCTTCCAGTTGCTTGCTATGGGGTGGGCAGATGATGGTGATATGGATTCCATCGAATGCCCCTATACAGTTCAGTAACCCTTCCTGCCATAAGCCCTCCATTACCTCCATGGGGTCAGCCAACTACACCATAGGGTTCAACAGCACTTCAAAAATCACTGTGCAAACCTCCACAAGTATGGTACCCACCATGAAGTTTCTAATGCTAAATTGCTAGGTGACAGAGAGACAGCAGTATGGAGTGGCGAGTTTCCAGATGGTGATGGCAACATGCTTCTCCATGGGGAAGGGCAACCACATCAACCAGCCTCTGTTTTTCCAGTTGAGACCTTAGAAACTTGACTATCTGCAGAACAAGGTAATGGGCATCCTGAAGTTTGCGACCCACTCAGAGTCTCCCCATGGGGACAGCACATTTCCCCACCAGTCCGTACTTTTCTCCTTCACCCATACCAGTCTCTTAATGGGTACAGCCCTGCACAGGGCATGGGTGACTGAAGCTGCATCTCCCAATAGGTAGTACCTCTCTGAGCATCCTTGGATGGCTTCAGTCCTCTTCTGTGCGGTCTACTGTTGCCAGAGATAGACAAGTGTATGGTGCCAAAGCAGGAGACACTTCTGCAATGTGGTGCACCCCACTATCTTGGCCACAGATCAAGTGAGAGCCTTTCTGTGCCTTGACAGCATATTGCACCAACAACAGCAGAAGCGTTGGATCTATGGACCGCTCTCAGGTTCTGCTCAGCAGTAGAAATTAAGTCCTAGAGCCCCATAATGAGCACAAGGAAATTCTCAGCATGCATTTCCATGGATGTGGTCCCAGAGTCTGTGAACTCTGCAGATCATGCACCAAATATTTTGAACAGTTTAAACAGCTGGGTGGTGGCCTAGCTAGGGTTGGCTGCACACTGCACATGAGAAGCTATTGGCCACTATTGGTCACATCCTTACAGGACTGGCTGCATGTTGAGTGTGAGCTGCTATTGGTTGCTATTGGTTACAGGACAGCTTGTGGGGCTCGGGGTTTGGGGGATACGCCCCACGGAAGGGAGTCCACCCTAAGCACCCAGCACTCGTGCCCCACTTTGTCCACCAACAGGCAGGTCCTGGGAGGAGCAAGGCAAGGCCTGAAAAAGGACCCCTCAGGTTAGCGTGGTGGTGGTCTGGAGGGTTTAACCGCTCCCCACCGCTGTCATCATAGGGGTGCAGGCCAAGCCACTTCCCAACCGGGGAAGGCACACAGCAGAACTCCACTCGGGGACCAGGACCAGCACAGGGTGTGAAGGGAAGGCGTGAGGCAGGGCCAAGTGGAGAACTCCCAGGAAGGGGATGAGGGGGAAAGGGAACACACTCAAGTGGGCCCAGGGCACCACGTGATAGGGAGGAAGGGATACTCTTACTCACAGACACTCTCGCAGACACACTCTCAGTCACTCGCTCAGTCTCTCGTCGCAGTTGCACTGATTCAGGCTTTAAGGGATCCAGGCACAATATAGCAAAGGGGGCCAGTCTCACAGGGCAAGGCTCTGTTCACCGGCGACGCAGCCCTGTGTGTCTGCCCCTTATAAGGGCTGCGTCTGGGCCTTCTGCTGCAGCCGCGCTGAACGCCGCCGGGCGGGGCCCGGGGGCGGGGCTGACGACGTCGGCGTGGCCTGGGAGGGGCGCGGCTTGTCTGTCTTGGCCGCATGCTGGTGTATCACGCCGGAGGGCGTGTCCAGTGGTGTTGACAGCTCTGGGGGCGGGGTTGGCTCTGGGGGAGTCCCAGTGTTGTCAGGAAGCACGTTGGGGGGCGTGTCTCCACGCTGCGTTGTGGACTCCTGGTTCCTGCATCCTGCAGGCTGTACTTGCGGGGTTGTGGGGGAGTTCCGGGAGCCGTTCCTCTGGGGGTATTGGCCTCGGCGTCCCTGCTTGCCCCACCTCCTCAGGCCCCAGGGCCTGACAGTACCCCCCCCTCCAGGCGGTCTCCACCGTGGGGGCGCTGGTTTGTGGGGGTAACGAGTATGAAATCGCCGCAGGAGCTGGGGGGCATGCACATTCTTTGCGGGTTCCCAAGAATTTTCTGAGGTATCATAACCTTTCCATTGGATTAAATAGTACAGATGACCGCGTCGGTATCGTGCATCGAGGATTTTTTGTACTTCGTACTCGGGCTCGTCCGTTCCGTGTATAGGAATTGGGTCAGCTGGCCGCGAGGATAGCGGCTGTCTCGCTGGTTTGAGCAGGGACACGTGAAACGTTGGATGGATGTGGTAATGGGTAGGCAATTTTACCATATAGGCTACATCATTTATCTTCTTGCTAATAGGGAAGGGCCCCATGTAACGGTAGTCTAGTTTCGGAGAGGGTCGGAGTGAGGGATAATGTCTGCGATCGACCCATACATAGTCGCCTACTTGAAATTGTGGGGCTTGTTGACGGTGTAAATCGGCATAAGCTTTATAGCGCTGCCGAGCCTTACTTAGGAAGGTGCGTGCTGCTTCTTGAGCTTGCTGAATTTGTTTCACCAACGCTCCTGCCGCCGGTATTGGCGAACGGCCCACCCTGGGTGTACACAAGCGGGGGTGAAATCCGTATGTAACGAAGAAGGGGGAGGATCCCAGGGAGGCATTTAGCGTATTATTGTAGACGAATTCTGCAAGTGGTAATAACTCATACCAATTATCCTGTAAATGATCCACATAACACCGCAGGTATTGTTCCAATGTCTGATTGGTTCGTTCCACCTGACCATTCGCCTGCGGGTGGTAGGCGGTAGTCAAATTTATGCGGATCTGTAGGATGTGCAACAGATTTTTCCATAGGCGAGATGTAAATTGCGTGCCCCTATCGGAGACAATGTCGAGAGGAATTCCATGCAGACGAATTACATTCTGTACTAGTAGGCGCGCCGTTTGTTGTGCCGTGGGAAGACCGGGGCAGGCTGCGAAATGTGCCAGTTTCGTGAAGTGATCCACGACAACGAAAATGGTTGTGTGTTGTTGAGACGGGGGAAGTTCCACAATGAAGTCTATCCCAATGCGTTGCCACGGTCCCTGCGGCATAGGTGCCAACTGCAACAACCCTATGGGTTTCCTTCGCGGGATTTTTGTTTTGGCACAGGTTATACACCTTTGAACATAGCGCGTGGCGTCGGCCCTCATCGACGGCCACCAACAGTGCCGTTTAAGAAGCTCATAAGTTCGTTTGATTCCCGGGTGCCCTGCCAAGGGGGCATCATGGTGACTCCAGAGGGCCTGTCGCCGGGCCTTCTGGGGAATCAACAGCCGGCCCTGATGGAGGTACCCCCCGGGGCACGCTACAACGTCCTCCGTCTGAATCAATTGTTGATCGGCAGGGGATAATTGTTGTAATTGCCCAGGGGAAAGACTGGTTGCCACCCCTACGCAGGGGGGCAAAATGGGTTCCCCCTGGTTGCAGACCATGGATTTTTCCTCCAAGGATCTAGAGAGGGCATCTGCTAATAGGTTCTGTTTTCCAGGCCGATACTGTATCTGGAACACAAATCTGGAGAAGAAGAGGGCCCAGCGGCCATGTCGCGCGTTGGCAATCTTTACAGACTGAAGGTAGACAAGGTTACGATGGTCCGTGATGACCGTCACGGGGTGTTGGGCCCCTTCTAGATAATGGCGCCAGGTGGAAAAGGCTGCTTTAATAGCTAGAAGTTCTCGGTCGAGAATGGTGTAGTTGGTTTCTGCACTTGTTAATTGCCGCGAGTAGTAGGCACAGGGGAGCAGGGCCTTCGTCTGTGTTTCCTCTTGAAGGAGGACCGCCCCCAGCGCGCTGTTGGAGGCATCAGTTTCTACCGTAAAGGCTTTATCGAAGTCAGGGAACTGGAGTAGCGGGGCCTTTGTAAATGCCGTCTTCAAGTCCTGAAAAGCCTGCTGGTGCCGGTCCGTCCACTGGTATGTGACCCCTTTTCGTAGTAGCTTGGTCAGGGGTTCTGTTGCCGCGGCATACCGCGGAATATACTGCCGGTAGTAATTTATGGTTCCTAGGAAACGTTGAAGGGCCTTGACTGACGTAGGGGGTAGCCAGGTACGAATTGCCTCCACCTTATTATCCTCCATTTTTAACCCTTCGGGGGAAATAATGAAGCCTAGGAAAGCTATGGTATTGGTATGAAAAGCGCATTTGGATAACTTACAGAATAAGCGCTGGGAGCGGAGTTTGGCGAGCACGGTTTGGACGTGAGTCACATGTTCTGCCTCGGAGGCCGAGTAGATCAAGATGTCGTCAAGGTAGGCGATCACGTAGACATCTAGGACCTCTCGTAGCACATCGTTAATAAAATGTTGGAAGGTGGCAGGCGCGTTGGCAAGGCCGAAGGGCATCACCAGGTACTCAAAATGCCCATACCTGGTGCGAAAGGCAGTCTTCCATTCGTCACCCGCCCGAATGCGGACCAAATTATAAGCCCCCCGTAAGTCCAGCTTGGTGAAGAGCCGGGCCCCTTGTAGTCGATTCAATAGCTCCGGAATAAGGGGAAGCGGGTAGCGGTTCTTTACCGTAATAGCATTTAATTCCCGGTAGTCAATGCAGGGCCGTAGCCCTCCATCTTTTTTAGGGACGAAGAAGAGCGGGGCCCCTGCCGGGGAGATAGAGGGACGAATGAAGCCCTTTTTTAGGTTTTCATCGAGGTACTGTTTCAAGGATTGGAGCTCCGGCCTAGAAAGGGCATAGATGCGTCCGTGTGACGGTTGGGTGTCCGGGAAAAGATCGATCGGGCAATCGTAAGGCCTGTGAGGGGGTAACAGAGCCGCCTCTTGTTCATCAAAGACGTCCGCATAGTCTTGGTACCGCTGGGGTACCTTCAGGGTTTCGGACGCCCTGATGGTAGCACTTAGGTGTTGGGGTACTTGTGGGGGATCGGGTGCTTCCGGCAGTGTTCTAGGTACGTGCCATTTCAGGGTCTGCCAATTAATCTCAGGGTTCCACTGCTGTAACCATGGTAACCCCAACACAATAGGAAAAATGGGGGTACAAACAACATCCAACTGCAAACTTTTAGTAACTCCGTGCACCATCGCGGGTAACGGCTTCGTCTGCAAGGTGATGGGTCCCGAGACTAGGGGGGAGCCATCTATCGAATGGATTGCCTCCGTGGGAACTCGGGGTTGCTGTGGAACCTGATGGCGCCGTAAATACCTTTCATCAATGAAGTTCCCGGATGCCCCGGAATCAACCAACGCCCAGGACACCAAGGTGCGATGGGGACTAATCCTTAACATCACCGGGATCCGCAAATGCTGACAGCGTTCTGTATGGGCTCTAACCCTGGCGCTCTTTGGTTGTAGGGGTGCAGTAGTTGAGCTCAGGATGCCCCCTATACATCCCGAGCGGTCGCGTTTCCCGGTTCGCGGCGGCTGGACGGAAGGGCCGGGCAGTTTCGAGCGAAGTGCGTAGATCCCCCACAATAGTAACACAGCCGCGAGATCCGCCTCCGTTCTCGTTCGTCGCTCGTTAAGGGGCCTCTTGAGGCGCCTACCTGCATAGGCTCTGGTTCCTCTTTCCGAGGAAGATCACTCCGTAGTGCCCCCCCCGTGGGTACTCGGGGAAACGAACTCCGGGGTGCATCCGAACGGCGTTCCCGTCGCCGCTCGTTGAGTCGTTCCTCGATCTGTAGCACAAGGGTGACTAATTTCCCCCAGGTGTCGGGGGGGCTGGTTAGGGCTAGTTGATCTTTCAACTCCTCGTTTAAACCCCGCCGGAACATAACCCGGAGAACATTGTCAGGCCATTTCAATTCAACTGCCAGCTGCTGGAAACGAGTAACATAGTCCAACAGCGGGCCTTTTCCTTGTTTTAAGGTCGTGATTTGATTCTCCGCGTCCTGGAGCCGGTGGGGGTAATCATACAGGAAGGTGAACTCTCGTATGAACTCCTCATAGTCAGTAAGTAGCGGGCTATTGCTCGTAAGGAGGGGGGTAGCCCAAATGAGGGCTGGCCCATCGAGGAGCCCTATGACAAAGGCAACCTTCCGCGCATCTGTATTATAGGTGCCGGGTTGCGTACGAAACGTCAGCTGACACAAGGCCAGAAAACCTTGGAACTGACGTCGATCTCCAGTAAATTTAGAAATGGTCGGCCCCTTGGGTTCCCGAGGCCACATATTGCCTGGGTCCAGGGGTACCGGGGGGGCGGCTACCCCCGGAGGGGGCCCTTGGGGATTTTGTTGCTCCTTCATATCCTTGACCTCCATGGCCAAGGATTGTACTGCATGGCCTAGCCGCTGTACTTCCGCTAGTAATTCCTCCATGACTAGGAAGTTTCTAGTTTTTGAGCCGGTGAAACTGTGGGGCTCGGGGTTTGGGAAGTAAGCCCCACGGAAGGGAGTCCACCCTAAGCCACCAGCACTCGTGCCCCACTTCGTCCACCAACAGGCAGGTCCTGGGAGGAGCAAGGCAAGGCCTGAAAAAGGACCCCTCAGGTTAGCGTGGTGGTGGTCTGGAGGGTTTAACCGCTCCCCACCGCTGTCATCATTGGGGTGCAGGCCAAGCCACTTCCCAACCGGGGAAGGCACACAGCAGAACTCCACACGGGGACCAGGACCAGCACAGGGTGTGAAGGGAAGGCGTGAGGCAGGGCCAAGTGGAGAACTCCCAGGAAGGGGATGAGGGGGAAAGGGAATACACTCAAGTGGGCCCAGGGCACCACGTGATAGGTAGGAAGGAATACTCTTACTCACAGACACTCTTGCAGACACACTCCCAGTCACTCTCACAGTCTCTCGTCGCAGTCGCACTGATTCAGGCTTTAAGGGATCCAGGCACAAGATAGCAAAGGGGGCCAGTCTCACAGGGCAAGGCTCTGTTCACCGGCAACGCAGCCCTGTGTGTCTGCCCCTTATAAGGGCTGCGTCTGGGCCTTCTGCTGCAGCCGCGCTGAACGCCGCCGGGCGGGGCCCGGGGGCGGGGCTGACGACGTCGGCGTGGCCTGGGAGGGGCGCGGCTTGTCTGTCTTGGCCGCATGCTGGGTTATCACGCCGGAGGGCGTGTCCAGTGGTGTTGACAGCGCTGGGGGCGGGGTTGGCTCTGGGGGAGTCCCAGTGTTGTCAGGAAGCACGTTGGGGGGCGTGTCTCCACGCTGCGTTGTGGACTCCTGGTTCCTGCATCCTGCAGGCTGTACTTGCGGGGTTGTGGGGGAGTTCCGGGAGCCGTTCCTCTGGGGGTATTGGCCTCGGCGTCCCTGCTTGCCCCACCTCCTCAGGCCCCAGGGCCTGACACAGCTATTGGTTGAATTTTTTTTTGCAAAGCTTATGCTGTGTTTGTTGCGCCAGCACTGTTTATCTATGTAACAAGCATGTCAGTGTACACACCAAGTCACCAGAAATGTTAACGCTGTTAAACATTGGTGGTGGCTCAGCAGTTTCAGGGGCATCTAGATCGGGTCAGTTTTCTTGATCCCTCGCAGTCTGGTTTTCACCCTGGATTTGGCACGGAGACTGCACTTGTCGCTTTGGTTGATGGCCTGCGCCGTGAATTAGACCAGGGCAGATCTTTCATTTTTATTCTATTAGATCTGTCGGCTGTATTTGATACCGCTGACCACGAGATGTTGGTGGCTCGGCTGTGGGACCTGGCCAGGGTGGGTGGAATTGTTCTTGAATGGTCTTGCTCATTCCTGGCTGGGAGAACTCAGTTTGTGGTTCTTGGGGAATGTACTTCATCTCCCCAGGACTTCACGTCTGGAGTCCTGCAGGGTTCTATTCTGTCCCCCCTCCTGTTCAACATGTATATGCAGCCTTTGGGTGAGGTCGTGAAAGGGTTCAGTATGCGTTGTCATCAGCATGCTGATGACACACAACTCTACCTCTCTTTTTCTATAGACTCAGACCCGGCAGTCTCTGTGTTCACCCAGTGCTTGGCAGCTGTGGGGGACTGGATGAGGGTGAGCCATCTGAAGTTGAATCTTGACAAGACAGAGGTGATGTTGGTGGGTAGGGCAGGGGTGTGTGTGTCTGCCCTCCTATGGCCACATAGATCCGTAGTCTGGGGGTACTCCTAGATTCACAGATCTGCCTGGTTATCCAGGTGGAGGCTGTGGTGAGGGGAGCATTTTGCCAATTACATCTGGAATGACAGCTGCAGCCGTATGTTTCGGACTCGGATCTGGACACCATTATCCATGCCTTTATTATGTCTAGACTAGACTACTGTAATGCACTCTACATGGGGATGCCCTTGGGGATGGTCCGGAGGTTGCAGCTGGTGCAGAATGCGGTGGCCCGTCTCTTAACGGGGACGGGTCACCGTGAGCACATTACACCGGTGCTCCGCTCCCTGCACTGGCTGCCTATTATCTTCCGGGCCCAATTCAAGGTGCTGGTAATGACCTATGAAGCCGTAAATGGCCTGGGCCTGGCTTACCTGCAGGACCGCCTCAGGCCCTGGATTGCATTGTGGCCCCTGCGGTCAGCCGGGGAAACCCAACTTGAAGTCCCCCGGGTTGTTTGGGTGGCGACGATGGGAAGGGCATTCTCGGTGGCCGCTCCCAGGCTGTGGAACTCCCTCCTGATGGAGGCCCACCTGGCCCTGGACCTCCCCTCTTTCCGTAGACATTGTAAGACTTGGCTGTTCCACCGGGCCTTTGGAGAGGGAGACGGGTGGGGTGGGGTGGGGAGGGGAAATTCTGCCCACTTAGATCTTTTTATCTTTTAAAATGTTTTAAATTATATTTTATGTGTTTTTACTGCTGATATATTTGTAAGCCACCCCGAGCTGCTCTGTGAGCAGGAGGGGACGGGGTAGAAAAATAGTTACATAAATTAAATAAATAAATAATTAAAACCATGGTAGCTTGGCATTTTTAAACTGGACTCAGGGGAACCACTGAATGTTAAGAAATGAGCAGGCAGGGGGATCTGCAATGTAGTGACGGTCACTGTGCTCAGAATGTATGTGAGAGAAGAGCTGGTAAAAACGACTCATATATTTTCTTAACTTTTGAAAGTAACATTGTTTTCTTGCAACAAGCATGAGGGGTCATAATGCCATAGAAAGCTATTGCTATGGGTTGTTTTTCAGGGAAAGACAAATGGCTTCAGCTTTGGTCTGTGGGTGCTGTGGCTGGCCGCCCAGGATATGGAGTAGAGCTGCAAACAGACACCAAAAGATTTGGGCACTCCCTATGAATTTGGGGTGCCTGAATCAACCCAGCTCCGTTTGGGCACTGAATGGAACCCAATGGGCTGCTTGAACATGCTGGCTGGCCTTTGAAAGTGACTGGCCCTGGCTGAAATGCTCTGCAGCAGTCCCAGATGGTGCCTGTCACTTTCAAAAGCAGTTTCCTGGCGACAGTGCCTATCGGAGTGCTGTTTGGGGCAGGGGGCAGCCCTGGCCCACCTTTGAAACTGACAAGCCCTAGCTGGAGTGCTTTGTAGCGGGACTCTGCAGTGCTTCCAATTTCTCCTGGTAATGCTCACATTTTCAGGCATCAGATAATTGATTGGTCATTGGGTAGCCTGTTGGGTGCCCAATAGGATGCCGCAAAATGCAGACATTACCCGTGGGTACTAAATTTTAGCAGATGTTGCAGCTGTAGTATGGGGCCCAGAGACATTGAGGGATATCCCTGACCATTGCTGACATTTATATTTATTTATTTATTAACAAGATTTGTATCCCGCTCTTCCTGCCACATGCGGCCCATAGCGGCTAACAACAGTATATAAAAATATAAAAGTTTAAAACATTTTAAAACATAGTCAGTCATAAAAAGCAAATACACCCCATTCCCCTCCCCCCTCCCAACCCTCCCCCTCGCCAAATACCTGACGGAACAGCCATGTTTTGCAGTTCTTGCGGAAGGCCGGAAGGTCCGGGGCCAGACTTGCCCCCACTGGGAGGGAATTCCAGAGGTGCGGCGCGGCCACTGAGAACACCCTATTCTGCGTGCCCCCCCGGGAAACCCAGGGGACCTCCAGCAAGGTGCCCCCAGATGACCACAGGGGCCGATCCAGAACCCGGGGGGTTAGGCAGTCTCGCAAATAAGGTGAGGACTGATGTTCAGAGAGAACTGTCAGACCTATCTTCCCAGGCAGCCTATATACTCAGAGGGTGGCACATGCACACAATGGGGTTCCGTGTATGTATGATGGAGTGCAGACACAGTACAACCCTGTTGCAGTTCAAAGTTCTGCAGAATGGAAGAGTGGAAGCCCTGGATCAGATGAGATTGTGGTTTGTGAATGAGATTGTGACTTTTCTTGACATTTGTGCAGTGTCCGAAATAAGGCAGTCACTAATGGAGGTTGGACCTTCTTTGCGATTTTTCCTCATCACTACCAACAGGGCCACTGGGAGTGTCTTGATTAGATGGTAGAGATGAATCTCTACAGGGAAACCAGTGACTCAGGTACAGGGAATGTGAACGGACTGAAGGAGAGCTTCTTGCCCTATACAAGTTTTGGACAAACGGAGAGCACCCTCGCGAGTGAGAATGTTTTCCACCCCAAGTGCATGGAGATGCTAGAGAGAGGGTACAAGAAGCTGATGTTTGACTGGGGGTTTTAGGCAAACCGAGAGGGATTTTCAACATCACAGCAGACGATAGCCCAACAGGCTTTCGCCTTGGCCAACAAAAACATATAACAATACAACAATACAACAGATAGCCCAATAAAACTGTCCTGCTACCTGCTAGTACATTGCTGTGAACCGTGGATGGGAGAAACCAGGTGGTAAAAACATGCAAAGACTTATTGCTTTTGCTTTCAGTTTTTACTTTTGCTTTCCATTTTCACTATTGACACTCAATAAAATATGCAGTTTGCTCAAAAAATTCAGCATTATCTGCATAGCAAAAGGGAATTTCAAAGCTCAGGTATGAACTCTGTTGGTTGGTGGGAATAATAGGCGTTGGACTGTCTCCCAGAGTCATAATAGGCTGGAAGAAAGAAACAGATGGTGTGGTTCCTTGTTCCCATGGTTCGCCATAGCTGTGTGTTATGACAGGGGAAGGGATACTGGGAATGGGGGGCTGGTGGAAGGAGCAAAGCAGGGAAGAATATCTGCCAATGTATGAGGCTAATCATGCTAAATCTGTAGGTTTGGACCAAGTGGGGGCTGCCCCAAACCCCAAACGCACAAGAAACATATGTCCCGTTTCGGTTATTAGACTCTATGCACTAAATATGTGAGTGAGTGATGCACAGACCGAACCTGGGCCCTTTTCACACAGACACTCTAACACTGATAAAATGGGTGTTACATTTTATTATACATGTTGCAGGACACCCATAGAACACACCTCCAGCCCTGCAACATGTATAATAAAATGTAACACCCATTTTATCAATGTTAGAGTGTCTGTGTGAAAAGGGCCCTGGACTCCAGGAGGCTATTGTCTGATTTCTTAATACCCACTGGTTCTTCAAAAATGAGAAAATGACGTTTAGGCCATGGCAATGCTTAATCCCCTAGTGACTAGACACTAGACAGTCAGGAAATTGCCTGGATTGCAGTCTCTTTCACAGTTCTTCCTGAATTTAAGCCACATCTTTCTTACAATCTCCTCTCAGTATATAGCTGCAAAGGAACTAGATTTAATCTATGTGAAATTATATCGAAGCCTCATCTTATGTTTACAGTTTGATAAGATGAACACAGCACATCCTAGGATTAGAAAGTGTTCCTACGACTGAGAAACCAGAATGAATCTGCACATGTAAAAAGGTCCAGCAAGAGCAACCACAGCAGAAGTCATTATAAATGCAGGAGACAGAGAGGCACAGGTATTTAAAAGATGCACTATTCCTAGCAAATAATTCATAACAAATCATTTATTTATCAAATTTCCCTGTTTTTGCAGTTCACAACACGTTAACGAGATCACACTGCTCTGGATTTGTTTCTTCACTTGAAATGAGTATAGAAATTCTTATTTTTTTAAAAAAAAACCTCTTCCCTCCCCGTCCAGAAAGAATGTTGTTCATTTTGAAAATATATTTAGAAATAAGTTTAAATCCAAACTTTGAGGGAGCTTTGATATTTGCAGTGCTCTACATTGTGTGTCATTCCTATATCCTAGCCATCTCCTTCTTTTCCTACACAAACTATATGCATTGTTAGAAATATCTACATTTGTTTAAATTTTAAACATTTTCCATTTTAGTGCTATTTCTTATATAAATGGTAAAAAAAACTTTAATAGATACAAAACTATTACACAACAACAAGTAGTTCCTCTGGTGCATACCTATAGCTTCCCTCACTCACTTTCCTTTAAGTCTTGGGTGTTTATGTTGTCAAAATTAATATGTGGTAATATAAACCTTTGTACCCGTGTGGATAAGGAAACACAACAGACTTATGGGGGCATAGAAAGAGCGATATGCAGAGATGAAACAAACAGAACTCTTACATATGGTAGACAAACCAAGAAAAGAACAACAACAAAAAATAATCTCGGTTAGATATTGAACATTAAGATTTCAATTTTATTGTATTATTGAGGGCATTGTTATTTATTAGGGAGGGGATTTGTATTTTAATGTTTTATGATCTGTAAGCTGCCTTGAGCCTTTGGGAAGGGTGGCACATAAATTTAAATAAAATAAATAAATAAATAAATAAAATCATTTTATGTCACAAACATGATAATGCAGCACCACTAGATCTTCAGCTTTGGTATCGAGAGAAAATAAATTTAATCATTAATTAGACTTAGTAAAGATTAAAGCTGGTATTTAGAGCCAATGGTTGTTCTAACAACTTAATAGTTCTGTCACATGTGTGAGTAAAGGATTTTCTGTCTCAGCACTCATCAGTGCCTATGAGAAAGCTTCCTGGGTTTTAAAACTAGATACTGCCGCAATAAGCTTTAGAACTATTCAATTTTTAAAGTCTTTGTTCTCCTCTTCTTGAGTCTCTGCTGACATTTGACATTTGCTTCTGCAGTGTGAACTTTATAGGTATACTGCAAAGTGTTATTGATGCTGTGAAATATTCACGGGAAAGGATTTGATTTCATACAGCAACATTTCTATTTGGGTGTTTTCAGACGTTACGGGGCTGCTTGGCCCCGTATCGAAAACAACCCATTCATTCCCCGCTGGGGTGACCCCATCACGCCATATCAGACGTGCCGGGGGATCCCGGCGGGGAATCTGGGAGGGGGCGGGGCCGCGTGGCGCAACATGCAGCCGCACGGCCCCACCCCCTCCACGCTCCCCGCCGCCCGCCCTCTGGGGAGACGGGTGGGCGGCAGGGCCAATGCGCCCGCAGCGTCCGGCCGAATTCGCCACGGCCCGGGATCCCGCCGGTGATCCCGGGCTGTGGCGCCCGGCCAGACGTTACTTTTTTTTGGTCCCCGCTGGGGATCTCTTTGACCACGCTTCCCGGGACATTCCCCCGGCTAGCCCGGGAAGCGTGGTTCAAATTGACCCCTTGCGGGTATTGACCGTGGCGAACATCTGGCGGCCGCCAAACAGACGTTCGAGACACAGTGACCACAGGTGGGTATTCACCGTGGTTCACTGTGATCTCGTAACATCTGAAAACACCCTCTGTCTCTATAGCTTGCAGGGAATTCACTCGTGCCTCAGTTTCTCCCTGGAGCAACACACCCACCCCCGGCAGACATAGTTCTCTTATAAGCAGTAGACTGTTTATTTGTTCTTCCAGATTCCCTTATTCACCGCAGGGCTCTACCCAGAGCTCCCACCTGGCTGTAGATTTCTTAACCTAAATCCTTAACATAAATCCAAACTCATACTTGTGAGCATTTTTAAATGAGCAAGGCTTCGCTGTGTGACTGTGACTGCAGAGTGGCACAGCTGTGGAGCAGCCACTCAGGAAAAGTGCATGGGGAGAGATTCTAATGGGCAGCTCCCAGCGTGACTACCATAGCAGTTGCCTTGCACACACCCCTGCCACGGACCATAGGGAAGAGGGAAGCGCACCGGGCTGGCCTCTTAAATTGATGTGTCCCGATGTGAGCGCTAGGTAACCCGGCATCCCCAGTGCTCATGGATAGTTCCTGTGACATGCAATGGCTGTGTCCCTCACCCACCCTGACTATGAGCGGCGGACTGGTCTGCTGGCGTGGGTGGTTAGTTACCCCAATTCATACGGGCAGGAGGTGCATGGGCACATGTTGCCAAGAACCTTTTTGACTTGCCCCACATGGCGCACTCTGGATTTCTTGGCAGTGCACTGTGATTGGGTGCTGTGTGTCTTCTTCCTGCGGTGACAGAGTGCACATCCCCCTGCGCCACCTTCAGGTGGGTGGGTGGATGAGTGTCTCCTGGGTGGCCATGTGTGGCAGCATCTTGTTTAAAAACACACTGTATGGGTATTTTTATATGTGACGGCACTATGCGACGCAATGCCAAACAGACGTGCTGATGGCCTGGGAAGGGGTGGAGAGAGGTTGGGGCGATGTGTGGACATGGTCCACGTGGTCCTGCCCCCCGCGCTGCTGAACACGGCCCACACTCCTCCCTGATGAGTAGGTACGGCAGTCTATGAAGAGAAAGTCCGTCCCTGGACCGGAGTTAGGTAAAGCAGGTCATCATCACATGTGACAGCAAGGAGCCCAGGCTCTCCCCAGACCATGTCAGGATTTAGCCCGCACGGTGAGTTGGCAAGGAGCTGAGGTCACAGCACGGGTTAAATCCTGACATGGTCTGGGGAGAGCCTTGATCCCACCTGCGGTAACATCTGGCAGGCGGGATCAAACATGACGGCATCGCCGGTGGCCACATAGATTAAAGCGTGGCCACCCATGGTGTCATCACGTTTGAAAACACCCTATGTCACCTGTTCCAGGGATTACTTCCCAGGCATACCATCCCCACTCTGAAGGCGGCTCGTTCCAGCTTCCCCTGTGGATCTTCATTCGGCTGGCTTCCAGCCCAGCCTTAAAATTTCAAGACTTCTGGTCATCTGATCAGACCAGCCCTCCTCCCACCTCCCCCATGTGTTCAATTACACACACTGGACATACACTGGATTTGGTTTTCTGCATTGGCCTTGAGACGGGGGGTCATTTAGTAGAAGTTAGGGGAGTAGAGCCTTTGTCATGGTCTGACCATTACCTCCTTAAAGCATACATCCTGGTACACGTTAGCCCCCAACGGGGTGCGGGACCTATTAGATCGGTCCGCCCCCGGAGACTTATGGAACCAGATCGGTTCCGGAATGCTCTGTGGGAGTTTCCCCTGGACCTTGACACCCGCTCTGTTGATGATCTCGTAGCCTTCTCAAACACCTTGTTGGCTGAGACCATTGACAGAGTGGCTCCCAGGCGTCCACTGCCCTCCCGAGTCTCCCGCAGGCCTCCTTGGTTTACTGAGGGCCTGCGGGGTTTGAAGTGGGAGAGTAGGTGGTTAGAGCGATGGTGGCTCCTGACTCATGACCATTATGATTGATCGCAGCATAAGAGCAGTTTAAAGGCCTATGCTGTGGTGGTGCAAGCAGCAAAGAAGCAGTTCTTTGCTGCCCTTATTGCATCTGCAAAGTCACGTCCAGCTGAGCTTTTCTGGGTGATGAAAGGCTTGGTCAGTCCTGCCTGCCTCCACCTGGACCTGGAGCAATCCAGTGACCGCTGTGACCAGTTTATTGAGTACTTTGTAGATAAGATCGCTTGCATCCACCACGATTTCGGTACCACAGTTATTGCAGAGGATCTTGGGGCTATGGATGCCTCATCCTGTCCTATTTTGTGGGATCGGTTTCAGATGGTGTCACCTACCGATGTGGAGTTCTTGTGGGGATCTGTTCGTGCCACTACTTGTGAGCAACATCCATGTCCGTCCTGGCTGGTGAAAGCCAGCCAGGAGACGTTACGGCCATTGCTGGCTGGGGTGGTTAGTGCCTCCCTTCGGGAGGGCAGGGTGCCTGACTGCCTGAAGGAGGCTGTGGTTAGGCCCCTGCTCAAGAAACCATCTCTTGACGCTGATGCTCCTGCCAGTTATCGGCAGGTCTCTAACCTTCCCATTTTAAGGAAGGTTATTGAACAGGCAGTGGCATGGCAGCTTCGGGAACATCTGAACTGCACTGGTTTCCTTGATCCCTCCCGGTCTGGGTTTCAGCCTGGGTATGGTACGGAGACTGCATTGGTGGCCTTGGTCAATGATCTCCGTCTGGCATTGGAGCAGGGTCCTCAGACCTTACTGGTCCTGCTAGACCTTTCGGCTGCATTCAACACAGTAGATCATGAGGTGTTGGTAACCTGCCTGCGGGACCATGCCGGGATTGGAAGAATGGTCTTGGACTGGTTTCGTTCATTCCTGGCTGGGAGAAGTCACCGGGTGGTCTTGGGGGAGTGTACGTCTTCCCCCTGGGAGTCGGGACCTCATGTGTGGAGTCCCACAGGGTGCTATTCTGTCTCCCCTCTTGTTTAACATCTATATGCAGTCATTAGGTGAGATCATGAGAGGGTTTCAGGGCATGCAGTGTCACCAGTATGCTGATGACACTCAGCTCTACCTCTCCTTTTCCACTGACCCAGGCCACGCGGTCTCCCTATTTTCCCAGTGCCTGTCAGCTGTGGGGGCGTGGATGAGGTTGAGCCGTCTGCAACTGAATCCTGACAAGATGGAGGTGATGTTGGTAGGCGAGGGCTTGGAGGACCAGGGGGTGGTTGAATCTCCTCTTGTTGGGGGGGTTTGCCCTCCCATGGTCTCTCAAGTGCGGAGTCTGGGTGTGCTCCTCAATTCAGGTCTCAGCCTGCAATCTCAGGTTGTGGCTGTGGCAGGGAGTGCATTTCGGCAGTTACGTCTTATCCGGCAGCTTCGGACGTATCTCTCAAACTCTGACCTCACCACTGTCATCCAAGCCTTCATCACCTCTAGGCTGGATTACTGCAACATGCTCTATGTGGGGCCCGAGAAGATGGTCTGAAGGCTGCAGCTGGTGCAGAATGCCATGGGCCGTCTCCTTACGGGGGCGGGTCACAGAAAGCACATGACACTGGTGCTCCGGGCTTTGCACTGGCTGCCTATAAAGCACCAGGCCAGGTTCAAGGTGCTGGGTTTAACCTTTAAAGCCCTTCACGGCCATGACCCTACTTACCTGCGGGACCACCTCACTCCCCATGTGCCCATGCGACCCTTGAGATCGTCCGTGGGAACCTTTCTGGAGGTTCCCCGGGCAAGGTGGGTGGTCACCAATGTTAGATCTTTCTCGGTGGCCGCTCCTGTGCTGTGGAATTCACTCCTGGAGGAGGCTTGGTTGGCTCCCACTCTCCTGCTATTTTGGCGTTTATGTAAGATCTGGCTGTTCCGCCAGGCTTTCGGCGAGGGGAGTAGAGGGGTGTAAGGTCTTTCCCCCCTGAATTATTGTATTTTTAACTTTTTTAAACTGTTTTATTGATTGTTGCTCTTCGCCGTCCCGGGCTGCCCTATGGGCAGGAGTGGCGGAATACAAAATTTTAATAAATAAAAAATAAATAAAAATAAAAATTAGTTTCTCCTGGCAGGACCTTTCACTAAGCTTTAGAGAGTTAAACAAACAAGGCCAGAGGCCTCAAAGTGTTGCTAGGGTTACCACCTCCCAATGTTTGTCCCAGAGTTTCAGGGGTTTCAAGCATCATTTTGAGACTTGGGGGTAAAAGTCAATAATTCTCAGGGTCCGTCAACCATCACTGTCTATTTTGCCTGCCTTGGAATGCTCTCAAACGTGAGTGCTGGGTGAAGGAGGACTGCATCCAGTGTCCCTGCATTGCCAACTCTTGAGATTTTGTCTTGAACTTTGCTATATTCACAGCTGTTGTTGCAGCTCCAGGCCGCAATCTTACAAAGGCTTCCAGAGGAAGAGTTTTGTGAATTGAATCCCTAGTTTATTGGGTTAGAAATCTATATTTCACATTTTTGTAAGTTTCTAGCATTTCTGATTTCAGAAAAAAACAAAACTTGAAAACATAACCCATACATTGATGAAAAGTCAGTTTGACTTGACTGAGTTACCTGATTTCAAAAATAAAGAGCAATTGTATTATTTCTAGGTTTTATGGAAGTGGCCTGCCTAGGGTGGCCAGATATGCAAGTTTTAGAGAGCACATTGACTCCAATGCAGTCTTGCAACCTGTATTTCTCATAAGTGTCCTCTAAAATGTGCATATCTGGCCGCCCTAGGTCTGCCTGAGAAACATTGTGGCTTGCAGATCAGCTGTGGGCCTGGGATCTGAAGAGATGGATTCCCTGGCTGTTTTTGACTTGCTTCATGTGGCTATTGTTCATAGTCCTTCCTGAGGAGATGGAAACTTCAATTGTTTTCACTGTGAGTTTTGCCTGAGTAAAGACTTCAGAATTTATAGTTATGCGTCTCTTTAGGTAGTATCATAAAGAGAGATTATTTGACTGTCTATTTTTCAGCATGCAAAATTACCCACTAACCTTTCTTATCCAGTTCTATGCTTATACCTGAGAATATTTCTATAGGATTCTGTTCCACAGAACAAATACTGTAAGAATGTGAAATGCATAATAGGTGGATGCATTCTTGCATGTAGTACAACATGTTGTGTTCCCCATAATGTCATTCATAATTCTATCTGACATAACTAGTGTTCTCACATTGATGTGTTTCTGATTAATGAGACATTTGTTCTGTAGCAGGTAGCAATTTCAGAATAGTCCCTTTCCAATGAGTTATGTATATGATTTGATTATTACCATTTGTCCTACTCACGTGTTAGGGTAATTTATGGCCATATTGTTCCCAGAGGAATGACCAAATGTCATTGCCTTGAATGTCACTGCTATGTCCCTAAGTCACAATAATAAATATGGATGAAAACCACTGGACGTCAGTCATGTTATATATTTATTTTTTCATCATCTAGTACTTTCTGTTTAAAAGGATTCACCTTAAATACATGTGTCATGAGGTGTATAAAAGCTCCATGATAAATGCCCCAGAAAAGATCTGCCTCTGGTTCTCTGATTTTTATTTATTTATTATTCTTTTCCTTTTCTAAGTCATAGATTTTTCTTTGACAAGGCCATAAGATCAACCCCGCAATGGAAGCAAATTATTCAAACTGTTACATAATAAAGAAAGAAAATGAAAGTAAAATCTAATTCTTTTAGTGCACTGTGGCACATTTTTAATCATCAGTTTTCTTATTAAAATAAACCATACAAAGAAACGGAATATTTTAAAATAAAGAGTACATATTCCTTGGGCTTATAAAAACTCCAAATCAATGTAAGTAGAACGGAACTTCCAGCTGTGATAAGAGAACACGCAGCTTCTAAAGACTGAGTGGGGTTCTATATCAATTGGCACTGAAAATAATACATTATTGAAAATTAATGGATATTTCTGCAGATTGTAGGGATCTGTTTTCTTTACAGGATTGTCAGCTTTAGAAAAAAATAAAACGTGCTGTCAATTAGCGAGCAAAGTTGAATTTCCATTATTTGTCTTGATTAATTTCACCATGTTTATATATTTGGGAAAGCTATAAATCTAAGAAGAGGCAGAGGTATGTGTAATGGGCAGCCCGGTCACACTGCACTTCTCCACAGGATCTGTACCCACAAACAACCACTCACGTACTGGATTCCCCACTATGGTCCCTTATTGTAACTGAAGTTATGACATTAGTACAACATATGAACAGCCAAAACCATCATGAGATGTGAAAGCACCTACTTGAGCTCCCCATCCTTTGCCCTGGACAAACTTTTCCTCAGGCTCTGCCTGGCCAATGGAAACCCCTTTTACAACAGGGCCTTTTACATCAGGACCTAGGTCAGCTCCCTACATGAGTAGGGAGTTCTTAAGTTCTCAGCAGCCTGTCACAGACTGCCTGGGTTCTTGTGCTTTTGGTTTTTATAGCTCCTAAAGAGGTAGTGGAGTGAAAGTGATGGCAGGTTGTCCTTGAAGGACACCTGCTCCATCGCAGTGGGAAATGAGAGCTTTTGGACTGAATGTCTCCTACATATTTGAATTTTTACATAGGAAGAGGTACCTATTAGCAGCAACATCAGAGCTGAAAATTATGTATACTTAGCTGTGTGTTAGATACAACACAGTCACTACCGTAGAAGTCAATAGGATTATTGAGAGTGCTTAAAGTTAAACATATGTATAAGGCTCTGCAGCTTTGCAGGAATGGGTTTCTTATTTCTTCTAAACTTTGGCTTCAGTTTTTTTAATCTACGCCTAAATTCTCTATAAATAGGTTGTAAAACTGATATAAAAATAGTGACTTAGTAGCCATAACATTGGGTAAAAACACACGTGACAGTGGTGCACTACAGTCACAACCCGACCAAGGGTGGAAATTCATGGCGGACACAGTCCAGGCAATGTCAGGGTACCAAATATATGTGCCCACAGTCAAGCCACCATCCTGCCGACTAAGCAGCCTGGCGAGGTCCATAACAGATGTGCATGGGTGGCTGGCTCCACCCTCACACTGTTCCCAGTGTCCTTCCCCCTGCCACGATGGGCAGCCAAGGCGGTTAGTCACAGATAGGGCTGTAGCGGAATGTTGCAGCAGTAGCTGTTTACGCTGGAAACAGCGTTTCTGCAATTAGTGGTACAGCATGGCAGAGGCTTTCATTCTGCTAGTTTCATTCTGCTACTTCCGCAGTTCCACTAATTTCATTCCACTACTTCCACAGGCTTTGCAAAATAGCGGAAACATGACATTTTCGCTACTTCCGCCATTCCGCCAGCGCCACAAAATAGCGCAACAGCGGTTTCCCGACAGTTTCTGCAATTTTTCCGCAATTCCGCAATTTGCAGAATGCCGGCGGAATTAGCGGAATGTCCGCATAAAAGTCGTGGTGTGGTGCAGGCAATTCCGAAATGGTGGAACGGAATCGCAGTGCGGTAACAGCTGCTGCTGCATCAGCCCTAGTCACAGATCGCCATGGTGGCCAGCCATGTTGGTCCCTGGGCTGGGTCATGGTAATCCACAACAGATGGGCTAGTCCACTGTGGCCCACTTTGGCCTGCTCAGGCAGGCCTTTACTTAGGCTGTGACTTCAGGGGGTTCCCAAGGTCAGAGTCCGGACTACCCACTGACACAGCCCAGGGCAATCCTGGGCCAACATCTGGCAAAAGAAACAGATGTGCCGGTGGCCCATGGGCCAAAGCAGGTCACCGCGGGCCTAAGCAGGTCTACATCACATCTGTTTTTACTCATAGTTGAGAACTAAAACAGTCTCATATATGGTGCAATACTGTGTGTGAATTCCTTCAAAATTTCCTGCAAGTCTAAATGCAAAATGTTCAGGGGCAGTGCGTCCCCTAGGACATATGGGGCAATGCCCCCCCAGCCCCAGGAGTCACCTGAGGTCAAGTCCCCGCCAACCGGAGGGGGGGGGAAGTCACACCGGCCCAAGCCTGGGCTCACGTGAGGAGCTAGCTCAAAGAAGAAACTTGTTTGAAGTAGCAACCTTCAGAAGGTTACTACTCAACAAGGTTCTTTGAGCTGGCTCAGAACATTTTTTGTCACTGGTTTGTGTGTGCGTGCACAAACCAGTGACTCTCACACACCACCACCCCTGAAGGCTTCCTAAGGAAGCCTTCAGGGTCAAAAGGGAGGTGTTTTCTCCCTTTATGTGGAATGGCCGGCTAAAGCACTGTCCATTACACATAAAGGGACCCCACAATGAAATAGTGCCGGCAGGGGGCACTATTTCATTGTGGGGCCAGGCAGGGGACACTCCATACCTGGGCGCCCAACACAGGCGCCTGGGCATTGGGGGTGGGAGGGAGTCTGGAAGCTGCTGCGTGCGCAGCTCCCAGCCTCCCCCCCCC
>QEPC01005694.1:697130-733385 GCA_003113815.1 Sphenodon punctatus | reverse complement strand
TTTTTTTTTTTTTTTTTTTTAAACCAGTGATTACTTTTAAAATTATTAACATGTTTAAATCCCCATTTTAGTCTATGGGAGAATGCAATGCAAAGCTGCACCTATGTTTCCTAGTGTGGCTTGGTAGGACATTTCCCAGCATGCCACACTAGGAAACATGGCGGCCCTCAGCATGCGCATGTGTACAGCAGCCCCAGGTCTTTAAATAGTGGCAGTGACGGGAACAGGCAAGTGGGCAGGTGGGTAAGTGTGTCCCTGTGTGTGTGTGTTCCCTTCTCTCTCTCTCTCTCTCTCTCTCTGTTTCCACTCCTTCACTGTGTGTGTCCTTCTCCGTCTCTCTGTGTCTGTGTGTGGGGAGTGTGTGTGTGTCCTTGCCCGTCTCTCTGTGTGTCCCCCCCCATGTGTGTATGTCCCCTTGTATATGTCCACCTGTGTGTGTGTGTGTCCCCTAGTGTGTGTGTGTGTGTGTGTGTGTCCATGTCCCCCCTCTGTGTGTCCCCATGTGTGTCTGTCCCTGTGTATGTGTGTGTGTGTGTCCCACATGTGTGTTCCCCCTGTGTATGTGTGTCTCCCCCTTGTGTGTCCCTCCATGTCTCTGTCCATGTCTCCCTCTGTGTTTGTGTGTGTCTGTGTCCCCTTATGTGTGTCCCCACATGTGTGTGTCTATGTCCCCTCTCTGTGTGTGTCCCCCCTGTACATGTGTGTGTCGGGCCTCCCGTGTGTGTGTCCCCTCATGTGTGTCCCTCTGTGTGTTTTCCCCCTCTGCATGTGTGTGTTTTGGTTTGTCCCCCCTCTGTATGTGTGTGTGTGTGTGTGTCTGTTAGAGTGTGTGTCCCCTTCTGTGTGTGTGTCCCATGTTTGTGTGCATCCATGTCCTACCGTGTGTGTGTGCACACCCCATGTGTTTGTGTGCTCCTCCCTGTGTGTATCCCCGTGTGTGTTGGTGTGTGTGTGTGTGTTGGTCTGTATACTCCATGTGTGTCCTTCTGTGTGTGTGTCTTTCCATGTATGTGTCTCCCATGTGTGTGTCCTTGTCCCCCATGTGTGTGTGTCCCTCAGTGTGTGTGTGTGTATGTACCCTGTGTTTGTGTGTCCCCATGTGTGTTTTTGTGTGCCCCCTCTGTGTGTGTGTGTGTCCCCATGTGTGTGTCCCCCTGCATGTGTCCATCCCCCTCTGTGTGAGTGTGTGTCCCCCTCTATTTGTGTGTGTGTCCCCCCATGTGTATAAGTGTATGTCCCCCCTCTTTATTTGTGTGTCCCCTCATGTGTGTCCATCCCTCCTGTGTTTGTGTGTCCCCGTGTGTGTGCCCGTGTCCTACCATGTGTGCATGTATTTGTGTGCCCCCTCTGTGCGTGTCCCCCGTGTCTGTGTCCCTGTTCCCTCCATGTCCCAGTATGTGTCCCTCCGTGTGTGTTTGTGTGTGAGAGAGAATGCCCCCCTTGATGTTTGTGTGTACCCCATGTGTATGTCTGTGTCCCCGTGTCCTACCATGTGTGTGTGTGTTTCTGTGTCCCCCTGTGTGTATGTGTGCTCCTACTTCATGTGTCTCTGTGTGTTTCCTTGTCCCCCATGTGTGTGTCCCCCCCATGTCCCAGTGTGTGTCCCTCTGTGTGTGTGTGAGAGAGAGAGGAAGAGCGTGTGCCACTCTGTGTTTGTGTGTCCCCGTGTGTGTGTGCCTGTATCCTACCGTGTGTGTGTGTGTGCAAACCCTGTGTGCATGTCCGTGGCCACATACGTATATCCTCTTTCTGTTTGCATGTCCCCCCATGTATGTGTTCTCCCTCTGGATGTATGTATGTGTCCCCCCACCGTGTGTCCCCCTGCGTGTGTGTGTTTGTGTGTCCCCTTGTGTTCCCTGTGTGTGTATCTTTGTGTGTGTGTCCCATTTGTGTCTGCAGCCCACATATGTACTTATGTGTGTGTTCCCATGTGAGTGTCCCCCATGTCCATGTGTGTGTGTCCTCCCCACGTGTGTCCCACCCATGTGTGTGAGTGGCCCGCTCTCTGTGTGTCTCCCATGTTTGTGTGTGTATGTGTCCTACCATGTGTGTGTGTGTGTGTGTGTGTGTGCGTGCCCCCTTGTGTGTATGTGTCCCGTGTGTGTGTGTGTGTGTGTGTGTTTATCTGTGTGTCTCCCTCTGTGTCCCCCCTCTGTGTATGTGTGCGTATGTGTCCCCCGTGTTTGTGTCCCCTCATGTTCCAGTGTGTGTGCCCCATGTGTGTGTGTATATGTACCGGGTCCCATTGTGTGTTTCCTCCCGTGTGTGTCCTCTCATGTGTGTCCCTGTGTGTGTGTGTCCCCCTCTGTGTGTTCCCCTGTGTGTTTTTGTGTGCATCTCACCATGTGCATGTGTCTCCTCGTGAGTGTGTGTGTGTGTGTGTGTGTGTGTGTGTGTGTGTGTGTGTGTGAGAGAGAGAGAGAGAGAGAGAGAGAGAGAGAGAGAGAGTCCCTGTGTGTGTATGTGTCCCTTCTGTGTTTGTGTGTCCTATGTTTGTGTGTGCCCCCATGTGTACCAGTGTCCCACCATGTGTGTGTTCGCCTCCATGTGTGTGTATGTCCACGTGTGTGCATGCCCCCCCATGTGTGTATCCTCCCTCTGGGTGTGAGTTCCATCCTCTCTGTGTTTCCCCCATGTGTGTGTGTGTGTCCCACTCTGTGTGTGTGTGTGTGTGTGTGTGTGTGTGTGTGTATCTATGTCTGTGTGTCCCCCCCCGTGTGTCCTCCCATGTGTGTGTGTGTCCGTATCCCCCATGTGTGTGTCACCCCATGTGTGTGTCATCATCTTTGGGAGCCCAGGGCTGGGAAAGCAGGGGCTGTTGATCAGTTCCCCAATTCAGCCCCTGCTCTCCTAGTCCTAAACTACCCCCAGTTCTACCTCTGCCCCTCAATCCCAACCCTCAGTCCCTGCTCTCCCAGCCCTAGACTCCCCCCAGCTCTGCCGCTGTCCCTCAATCTCCACCCGCAGCTCCTGCTCCCCCAGCTGTGACTTCCCCCCAGCTCTGCTGCTGCCCTTCAGTCTCCACATGCACCCCTGCTCCCCCACCCCTAAGCTTTCCCCAGCTCTGTCCCTCCATCCACACCTACAGCCCTTGCTTCCCCTGCCCTCTCCCTCAGTCCCCACCAGCAGCCCCTGCTCTCCCAGCCCTGGGCTCCCCCAAGCTCTGCGCTGCCCCCTCACCTTCTCCATTCCCCAGCTTCAGTGTTGCCTCCAACCTGCAGAGGAAGAGGATTGGGACAGAAAGATCAATGCAAAGTGTGGGGGCATTGAGCCTAAGTTGGAAAGTTGGAATCAGGCACAGTATGTGAGACTGTACAATATCTTTACTGCTTACATGAGTAGCAAGTTAAAGCAGGAGCCTTAACTTGCAATTTCCATGCTTTTTAATGCTTGATTTAATTTGCAAGAACCTTAACTATTACTGTAAACTGGAGGATTTTTTTATAATGGAATTATTATAATAATGAAAATTGATTTTGTATTGTTTCATCTAGTTCTAGTTGTTTCATCATCCCAGAAGATAAGCCTGTCTACCAGTCCATGTCTTCAAACAACACCAAAACCAATCTGACATGGTTACCTGAGGACAGTTTTAATAATAATGACATCATTTCCATTGTGATAGCAAGATAATTACATTATGTACAGTACTGCAAATGGCCGTTTGAAAAACCAATAATTTCAATAATTCTGTAATTTCACCATTTTATACTTTCAAATCACAATGTGTATTTTTACTTGAACGTTCTTTACTTACCTCCAGAGTGTTTTTCTAATCCAATATGTTTAAATACTGTTCATTCAAACATTATATGAATTTGGGTTAGAAGTGCAGATCCCAATTAGTTTATTTATTCTAAAAACATAGTGTCTGACCCTGAAATCCAGACTTCTGGAAACAATTTTAGTTCATGGGCTAAATTTAGTTTGCAGGCTAAATTTCACGGGCTAAAATATAGTGAACCAAAATTCACACCACACTGTGTAGATAGACTGAGATATTGGGGAATTCCATAGCAAAGGTATTACAATATATTATTTAAAGCAGCACAGATGTTGTTGAATTATTTTTGAATACAGTGAACTATAGGTTACTATGGATTATACAGATTACACTTCTTAATTTTCTCTATATAGATACACTCTTCCATTTTATTTCTTTTAGATGCTGCTACTGGAGACATTTAAGCCTGTAAATAGTAAATACCCTGAGGTATATGACTAGCACCACTAGGAGCCCAGTAATTTCAATTAAATTATTCAACATGTTCAGGATGTGCCATCATAAGTAAGTTTAAAAGAGAGAAAATGGTTAAGAACTGCTCACTTAGTCCCCATTATGGCTCTACTTTGTTTTACAAGCTGCTTGTTAAATAGTTAGTAGTGCAAACATACTTTCACTCTCTTGAATTTTGTTAAAATATAAGGGGGTCAATCCAACGTCTGCACACACACTAAGTGTATGTGTGCACATCCTGCACTTGGTGCGCAAACAATGCGTATTGGTGTGTGGACCTTGGATTGGGCCCCAATATGGCTAACAACAAAGTACTATAGTTTCCATGAAGAATTGGATTAAGCTTAGAGTGCTATCCAGATGTACGTACACATATGAACACACAAAAACAGCTTACGGAAGACACTCGTGGTAACTTCATAGTAATTTTCCACAGAGTTAATGGGTGTTTTCAGACGTTACGGGGCCACTTGGCCCCGTATCGAAAACAACAAATCCATCCCCCGCCGGGGTGACCCCGTCACGCCATATCAGACATGCCGGGGGATTCCGGTGGGGAATCTGGGAGGGGGCGGGGCAGCGCGGTGCAACATGCGGCCGCACGGCCCCGCCCCCTCCACGCTCCCCGCCGCCCACCCTCTGGGGAGACGGGCGGGCGGCGGGGCCAATGTGGCCGCAGCGTCTGGCCGAATTCGCCACAGCCCGGGATCCCGTCGGTGATCCTGGGCCGTGGCGCCCGGCCAGACGTTATTTTTTTTTGGTTCCCACTGGGGATCTCTTTCACCACGCTTCCTGGGACATTCCCCCGGCTAGCCCGGGAAGCGTGGTTCAAATTGACCCCATGTGGGTATTGACCGTGGCGAACATCTGGCGGCCGCCAAACAGACGTTTGAGACACAGTGACCACAGGTGAGTATTCACCGTGGTTCACTGTGATCTCGTAACGTCTGAAAATACCCATTGTAAACAAGATTCCCGTGTGGCAGAAGAGTTCAGAATGTCACAATAACACAATGAGAAACTACCGCAGGGAAATTCACAGGGTATTTTTATGGGATCTGAAAACATTCTGTTTTTTTCTGTAGGACTATATACAATTTTAGAGAGGTTTGGTAGCTTTGTTTCACAAATAATTCAGAATCAGTTTTCTTTTTCAGACACAGGAAGAAACTTCCCCCCTACCAAAAAACAGCATGAGGAGTTCTCTGCATTTCCCAAGAGTTAAATAAAAAGTCATTGTTTTTGAGTGGGGAGCGTTCACCGTAATTTGCAGAACACCATTAAAAGTAGTAAAACTAAGTAAGTGATGAGGCTCAATATGTGATGAGGCAATGAGTAAGGAGTGCTGTCGTCTAATAAGGTCTGTTCTCAGTAATTACAGTGACACAATCTGATCAGCAAGGACTAAGTATCTTCATCTGAAAGGGATCAGATGAAATTAGTGCTGATGTAATAAGTACCATTTGTCACTATTAGAGAGAGAGGTGTTGACAGGGCCCTGCTGTTGCTATGGCAACACTGCAATTCTACTTCTCTTTGTGTGGGTTTGAACTATAACAAGTCATAAAAGTCTAGAGGTACAGAAGATATTGTCAAGGTAACTTAATTACACTCTTTTTCCAAGTTGGGTCATTTAAGGCCAGCTAATATCCTCTGAGCCTTGCAGATCTCTGAAATTTGGCAGTATTTAGGTCTTTAAGGACATGTCTGTAGCCTCTATAGTAAATTTTGGCTCAGCCTATCAAACTCCAGTCTTGAAAAAGAGCAGATCTCCAAATCAGCATATTATCCATGTTCACATGATGGGAGCTGTGCACAAGCTGTTGTTGGGTGGGGGAAGCTTACTAGCCTGGCAGCAGATCTGTGGGATCATCAGTGGGTGAAAACAGACATGATGCTAATCACCCTTTAACCACCCTTGGTGGTCATTTATGCATGTTTCAGGGCTGAATAGGGCACCAATACAGCCCTGCAACATACATAAATAACCACCAAGGGTGGTTAAAGGGTGGTTAGCATCATGTCTGTTTTCACCCAGTGATGGCAATATAGGAACAGTGATGAGAGTGGAAGGTCCTAGGAGTATTAGCTCACTGCTCCTCAGGACCTGCTGCCACCAGACACCAACATCGCTGCTGCTACCACTTCTGCTACTCCTTGCTTGGACCCCCATCCCATACACTTACCTGGGTAGCAGAAGTAGGTCCCCAGGGAACAGCAAGCAATAGTACTAGGAGCAATGGCAGCTCAATGTTACTCACCAGGACCCACAACTGCTCCTGCTGTTGCTGCTCGTTGGGGCCAAGGTAACTGAGGGACCTGGGGCAGGTGGGGAGAACATAAGGGCAGTGGTGGCCCCCTGCTCCACTATACTGTCCCCACTTGCCTTGTCTCCATGTTACGCCAGATACGTGCTAGTCCCACACAGACGGCTCAAATGGCCATTCAGGCTCACCATGTTGGGCAAGTGAGTAGCTAGCATGTTGCTCCTGATTTAGGGTTTCAAAGAATGTTCTTACAAATTATGCTTAGTGTGTGTTTCCTACTGGAAACACTGTTTAACTCACTGACGGCTTGCTATTCCAGCCCCTCCTGCTGGGAGTTCTCTCCCAGTTCCAAAGAAGAGAGATCAGAGGAGAGAAAGAGTTATTATATCCTTGCTTCAGCCTGCTCATCAGAACAGAGGCAGAGGGAGGCAGTTTTTCCAGAGTATATTATTTGCTCTGTTACAGGTATGTTGATGCTAACAGTCTACTAAAATCTGAAGGCTGAAAACATGAGGGAGGAAGGTAACCTTTGCACGTGGTGTTCTAACAAGGAGAAATGGGTTGAAAATATGAAAGGGGAAGTTTATGTAATAACACCTTGCCAGTGAGATGGACAGTGATCTGAGCGGATAGTCTCCCATGACAAATACTGGAAGCTCCATCATTTGGGATGCTGACATCACCCATGAACAAACAGCATGAAAAACGTATACTTCATTAAGTACTAGGGATGGGCGAACAGATTGTGGTTCGGGTTCGGCCATTCGGTTCATCTACGTTCGGTTGAGCCGTTCAGTTAGTTCTCCGGGTTCAAGTTTGGCCATTCGGGAAATGTTTTGTTATGGTTTTTTATATATATAAAAAATATATATATATATGTGGGTTTTTTGTTTGTTTTTTATTTGGTTTTTTTGGGTTTTATATGGTTTTTTGGATTTTATATGGGTTTTTTTAATTTAATTTTTTAATCTAATGTTATATATCTATCTATCTACACTAAATCTAACTGCTATTAACTATTCTAAATGCTATGAACTAAATGGATTATCTAATAAGTACACAGGCCTACTCCTACAAACACTAAAACGAAATCACTAACGCTATCTCTATCACTAAGCTAACTCCTACAGCTAGCTGGCTATCTATCTATCTATCTATCTGGGATGGGGGGAATCACAAGCAACACAAGGTTTCAGTTTAAGGTTTAAGTTTCATTTCAGCACAAAACTGAAATGAAACTTAAAGCAATCTAATAATCCTACTCTAAATGAAAAAAACAGGGGAAGGGAAGGGAATCTGGGATGGAATATATGGGAGAGGGAAAGGATTCAATTGAGGAGGGAGGGAGGAAGATTGAACACAGGGAACACAGGGAGGGGTAAAAACAAAAAATAACCACTAAGCTAAGCTAAATAAATGAATGAGAATATGGGGCTAGATGGGTTGGATGGGTGAAATGGGAGGAGGATTGCAATGGATTGGGGATCTGGGAAATGCTGGGAGAGGGAGCCTTCTGAAAAGCCTGCTGTTCAGGAACAGTGACTAGCTCAGAAGGTGTTGGGAAGGGGGGAGGCAGATAGTTTCGTTTCTTGCAAGCCTCTCCACCCCTGGTGCTTGGAAGTCTGCTCCTCAGCTGACTACCCCTGCCTGTCACGTTTGACCTTCCAGTGACCCTTTTTTTGCCACCCGAACTCACCGGAACGCGATCCGAACTGACCGAACTGTTCGGTCATTTCGGCGTTCGGAATTGAGTTCAGTTCGGTCAGTTCAGGTTCGGGTTCGGTCGTCTGAACAGGCCAAGTTCGGGCCAAACTCCGAACTTCCGAACCGTGTTCGCCCATCCCTATTAAGTAGAAGGTGTGAGATACAAAGTTGGGGAAAAAAAATCTCTACAGCAAATACAATTAAATAAATTGGGCCACTTTCAAATGCACCCCCCTCCCCCCGGTGCATATTCTGGCTGTGGGAGGGAATACACAGCCAGGATATGCATTGGGTGCCACCGGTCTGAAAGCCCCCCGGGTGTGGTTTTGCCAGAAAACACCCCCAGAGATACAGAACAGGAAACCCTGCTCTGTATCTCTGCGGGTGATTGCCAGCAAAGCTGCACGTTGGGGGGGGGAGGCGTTTCAGGGTGGCGGCACCCTACACATATCCTGGCTGCGCATTCCCTCCTACAGTCAGAATATGCACGGGGGGGGAGGTCTGAAAACGGCCATAGTGCCGCACAATCCATTTTAACCATCAGTGAGTGGAAGCATTTTTGATGTGAATTACCTTGCAGCAATTGCAGACTAGTGAGTAACCTGTTTACTGCCTTCTGAAATTATAATCATATAATCTGGCAATCTGCCACATTTTATTCCATTAAAAACATAATGTACCATAATATAAATAGCAATAATAAACCTGTCAAGGGCCGCTCATCACTGTTTACTTGTCTGCTATTATTGCCAAAGAACAGTAGCTAAACGGCACGATGACCTGGAGACTAATGGAGCACAGGAGATATGAAGGGTATAAATAACTCCATCCCATCTCCTAACAGATCTCAAAAACTCATATCCCAGTTGTGTATGGATCAAAAAACAAGGTGTGGAAATAAGTTTGATACAGCAAAAAAATATATATGGGATATTGAGGAATATAATCCCATGCTTGAATTCAATGGTCCAGTTAGGGTGTTACCCCAGGACTCAGAAGATTTATGTTCAATCCTTTGCTCTGCCAAAGGCTTTTCACATGAATTTAGTCAAATTACTTACTGTAGTCTTCCTGTGCCTCAGTTCCTGCCTGTTCTGTAAATGAAAATAATACTTTTTGGCTTTGAAGGGGGTATAGTGAGCAAAGGCATGACAATGCTCATAGTATGAATGGGACACACATTAATAGAAGCACTGAACCCTGGCTCTCAGACAACTCCCACCCCACACACAACCCCTCCCCACTGCCCATCTACATTCTCCCATAACCCATTACATCCTCATTGTCTCCAGCATCTCCTTATACTTTCCCTCTCCCCCTAAAAACTCTCATACCTCCCCACTAATCTCTGCTATCTCCCCACCCGACACTGTTTTGCTGTTGCCTCTACCTCAGGTTCCATTTTTATGCTGCTAACACTTCAAATTTGCTTGACTGTTATGGCATCAGCAGGAAAAAATTAGGCATGTGCACCAGAGACCTATTACTGAATTCATTATTTTGTTATTATTTTGTTATTATATAGATTTGGATTTTGTAAGTTTGTTATTATATATTAGGGGTGGGACTACCGGATCATCCAGTGTCCGATACTGCCGGTATTTGGTGTACCGGCAGTATCAGATTAAACCCGGTAATCCGGCCCGTTTACCGGATTACCCCGTACCGGATTTTTACATTGCGGCCATTCAAATGAATGGCCGCAATTCAAACCCCCCCCCACTTTACTTTCCCTCCCCAGTCCAGACTGTGCGGGTGGAAGGGGGGACATCCCCAACCCACCCTGCCCAGCCTGTCTTAAAAATTCCCCCCCCCAAGTCCCAGCTAGTGCGGGCTCCAGGCCGCCGCCACCACCGCCAGCGACCTGGAGCCCGCACCAGCAGGTACAATCCCTGGGGTGGGGGATAGTTTAACACTCCCCCACCCCAGGGATCAGATCACCTTAGTCCTACCTCCCCACCCAGGGATCGCCTACCTTGCGCTCTGGGCGGCAGCGGCGGCGGCAGTCCGACTCTGGCGGCTTCAGTGCTGGCTGTGGCTACCAGCTTCAGTGCTACTAGGCCTTCCGGTGAACTTCCAGGTTTCCCCGGAAGGCCTAGTAGCGCTGAAGCCGGAAGCCACAGTCAGCGCTGAAGCCGCCGGAGTCGGACCGTCGCTGCTGCCGCCCAGAGCGCAAGATAGGCGATCCCTGGGTGGGGAGGTAGGGTGATCCCTGGGGTGGGGGGGTGTTAAACCACCCACCACCCCAGGGATCACCCTAGTACTAGCAGGGACTTCGGGGGGAAATATTTTTTTTTAAAGCCAGGCTGGGCAGGGTGGGGGTGGTGCCCCCCTTCCACCCACACAGTCTGGGAGGGGGAGGTGGGGGAGGTGGGAGGTTTTTTGTGGTTTTTTCCATTGATTTCAGTGGGGACAGTTCCCCATTGAAATCAATGGAACAAATCCGGTACCAGTAAACCGGTACACAGATCCGGCAATCCGTTTTTTAAAAAATCCGGTAACCGGTAAATCCGGTAGCTGGTATTTGCCCCCATGTCCGACCCCTATTATATACATTTGATTTTGTTATAGAACTTAGTTTCCCCCCCCTCCAATTGATTTCTGGCTGTAACGTCTTCATATTTTATCAGATTTTCTTGAAATGTGGCCTGTTTGTACCCCTCATCCATAGGATTATCCCTGCCACATTTCATAAAGATTGGATAACGAGTCCAGATTCTGCAAGCACTTGATGTGAAGTTTACGCACACATTTGCAGCTGTAACATCTTTGTTTTCCATCCAATTTGGGTGAAATTTGTACTCATACCCATCTTGAAAGGGACCATCCCTGCTAGTTTTCAGGAATATTGGATAAAGGGTAATGATTTTATTTTATTAATTTAATCATCTCATGGTTTGTGCACACAGTTTCAGGTTTAGTGACTTTGTTTTCCTTTCAATTTGGATGAATTTTGGAAAGGTTGTTCCCCTCACTCCAAGGAAAATCCTTGCAAAATTTCAGAAAGATTGGATACAGGGTCCAAATTTTATAAGCAATGTCAGTTTCATGATTTTAACAGAATTTGTAAACTTCCTTAAATCGCTTGCAGGAGATGTTTCTATTTAAACTATAGATGTTTACTAGATGAAGACATCTGCTTTTTGGAACATTTGTACAGAGAGTGAAAGTGGGGTGAGAAGCTTCTCAGCTTCTCCTGATAAGCGGTTTCCCCTATATTTCCAAACTAATTGGGACTCTCTGTGTGTTTACCACCACCTATTCTCACTTTGTCTTCTACACCAATACATAATTTTACAGCTGTTTTGTAAATGTCTGCAACATCTCTATCTGTGTTAACCCTCCTCTCTCCTTGCTCTGTCCACTCCCACCCATTCCATCCATAGACCTGCTCTACATCTGCTCAGTTTATATATTTCTACTGGCTATGTTACATGCTTGAGGAAGGACCATGTGTGGCCCAAAAGTTTGCTTATTTCCACCAACAACAGTTGGTCCAATAAAAGATATAATTTGAACCACTTTGTCTCAAGAACTTGAGGGCTGCTGTAAATAAGATAATATCTTCACCGTATTATAAATATCTAATACCACCTAGAGGGGGAGCTCATTATATGTACCAACTAGAAGACCCGGCACTAAGGAAGGCTTTTACCAGCCTGCGTTTTCAAACTATGCCACCATCAGTATTAAAGGGGAGATATGACAATACTCCATATGAAGAGCATATCTGCCTATGTGGCTGGGAGTTGGAGGATTTAGCACATTATATGCTAAAATGCCCCCTACATACAAAGCAACGTAGCCAATTGCAGCTGGTCGTAGGTTGGGGCTTATTGTGGCCAATGATTCAACAATTGCAGTATTTATTAAATGATACTGATCCCATTAGAACAAAGGCAGTGGCGATTTATGCAGTCGGGTCTATAGTTACTCGAGCCAAAGCCGAACATAAGGGTCAGAGAAATGCTGAGAAAGTAACCGGTTGTTAAATTAAATGATAAGAGGGATAAAAATGAGCCTTCCCCAGATGCCCATGCTATATCATCATCTCTGAAAGTGAGGACCCATGAATGTTATTTAATTGGGAGAATTATGTCTAATTTATATATTAATGTTATATGATGTTTGAAATTTGTTTTGGCCATGTGGCCTACAATAAATTATACCTATACCTATACCACTTTGTCTCTACAGACAGTGAAGAAGACAGGAGGAGATGGGCAGAGCAGAGCAGGATCAGGTGCCAGAGGCAAAACAAAGCCTTCAGTCATTGGCACCCCAAAGTCTGTGGGGGTCTATGTGAGGGAGAGTAGGTGCAGAGTTCTCATTTTTTGAGCACTTGCAGTGAGGCTGAAGACTACAACACACAGTCAGTCACACACACAGAGTACTGAGCCAGCCTACACATTACACAAGTTCTAACCATGGTGTGGGATGTGCAACTTGGCAGAATCTTATATTTGCTCTCCAGTACCCACCCCCAAGCCTCCCTGATTGCAGTGATTGGGTACTGGCAAGTTGGAAACCTGGGAAGCATCTCGAGAGAATGAACCTATATCAGAGAATCCTCTTATGTTTATCACAGTGGTACAAAATGGGTTCGTGATGCCAACTGGCCAGCGGAAAGGTCAACCATGTATCCTGATTCTGTGTTGTACCCACCCCAGATCCCCTGCTTGTTACTAGGAAGTTGGAAGCATCTGCTTAGGAAAGAGTCAATAAGAGATTCTCTTATGTCCTCAGTCATTGTGCTGCAGGGTGTGTTTGGGATGCCAGTTGGTCAGGCTGAATGTGCCAATCATGTCTCTTGATTGCTGGGATGCCTTACCCTTCCCTAGTCCCTCTTATGTCCTGAAAGTTTCGTTTTTGACCCAAAATTTTCAGGACTTGTATTTGCATGACTTCTGTTAAAATCACAAACATTCAATTGCTTATAACAATGGGTTCCTTTATTCAATCTTTCTGAAATTTGAAGGGATGACACCTCATACTAGAGGTACACTGAGTCTAAATTCCATCTGTATTGGATTGAAAACAAAGTTTCTACAGCTGGAAATGTGTGCACAAACCACAAAACATTAATTGCTTAATTAATTACTTAATTAATTAAGCAACTAATCTGCCACTCAAAGGCACACTTTGCAAGTTGACACCCTATTACATCTGGGGAGCTGCCAACTGTCCAGTGTCCACCTTCCATAATCTCTCTTCCTCATATGGCACCATGCCACTTTGGGGCACTCTTCAAGTTGAAGCCCTGTCAAAGTTGGGGTGCCAATGGCCTGATGCTCCTCTGCCCATCTGGTGCCTGATTAAAGTCTCTCTCTCTCATATTCTACCACCCTGGGGGACTCTCTACAAGCCGATTCCCTGTTACAACTGTGGTGCTGCCAAGTGTCCAGTGCCCACCTGCCATTATCTCTTTTCCTCATATGGCACCCAGTCACTCTGGGGCACTCTCTGCAAGCTGAAGCCCTGTCGTACTTTGGGTGCTGCCTGTGCCTGCTGCTTCAGTGTCTGCCTAATGCCTGCTAGTGCCTGATGTTACATGTGCCTGCCTCCTGCTGCTTTGCCCACCCACTGCCTGTCAGTCTCTCTCTGGTATTCTGTTACGCTGGGGTATTTTCTGCAAGTTTGGTAATGGGAGAGTGTCAAAGAGCCACAGTAAAACCACTATTTAAATTAATGCAAGACCTGTAAAGTGATGCCCATTGGAAATAATGGGAAATGAATTAATTTACTAGAAACTGAAGTTAAATTACAAATGAAAACAAATACACAACTACATTTTTGAAATGAAAATCCAAAACAAAAATTAAGTCAGTCCCTTCTGCACCTCTCTAGCACATATGATGTTGGCAGAACACAGACATATTTGTGTAATCAAGTGGCTTTAGTCAAATGTGAATATTAACATACTGCCATATGAAAAACTGTGACATCCAGAAAAAAAGCCAAGAATGCTAGTTGATTTAATGCACTAATCTGTGGTGCAGATAATTGCACAACCAGTTTAGCACCCTTAGAAAAACACTTTCTCACTCTTTTCTTTCTTTCTTTTTTTCCTGAACAATTTAACAAGCGGAGACAAGCTTTGCATTATTTTATTTTTTCCTTTTTTATTGTTCACAGTCTCCATGTCAAAATGTGATTTCTTTTGTGCATTGTTCATTAAGTTATTGTAAGAGTGAGTGCTGAGTGTATTTATTTATTTATTTATTTATAAATGTTTGTTAGCCGCCCCTTCATGCCTACGACATCTCAGGGCGGCTCACAGCATAAAAACACACAATAAAATTCATTAAAACAATGTTTTAAAAATACAATACCTCCCTGCCCCACCCTCCCCTCCGAAGGCCTGTTTATGTGCTAAACATTTCACTGACAACTTCACAAATGAGGAAAGTCACACAACACCTCATGCATTAGGTTTCCCAAGCAGGAAAAGAGAAATTAACACTGTGTTCCACTGCTTGTAAGCTATTAACGCCAGGAGTGGCTGACACCATTTGGGTTATTCACAGTTTTGATCTTTGGGCTTCAAGTGAGAGAAGAACTGCTGGAGGAATTCCACTTGCACGTATCTTTTCTGTTCTTAGTCTATTGTTTCAAACAAATAGGAACTCAAGTATATCAGATATCTGTTAGTTAATTCAGAAGACAACTGCAGTAAAACAGAGAGAGCCTCACATTATTAAAATTTTGATTTGCTTTTCAATCTGGTGTTGTCATCTTTGTCACAGCTTGACAGAAACCTTAGGCAATGACTATACTGGGCATTTGGCTTAATTACAGTTATTTGTAGTCAGAGACTGATATACCTGACCTGGTGTAAACCTCTATTGCAGACAGGCAGCCTCACTAGAAGATGTGGTTTTCCATGAGCAATTTACCTTTCTGAAAACAGACAGCAAATGTATTTGTAAAGTACAGACTAAATTACAGAGTATTTACAGAGAACAGTTTTTGGCCCAGACTAAAAATTCTTTGGATCAGGATTTGTACTCGGAGGCAGATTCCCAATCTGGGTTATACCCCATTTGCTCCATTCAGGTGAATACAATTTTCTTAATTTTATATTTGGAGTTGAGTGGCATTCTTCTAGCAGAAGGCAGATTTTCCAAAGCCAGCATTCCTGCCATTGTAGATAAGGAGGCCTCCCTTGCTCTGAGAATACAACAGCTACTTCTACATTTAAGCAATTGCCAAACCTAACTGGAGCAATGGTCAGTAATCCTAAAGTCACTTTCAAAGATATAGCTTTCTGGAATGACAGCACATGAGCTAAGCTTCTGGGCTGCTTGAACAGGGTTTTAAGCAGGGTTTAGCACAGTAGCTCCAAAACATCTGGCACAGGAACTAGGAGAAATACGATGTGCCAAGGTGGTGCAATCATGTGACGGGGGGGGGAGGGGGCAGCACTCAACAAAACTGAAATCTCAAAACTGCCACTTTCTTTTCTTGTGTTACTGCAGTAGATTTCAGTCAATAATTCAATTAATTTCTCCAGAAGAGTGCATGAATGATGCGACTTTTACTGGAGGGTCTAAATGAACAATGATCACTTTCCCCAGTTTGCTAATTGTGGAAGGAGTGTATCGTCCACAAATGGAAGACGAAAAATGCAAGTAGTACTAATAGCAATGTGCATTTTGTAGTAAAGCAACATATCTACTGTACAGGATATCATTTCTTACTAAGGACAGAATATAATTCCTCCTACTACTCAGCCTCAGGGAGGCTAGACTCTGCAGCTTCCACTGTCAGGACCTCATTACCAAATTGGTTAAGTTGGAAAAGTTACTAAATAAATAAATAAATAAATAAATAACCTACAAGCCCTAAATAAAAGATCTTACCATGATTTAATTTGCCAGTTGTCCAGTATCTCCCTGGTTCACACTGGCATCTAGTGGTACAATTTGTATTTTAAGAAACCAGGTTATATTATGATGGAAAAATAATCAAAGGGAAGAATTGCTGAAGGAATAAAACACAATTTCATGTGCCTTCAGGTTACATAATTAAAGTTAAGCTTGAGCTGATAGGCCTTGTTCTGTCACTAGGCTACAAGTAACAAGCAGCAGCTAGCACTTTTCATTCTTCTAGTTTCTTACTGAGATCTGGTCCTGGATGCATCTAGAGAAAAATAAGGAAGTGTTGTAGTGGCATCTTCAGTAAGCTGAGCACAGGAGAAAACAAAATATTTCCAGAGAATGAAATTATTTCTTTAGTTAATGTAGAGTGTTTCCTTGAAATTAAAAATAGTCACCTAAGCAAGTCCTACACTTTTAGCAAATATAGGGCTCAATTACTGCACAATGTTCCCACAAGGACTTCTTTCAAAGAATCAATACTGTTTTACAGAATTTGATTTAAAACATAGTGTAACAGGGAAGTGCCGGGCACCCCTGTTCCAAGCGGGCAGCAAGGGCTGGCCCTTTAAATGAGAGCAGCGGCAGGTCTCCCAGCGGCGTGGTTTTAAAGTCACTGTCTGAAACTGACTAGTGGCAGCTTGAACCTGGAAGCAGGGCAGCAGGCCAAGAGAAGCACAGAGGTCGAGCCGGTGAGGAGAGGCTTGGGCAGAAGGCTGGAAGCCAACAGGGAGCTGGAGAAGGAGCTCCAGAAATGTCGAGCTGGTCAGGACTGGGACAGTGAGTAGCGGCTGAGTCACATAAAGAAGAAAATGGTGTTGCTGCTAGACCAGGGCATGGTGCAGGTGAGTCTGCTTAGGGGAAAGGACATGGGACTTGGTTGCCTGGAAGGGCTGTAAAGCAGGGACACCCACTAGACCCCTCTAGGAGGGAGTCTGACAAGGGGGCTATGCTCCCACGGCCGAAATGACAGCTTAGCTTCTTTGCTACCGAGGGAGCCATGCAGACACTTCCCCAGACAGTCATTTCTGATGCGGGCCACCGTACAGTTGCCCAAGCACTGTATACGGTTCCCAGGCTGCTATTTTCCCACTTCTGGCATATCAACTTTTGTCAGCAATATGATGGTGGCTTTAATTGTGGTCAACTGGGAGCACCCTTCTCAAAGTCCCCTTGAGGGGTGACTATGGAGAGGCCATTCTCGGTGGCCGCACTGTGGCTGTGGAATTCCCTCCCAGCAGAGGTCCGTGTAGCCCCAGACGTCTCCTCCTTTAGATGACAAGGTAAGACCTGGCTGTTCCACCAGGCTTTTAGTGAGGGAAATGGATAAAGGGGGGAGAGGATGGAGGTTAGGGAGGGAGGGGTCTTGTTGTATTTTTAGTACCCACTTTATGGATTCTAATGTTGTTTATTTATATTATTTATTTTATTTGTATTATTATTAGGGCTGCAACCATTAATCAATTAATCAAACCAATTAATTGATTAATCTGTCTAAAACCAATAAAATTTGTCCCCCGATTAGTCGGTTAGCTGCCAGGACCTTCTGACAGTCCATAGTTCTGAGTCCATAGCTCAAGGGGACGCATTCCAGCAGAAGTCAACTTTACCCAATGCATGCAAATCTACGCAAATATATGTATATTTATGTCAATTTATGCAAATGTATATCGATTACTTAATCAAAAAGGGCTTAATCGATTAATCAACTAAAATTTCTAATTGGGTTGCAGCCCTAATTATTATATTTGTATTTTATTTTATATTTTATATTAAATTATTTATTGTTAGCCACTCTGAGCTGCTGTTGGCAGGAGGGGTGGGGTAGAAATTTATGCAACAAATAAATAAACAATAAATAAATAAATTGGGCACCCTAAGTTACGGCAGAGTGAAGCTCTGTGGGAAAGCTATGAGTCCACTGCAAAATAGGGCTCTTCAGGGGAAAAGCAGGAGCAGGAGCACTTTGGACTAACTAGTTCAGCTGGAGCAGCAAGATGTTCCTATATAAGACCGATCCTAAAGCTCAGAGGAAAGCCTGCCAGGAAGGAACTTGCCTCAAGAGTAGAGCCGAAATAAGTACACACAAAAATGGGTATACCCGACAAATTTCTGGTACACAAATTGAACCAAATATTTCAGATACTTTTCAGTACCCAAATTGGTATTTGATTTGGTACCTGAAACACTGACAACTGGCATACCAAAATACTGACAACCGATATACCAAAATACCGATTTTGTCCTGAATTTGGGGAAATTTTCAGGGGGTGGGGTGTTTTTTTTGTTGTTTGATTGTTTTTCTGGTAATTTTTGTATACTGGTTGTTGGTATTTGTGAATTTTGGGTACTTAGACGGTATTCAGATACCAGTTCGGATTCTCAAAATGGTTGCAAAAATGTGGGTATTACCTGCAGTTACTAAATCAGGTACCCGTTTCAACTCTACAAAAGAGGCTCAGAGGAACCTACTCCTTGCCATTAGGGATCACGCTGGTGCTGGAGGGCCAGTTCAGAGAACCCAGGTGAGGAGTGCCCTAGGGTAGAGCCCCAAGGAGGCTTGAGAATGGAAGTCTCAGATATGGAGAACAGTCTTGGCAGCTGTACATAAAGCAATGCTGGGCTGTCAAAGGATATTTTCAGATGTGACACCTTGGCCCATGGCCACACTTACCCCAATGTGGCCACAGGCTGGGGTGTCATGCCTGCTCTGGCACCACCAGATGTTTACCACGGGCCAGGGCAGACGTTACCCCGGATCATATCAGGGCTTACACGGGATGCGCGCTGGGCTCCTGACCAGCGCACATTCCATGTTAAGCCCTGCCACGATCTGGAGTAGGCAACTCTGGACTGTGGTAGAGTGGGCCATCACGTCTGAAAGCCCACTCCACCTAACACCGGCTCATGTCCAGAGTGGTTCCGGGTGGGTGCAGTGGCCTCATAGGCTGCTGCACCTGCCCCTCAGGGAGGAGTCGGGGCCACGGTGAGGAGCGCAGGGGGTAGTGGGGCTGCACATCTCCTGCCCTTTCCCCGCCCGCTGCCCAGCCTCACCCACCTGAATGTTTGTTCAACAGTGGGGCTTACTCAACCCCGGGGTAAGGGCTCTCACCCCGGGGTGGGTTTAAGCGTGGCAGGTTTTTTGCCCATCACATCTAAAAATACCCAAAGTGATGAGATGATATGGCTGATGGGTTTTTGTGGGGTTTTTTTTTGGGTGGGTGGGGCATGTCAGAGATTCAGCCGGGGCCTGTCATTGCAGACTTATTTATTTATTTAAATTTCTATCCTGCCCTTATCTTAAAAGGCTCAGGGCGGCCCACATAAAAAACATATAAAACACACATAAAAATAAACAATAAAATGCAACATATTTCAATACCCCTCACAGCCCCCAACCCACCCATCCTCCCACAACTCCCACCCAATACATCCCCCCATCCTCCTTCACACCCCATCACTGCTCTCCTGCAACCCCGCCAATTCAGTCCCCACTGCCAAAAGCCCAACAGAACAAGATGGTCTTACAATGCCTCTGGGAGGTCTCCAGGCTTGAATACAGGCGGACCTCCTGGGGGAGGGAGTTCCATAGCACAGGTGTGACGGCTGAGAATGCCCTCCTAATAGTTGAGACCCAGCAAAAAAATTAAGTCTCCAGGAGGGCACCCCCAGTTGACCCCCAGTTGACCCCCAGCATCGCAGATGCTGTGATGGGACATGGGGAGCCAGACAATCCCTCAGATAGATGGGGCACAGGCCATTTAAGGCTTTAAAGGTAATCACTACCTAGCATCTCAAATTGGGCCTGGAAGACTTTTGGCAGTCAGTGCGGTGTACAGAGCACCAGTATAATGTGCTAATGGCGACCTGTCCCCGTAAGGAGGTGGGCCGCCACATTCTGCACCAGCTGCATCAGGACCCACGTGCCTAGGGGGCCCACATGGATGTAGAACACATATGCACTCTGGAGATTAGTGCCTAAGCAGGGGGCCAATTCCAACCTAGCTATGCCCCTGGCCTGCCCTGTCCCTATTGGGGGCTCGTTATTTATTTTGCCTGAGAGCACTGCAATTCACATTTGTACATCTTGCAGTAATAAAAGAAGCATTAGCAAGTTTCATCAAATGATAAGAAATCGCAACACTGAACACCAATGGTGTGAAAAGTGCAGAAAAGCTCTTCTGCCTCAGACTTAAGCATCTGTTTACACTCTGGGCTCAGTGCAAACCAATTTGATACCTTCTGTCTTAGTTGTAAAGCAAGTCAGTGCCCTCATCATGCTCTCCAGATAACAGGATGGGGCAATTGATCCAGACATGTACTCATGAATCTTTACAGGGTACTGGGTGCGCTCAGTTCCCCTTATCTTTAGTGGGAGCCGGGAGTACAGAATATATCTTAATGACTGGAACTCTCAGGCTGAGAGTCCTTCCTCTACCTACTTAACCACTTCACCCTCAGCACTAACATTTTGGCTATTAAGTCCTATGAACCCTCTTTCAGCCAACACCCCACTCCCTCAGGGCCACACAGAACACCTAAACACCTCCCCAACCTCAAACACTTATTTTTTCCCCAACATCCATCTCCAGTAGGCTCAGAGAGAACACCCTTTCCCTATTTAAACAAACAAACAAACCACACACTTGTTGCTGTCCTTTGAAAAAACAAAAACAGAGACAGCAGGTAAGCATTGCATTAGCAGGTGACATGTATAGAATATTGTAAGTAGAGTTGAAGTGAATTAGAAATTAGCTCCTCGAAATCACTGTTTTGTTCCTTCTCCTTTGGCTCCATGAAACTTATGTGCTGCAGAATCAAAAGATTCCAGTAGCAGCTAATGGATGTTTCCATTGCAGAATAATCAATCACACTACACCAATTAGGTGATAAATTGTGGCATAACTAATCAGACTTAGCCCTTTTAGTTCCAATCTGTCCAGCTGTTTCTGCTCAGCACTCATCGGTGTAGCAGAATCCCCAATCATCAATATCTTAGGGCCAGGGCCTTGAATTCACAATTGGCCATCCAGAATCAATAACAAGCTCAGCTCAACTCCAAAGCCTTGGAACTTTTAAGGTGCCAAATCAGAGTCCAGAGAAACATAAAAAGGAGAATGGGTTCAGTCCAGGATGAATGCCTCCTGTGAAACATGGGGGGTGCATAGCTCAAGTGGTAAGAGTGTGTGCTTACGGTCCCAGGTTCAATCCCTGGCATCTCCACTTCAGGATCCCTGGTAGCACACCTGGGGGAGACCTCTGCTGGGGGTTTGGAGGGGTCTCCGGTAACATGCCGGGACAGCCTCTGCCAGAGACCCTGGAAGAGCAGGATTTGACCCCAAATTTGAAACCCCTGCTGCTGTGTCAGGTTATGACAATACTAGGTTAAGATGGACCATTGGTCTGACTCAGTTAGGCAGTGTAGTTACTAGTTAGTTAGTTAGAGAATGGGTTCAGTCCAGGATGAATACCTCCCATGAAACAGGCCAGCTGAAATGGAAACTGGCTAAACCTTGTTGTCACAACAAGAATACGTCAAACCAAGAAATATGTATTTCTCAGCATATTTATTTTTAATTCACCACAGAGTTTGATTTCATCATATTCATGGCCGTTTTGCACACTTATTCATGAACATTTGGCAAACAGATTTCCTCTCATATATACTTTGACGGAATCACTGTTATTCATATTCATAGCAGTATTATTCACGTATGAGCAAGGATGATCATTTCATTACTTGGTATGACAGACTTGCAGTCATAAACAATCAGAGCACAAAACCCTACCCATGATTAGGATGTGATCTATCACACATAACAAACAACAGTTTTGCTTCATAGAATGCAATTTATTAAATCAAATTATTCACTGACTAAATGTGAACAAACTTGCAAAGTCTGCATGCATCCACAGATCATTCACATACACACAATCTAATTTAACAGAAGAAACACTTTATTGTATGTTATTTGTTTGTTCCTCTCCACTCTATGCATGTTACTCCCATTCTGAACACATATGATCTGCTCTCTCCTTTCTGATTTTCAGTTCCCTCCTAAAAACTCACCTCTTTCCCTAGCTCCTCACCAACACAGATTACTCACTTATGCTTCTCCTTATACTATAGTATCCTGCAAGATTCACCTCTTCCTCTTGTAACTGCTAAACTAAGCATACGCACCCAGGACTTCTCAACTTCATGTATGTAAACCTCTCTCTACTTGCACATCCCTCCCCAGGGCTCCCCTTCCTTTCCCATCCTAGACTGTAAGTTCCTCAGGATGAAGACATGTCTGTTACTCAAGACTGTGAAGCACCAGGCACATTGCCTGTGCTATATAAATAAATAGTAATAGTAAAAAAATATTGTTACTATATTGAACCTTAGCAGGGGAGGTGCATCTTGAATAACTGGGTCTTGGACTATTCAAATACTGAAAAGATCCATTTATCTTAGGGAATAAAGTGTTGAGACTTGGACTTGGCAGACCAGGGTTCAAATCCCAACCTGGCCATGAGGTCACTGCCTTGAGCAAGTCACTAAGGCTGCATTCTCGGCGGCAGTGACGTCAGTGGAAGGGGCGAGGGAGACACGGCAGCGTTGAGGAGCCGGCGGCTGGAAAAAGAGCCGGTGCGAATGGGGATCTGCCACGGCTTCTCCTGCACGTCAACGCAGGATTTTGCGCCCTGACATACGTGAGAGAAGCTGCGGCAGATCCCCATTCACACCGGCTCTTTTGTTACTTTTGTGTTACTTTTCCACCTCCAAGTCCTCTTTGCTCATTCTGAGGGGGGGGGGAGAGTGGAAGCTCAGGGAGCAGGAGGCAGTGCTGTTGCACCTGCCATGTCTACTCTGTCTGTACTGGGCCTGCCTCCTTCTCCTGCCAACGAACACTCCTGAGCAGGAACAAATTAATGTGGTGAAAGCCTGGTAAAGTGTCCACATCACAGGGGGAAGACAGAGAATCGTCTGGTTTTGATAAAAGTAGCCTTCATTGTGAATCGGCATTTCATCTCTTGGTGCTGGTGAAAGTCCCAGACTTGTGTCTATATTAAGCACTACCCCCAGTGCTGTCCACTTGGAGAATCATGCTATTTGCACATGCTGAAGACTGCTGGTCTTCATTAAAGTTATCCCAGTGTAAAGTGTATTACGATCCTCTAGCTGAGAGCTGCTAAAATTCTAATTCACGTACGGGAATGATAGTGGCCGCCACAACTACCCAAGTAACAACCAGTTTGCAAACTTTGATCTAGATAAGAATCTTGGATTTTTTATTTTTCATTATCTTGAATGGATGCTGGACAAATAATGGATTCTTTATTTGTTAGAGCCATCACAAAACATAAACAACAACATAAAATGCAAATCAACAAAGATAAATAATTATATAAATATCAAATAAGACAAATCAGTCACAAAACCTCAGGGCTGACTAGCAACAGCTAATCTGAGCTTGATGACAGCAGCCAAAAAAGGTAGATAGCTGGACAATTAATGACACTGTAGAATTTAGGCCCATTGGAAAGGAAATAACCAAGAATAACTAACAGATCAGGCCCAACCATCTTTCTGTTTTCTTAGTGGGCCAACCTACACTTTGAAAAGGAGCAGCAGAAGATGGAACTCTAGACATGTAATATATCAACAGTCCCAACCACAGGGGAAAAAAATAGGTTGGGAGGTGAGCTGATTAGAACGAAAATTCACAACACAAAAGGTAGATAATTTATTTTATATTACAATATCTGCTATAAGTATTCTAAAGGGTAGTGGTGCTGTTTAATCATCTACCTGCTGCTTAAAACATGTTTGCTCTCACCTATAGTTATAGTGCTGACAATTTATCAGATGCAAGCATCGTACTTCCATGTGAAGCAATATAGATCACATGAAGCATGCCACAGGCCGCTTCATCTTCCTCCCCAGCTCACTTAGGAAACAACTGCCTTTTCTTCACAGCATGATTCTTTCATCTTGTCTTCTCATGTTTTTATGTGAGTTTTTCCCCTCCTTTGTGCTCTAGCAATGATGGTGAATGCTAATGAGACAGTACTTAGTATAACATCAGGAAGTTACTTAAGAAAACCCACCGGACCCACAAACATTCATATATCAAATCAATCTCGTTAGTTGAGAAAGCCAAAGAGTTGTTTTGATGTTGACCAAATCTCCAAAAAAGACTTTAAGTGCAACAAAAAATGAGTATCTAGCTAGGGGGTGGGAAATCACTTTGTTTCTAATAGTACAAAGGCACAGGAGTGATATTTTTCTTCACAACATACCATTTCTCCATGCTTGCTTCCCAGAGGTCTACAGTAATTAAAGATCAATAACAACTTAAAATGTATTTTGTTTTACTTTACTTGCAATGTTGAAAGCATCAATTTATTTCATTGAGGTAGAATGTGTCTCTTTCCAGCAGGAAGAAAATTGTGCTGTGATTACAATGGCATTGTGTTTCTTCTCATGGAATGCTGTAAATCTAAGAATCTGAAAAAGGGGCAGGAGTGAAGACAGCAGAAACCCAGCAGGTTCATCTTGAAGTTAAAACTATTCCATACATACACAGGAACAGCCACAGCCACAATGCATCAGAGACACATGTCAGTGATCTGTTCCCCATCAGCATCAATGTGGAAAACAACACAATGAATCAGGGTCTCTGCCTATGTGGGTCCACCTGAAAGCAATATCCTGCTTCTGATAGTGGCCACCAACAAATGCTTTAGAGAGCAAGAGCAAGACCCTCCCACGAGGCAAATGTGGGAGACTTTATTATATGAAAGTCTCATCCTATTCCCTAATACTCAGAGATTGGCTTTAGCTATTGCTACCAATGGGGGAAACAAAGCCCTAGCTTTAACCCTTGACATAAAATACCTTTCCCTCATTAACAACGGTAGTTTTGGAAAATTCTATCAGGTCCCAATAGGCCTGAAATGTGAAATCTCGGCACATCCTGTTTCTGTTGGAAACAGGGCATTTGCCTCCATTCGTGCAACACAGAAACTATTGCCATTTTCCATTATTTTTCGCAAGTTGAAGGAGGTTGCTATGGGGCCGGTCCCAAGACCTAAGTGTGTGCTCTATGCACACCCCTGGGGCTGTGGAGATGCAAATGTGACAGCTAAGCACTGGGGAGATGCTGAAAATTGCCATAAAAGTGCTGTAAGATTGTCCTGAAACTGTCATAAAAGTCCCAGAAAGTCCTGGAAAGTTACAAAAAGTCCTGGAAAGTGATGACAATGAAGGGGGAAATGTCAGAATCACGGAATCACTGAAAACTGAAAAAGTACTGATGAATACTCATAAGGACTCCTGAAAGATTAGTATTTCCCAGCAGAATGGGAACATTGGCTCTTGTGTCAGACTTAGACCTCAGTAGATCTTGAATTGGTACCTGCAGGACTCCTGTATAGGGAGCTTAACGACATTGTCACAGACTCATTCTGGTGTCCCTGCAGAACAACCACCTGTCCAATCTTCACTGACTAGTGAGCTCCTAGGATTGATAGACTGGGCCTGCCTCCTGATTAGCCCAGATCTCCCATCTGCTATATCACTTTCTGGGTCAGCCCCTTCTTCTTATCCTGACTGAGCAACCAGGAAGTTACCTAACCTGCTGCTACCATGGACCATTAATTCACTCCAACTTTGCTTAGTCTTGTTCCAACCCTGTCTTGCTTTGCCTCACTCCAGCCACAGCCAACACTTGCCTGTCTGCTCCACATGATGCCCCAGTTTCTGACCAAGAACTGACTCCTGACCTCCTACTCTTGATATTATATTCAGATTAGTACTTCAACCTGTTATCTCCCGGGTCAATCCTGTATGCTCCTGACTCACACAGTTCACATCTCTTCTCAGACTGATGCAAGCCCTCTGGACTACCTTAGCTGAAACCACATACCCTGTTGCTACTCTGCATCTTTGGCTGGGTATCAGGAGCTAAAATCCCACCAGGCCTTGAAAAAACAGCTAATGGTTTGCTAGGCAGAGATGGGATGCCTCTGCTGCAATCCCAAATTGGCTAGAGCTGAAATGGGTAACATATTTTTAAAAAACAACAACAACCTGTGGGTAATATCCACAATTTAGTTAGCCTTTTGGTTACTCAAACGGTATCCACGTACGGAGACAGGTAATCAGCTATCAAAATTCCTGGTAATACTGGTGCCAGGTAACCGTTTACACCTGGGAGTTGGGGAGCACAGCAAGGTGGTAGTGGAAGTACTGGGGGTCTGGCAGTGGCAGCCTTCAGATCCAGCAGCAATCCTGGGGATCATTGCAACTTGGGGTCATTCACAATTCTTGTACCATTCATAGGAAGTGCTGTACTAGGTCATACCAATGGTCCATCGAGCCAAACATCCTGCCATCCTTGGCCACTTCAAAACACGTACACAACTTGTCAAAACGGGATGATCCATTCGTTGTTAATTACTTCCCACTCCTGACGGTCAAAGGTTACATCCCCTGAACAACCTAATAGCCACGTATGGATCTATATTACAAGAACTTATTCAATCCCTGTTTAAACTTGGCTGACACAAGCTAATTTTTGTATGCCAAGTGTAAAAGTATCGGGGTGTAAAACTTGTTTTCATTGTTATGAAAACGAAAATAAAAATCCTATATTCGTTTTTATTATTGCAGTAACAAAATTGGAAAAATAGTTCTGTTATTGCAATAACAAAAACGAGGGGAAATTCTGAAAATTTCAGAATAATAATTTTTTTTAATGAAAGTTTTGGGATGCAGTTTTTAGGCTGTATCTTCTTTGTTTTTCATCTGATTTGCATGGGATTTAGAAAGAATGTACCCCTAATCAAAGGGATAATGCCTGCCAAATTTCAGAAAGAATGGATAAACGGTCCGGAGTCTATAAGCAATTGAGTGTTTGTGATTTTAACAAAAGTTATGCAAATACTACTTCTGAAAATTCTGGAACAAAAACGAAAAGTTCAGGACATAACTGGGCCTTCAATGGAGGGGAGGGGAAAGCATCCCAGCAATCAAGAGACATGACGGACACATTCAGGCTAGCCAACTGGCATCTTGCAGCACTATAACAGAGGACATACGAGAGTCCCCTATTGTCTTTTTCCTAAACAGACACTTCCAACTTCCCAGTAATAAGCAGGGGATTTGGGGTGGTCCCAGTACAGAATGAGGATACATGGTTGACATTTCTGCTGGCCAGTAGGCATCACAAACCCATCTTGTACCACTGTGACAAACATAAGGGAATCCCTGGTATAGGCTCATTCTCTGGAGATGCTCCCCAGGCTTCCAGTACCAGTAATCACTGAAATCATGGAAGCTTGGGGTGGGAATTGGGAAGCAAATATAAGGTTATGCCAAGCTGCACAGCCCCCACCATGGCTAGACCTTGTGTAGCTTGTAGGATGGCTTGCTGCAATCTGTGTGTGATTGTGTGTGCTACAGTATTTTGCCTAACTGAATGTGCTCATAAAAGCAGAACTCTGCACCTACTTTCCCCCTAACAGAAATCACTGAAGCCTGTGACAGTCCTTCTGGCATCTGCTCCTCCTCTGCTCTGCCCACCTCCTCCTGTCTTCTTCACCCTCTCTACAAGTGCTCCAAAAAGCACATCGCTGCATCTATTAAAACCTTTGTAATTGAAACAGAGGCAACACCTGCCAGTGATTTAAGGAAATTTACAACTTTTGTTAAAATCTTGAAAATTCGCTTATAAAATATTATAAGCAAAATACTATTGCTTATAAAATTGGGATCCTTTATCCAACCTTTCTGAAATTTGGCAGGGATGATCCCTTTTATCAGTGGTTAAATGTGTCCAAATTGCATCCACACTGGATAGACAACAAAGATGTTACAACTGGAAATGTGTGTGTAAACCATGAAATACAAATTGCCTATAAAATTGGGATCCTTTATTCACTCTGTGAATTTTTATCAGGTATGATCCCTTCGATGGGTGGTACAATCTGTCCAAATTTCATGAAAATCAGATGAAAAATTAAGAAGCTACAGCCAGAAAACCATTTCCCATTGAAACCAATGGGAAACAAAAATGAAACTTAAAAACATAAACAAAAATGAATAGTGAAAACAAGAAACAAATGCATTTTTAATAACAAAAACGAAAATGAACATGAAAATGAAAATAAAAAAGTGCACATCCCTAAAAAGTACTTCATTTTGTTTTGTTTTAAATCTGCTACCAATTAGATCCATAGTGTTCTCTTGTTCTAGTATTGTTTGAGAAAATAATAACAGCGCCCTGTTTACTTGTTCCACACCAGTCATGATTTTATAAACTTCTACCATGTTTCAGTTCACTCATCTCTTCTGCAACCTATCAAGCCTATCTTTGTATAGAAGCCATTCTATATTCTTGATCATTTGTTACCCTGCAGTGCACCTTTTCCAGTATTACTACATATTTTTTGAGATGCATTAAAGTAGCATCAAAAAGTCTTAAACAAGTTTGTGCCGAGGGCTGGTTAAACACAGGTAGTGGTAGACTACAGTACACTCACTCAAGAGACATCATAAAATGAACATTAGTTTATACTGTGAGATTCTCAGCATCAGAAGAGCTCCTTCTTAAATGAAATTTTAATTTTTTATTTATTTATTTATTTATTTCATTATTTTTATACCATCCTCCTCCTGCCCAATGGCAGCTGAGGGCAGCTTACAATATTATAAAAAAAAAATAAAAAAAATATAAACATATAAAATACTAAACACAATACAATAATATATATCAGTTTTAAAACACAGGCCCAACAAAACCCCCAATCACCCCAAAAGAAAGACACACACCCCAACCACCCACTACCTGTCCACCTCACGAAACGCTTGGTGGAAGAGCCAGGTATTTGGTCTACGGAAGGAGGGGAGATCTAGGGAGAGGCAAATCTCCGCCGGGAGGGAGTTCCATAACCATGGTGTGGCCACCAAGAATGCCCACTTAAATGTGAATACCCAGGAAACACGGGGGAGCTCCAAGCGGGCATCCCCAGCCAACCACAGGGACCGATCCAGGACACGAGGCGTGAGGCAGTCCTTCGGGTAAGTGGGACCCGGGCCATATATGACTTTAAAGGAAATAACCAATACTTTGAATCGGGCCTGGAAGACTATAGGCAGCCAGTATAGAGACTAGAGCACTGGCGGCCTTCCCGCACAAGAAGATGAGCCGCCACATTCTGCACAATCTGCAGCCTCCGGATAGTTCCCAAAGGTAGCCACACGTAGAGTGCATTGCAGTAGTCTAATCTCGAAGTGATAAATGCATAGATGACAGTGGCAAGATCAGAACCTGAGATGTATGGCCAAAGATGCTGAACCAGTTGTAATTTACTAAATGTACTCCTTGCCACAGCCACCACCTGGGCATCCAGGCGGAGCTGTGAATCGAGAACTCCCAGACTCTGAACCTGAGAAACCAAGGAAGGACGCACTCCATCAATGATGGGAGCCTCCACTCCCTCACCCTTACCCACTAGCATCACCTCCGTCTTGTCTTCAGACAGTTCACCCTCATCCAATCGCCCACTGCCACCATACACCGGGAAAACACTGAGACTGCCGGGCCTGGGTCATATGAAAATGAGAGGTACAGCTGGGTGTCATCAGGGTACTGATGGCACCAAACTTCAAACTCTCTCATGATCTTGTCCAAAGGCTGCATGTACATGTTCAACAGGAGTGGGGATAGAATAGATCCCTGTGAGACTCCACATGTGAGGTCCTGGGGAAATTATGTACAATCCTCCAGAACCACACGTTCTCCTGGCCATGAATGAGTGAAACCATTCAAGAACAGTTCCACCCACCCCGGCACAATCTCGCAGGTGAGTCACCAACATCTCATGATCAACTGTGTCAAACGCCGCTGAAAGATCTAACAAAATCAGAAGGGTGAACCGACCTCGGTCCAACTCCTGGCATAGATCATCAACTAAGGCCACAAGTGCAGTCTCGGTACCATAACCCGGATGAAAGCCAGACTGCAAGGGGTCAAGGAATCCAATGCGGTCCAAATGCTCCTGGAGCTGCTGGGCCACTGCCCGTTCAATAACCTTCCCTAAAAAGGAAAGGTTAGAGACTGGCCAATAGTTGGCAAGGGCATCAATGTCAAGAGATGGCTTCTTGAGCAAGGGACGCACCACAACCTCCTTCAGGAACCCCATGGCCCTGCCCTCCAAAAAGGAGGCACTGACAACCCATGCCAGCATCTCCCAGTTGGTTTTTTCCAGACAGGATGTGCAAGGATCGAGTTCACAAGTTGTGGCCCTCACAGCTCCAAGCAACTCCACTGCATCGGCGGATGACACCTGTTGAAGCTGATCCCATAAAAGCAGACCAGATGGGGCATTCATAAACTCCGATATATCCACTGCATTAAATGCAGCACTGCATTCGTGGTGGATCTGGGTGATTTCATCTGCAAAATAGTCGATAAACATGTCACAGCGAGCACTGGAAGAATCCAGTTCCAAGCACAGAGAGGCTGGACTGACCATCCCCTTCGCCACCGGGAAAAGCTCAGCTGGACATGACTTTGCTGATGATATTAGGATAGCAAAGAAGCACCTCTTTGCTGCCTGCATAGCCATGGCATAGGCTTTTAACGCGGCTCTATGCCGTAATTGGTCAGCTTCAATTTGTGTGTGACATCACCATCACTCTAACCGTCTCCCCTGGTGCTACAGCCAGTGCAGGTCTTCCGTAAACCACAGAGCCCTACACTACCTATGCTCAGGGACTGGACACCTCTGAACCATCCGGTCGATGGCCTCTGCCAACAAGGTGTTCCAAAGAGCAACAAGGTCATAGAGCAATTGGTCATCAAAGTAGGAAGATATATCCCCCAGAGCATTCCGGAACCGATCCAGTTCCATAAGTCTTCAGGGGCAAACCATATGAATCGGTTCTACACTCCACCGGGGGAAGACATGCTCTGAGAGACTAGCCCGTAGGAGATAATGGTCTGTCCATGAAATGGGCACTGATGACACCTCCCCCCACTAACAGACCTCCCCCCGCCTCAAGGTCAGTGCAAAATACAAAGTCCAGTGTTTGTCCCTCTTCGTGAGTCGGGCCAGAAAGCACCTGAGACAGGCCCATGGTTGCCATGGCAGCCATGAACTCTCACCCACCTCCTTAACACTGGCATCAGCGTGAATATTGAAATTCCCCAGGACCACAAGTCTAGAGCACGTAGAGATGCTGCCATACAGGAAGGTGCATGTTATACCAGAAGCTGCCCCAATCTGTCTCCATGCAACAAATCGACCACAAGATAAAGGCCCTCTATACCAGATGGGGTTTGCACTGGATATTTCCATACCAATCAGTTATCCCTAAAATCAATGGCTACACTGCCCCCTCCCTGCCCCCATCCCCTATCCCTGTGGCTGTGGTTGATGCTGCATGGGCTGAGAATAGGTGCCTACTCAGTGTCCAGCCAGGTCTCTGTGATGCACACCAGTCGGCCGCCTGGTCCAGGATTAAATCCCAGACCGTGAAGGGCTTATTAATGACCGGCCTGACATTTAACAGCAGAAACACATGGCCCGGGGTCCTTCCAGCCTCAACAACCACTTCATCTGACTTGAGGGCAACGAGGGGACAGATACTAGACATCTCTTCCCACTCCGAGAGCTTAAATACCCTTCAAAGGGACCATTTCTCCCCTGGCCCATCACAACCCCTATAGTTGTGGTATTCCCCACCCCCACCCCGGAAGAACCTTTCCCAGCCTCCCCCCCCCCCTCCATTACTAAGTTGCCAGGCTGATGAGAAGGACCCCCATCCCCCTAAATCTCCCACCCCTGATAAATGATAAAAATGAACACTTTTGTAGTTTGGCTATTGGTAACTTGAATACTTTATCCACTGTGTAGCCTTTTTCATTTGAACCTGGAATCACCTGGGATTGTCCCTTGACCATTGTGACAGTCATGAAGTTCTGCACTGATCCAATGGAATTGTCTAGCCACAGAATCTACCAAACACTAAGTGCTCCTGTACTACTACAGTGTGTAAATTGATCTGCTCAGCAGCATGTTCTTAGCAATCAATACCAGTTCCATCTAGACTCAAATGCCAAATGGAAACTCATTCAGAACTGCCTTCAAGATGAACACTTACACTTGATATCAGCTTCAAAAAGCATAGCCATCCTTACTGTCCAACCCCTTCTCTCCCCATGCTGAACTATAGCCTTGCAATATAATAGCAATTTGATTCCAATTTTTAAAAACATGATGGCTTTTCTGTTTCCCAGAGCGTAGCAGCAATCTGAAAACAAAAATAGAACCTTTACTGAAACAAAGGTATCAGAGTGAAAATGCAAAGAAGCAAGGAATATGTTTTTAAATTTGTCTCAGTGAACTCAGAATGAAACGAGGACCAAAAGTCAAAATGTACTAACAGTAAACTCTGCCTTTCCCTATGTTCTCCTCCCCTTGCCTTCCCTCCCTCCCCTTCCTTGTAGATTGCAAGCCCATAATGGTAGAGACCTGTCTCTAATCATGACTGTTCAACACCAGGCACATTACCGACACTATATAAAATAACCATCCTCTTCAAATACCCTCCGCCGCAAATCCAGGCGGTGGGGGGTTGTCTCGCCCCATCTCCTACCTCCCTTCCCTCCTGGCTGATTGTGTTTGGAGGATGCAGCTGCTGCTTGCAGCGCCTGCAAGCAGATTGAGTTGCACTGTGTTGCTGGTTTGCAGGGGTTGCCTGGCAACCCCTTGCAAACCGCGCGAAGGAATAGAGCCGCTGATTGGCCCCTGGAAATCACGTGGGGCAGTCAGCGGCATTGGAGGCTCTCCCCGCTCACTCTAGGAGGAGCGGGGAAAGAAGAAGCAGGTCGCGCAGTCCTGGGGTGTTAGGAAAGAGACTCGGCTCAGCCTGGAGCAAGAGGAGTCCTGAAGAAGTGATTGGAGCTGGGGGGATAAGAGCGGAGTGAGAGAGAGGCAAGTGGCATGGCGCGGGGGCACAAACATGGCCCCAGGGATGGGGCTGAGGCCCGGGCCTGGAAGGCCCAGAAAACAAAGGTAGCCCAGAAAGGGGCGAAGAAAGGGGGGAATGTAAAAGCCTCCGCGAGTGGTGCCCCTAAGAAAGGGGGTAAAACGAGTAACAGGGTCCAGGAGGGGGAAGGCCTGCCCCCCCCCCGCAGTTAGATCCTGAGCCCCCTGGCCGTGTGGGGTCAGCCTGGGAGCGATTAGCGGCCTGTGAGGCGGCTGTGTTTGGTGGGGGAATGCCCCCACTAGGAGAGGGGCCTAGTCAGGCAGGCCAGGGCCAAAGCACGCTGGATAGCAGGCCAGGACCATCGGGGGCAGGTGTCCCTGGGTTGGTAGTAGAGACGTTGAGTAGAGCCCTGTCCCCAGAGACCCACAGTGGGGCTCAGCAGAGTGCAGGGGCAGATATCATCCCCCACATGGCAGGAAGTGGGCTCCGGAGAAGTGTCCGCCAGGCTGGCCCTCCTGCCCGGTTTGCGGAAGGAGAGTTCGGAGGGCAAGTGGGGGGCAGGGTGCCAAGGGTACCCCGAAGGGGGTGCCAAGGGTACCCCGAAGGGGGTCCCAGGTCGAGCTAGAGGAAGAGGAAGGTGAAGGGTGCACCGGGGGAGAAACAGAGGTTGAGGATTTGGAGCAGGATGAGGGGCCTTCACCCCCTGTGCAAGACTTTTCCAGGCACCAGCAAGAAGCTCGGGGCAGCAGGCTTGACTGCTAGAACCTGGTCGCCCTATTTGAACGCATCACTGCACATTTGGGTATCCCTTTAGCTCCTGAGAAGACAGAGGGCCCTTCCTCGGTACTCACATATTTGGGGATTGAGTTAGACTCGACCCTCGGAGTTTCCCGTCTGCCTATGGATAAGGTAATAGCACTGAGGCAGAAGATTGGGGAATGTGTCTTGGCTAACAAGGTCACGGTTAGGCAGCTTCAGTCACTCCTCGGGAGCTTAAACTTCGCATGCAGGGTAGTTGCACCAGGCAGGGCATTTTTGTCCCGTTTGTATGGGCGGTTAGCTGGGGACTTATCGCCTCATTATCACATCAGGGTAACCAAAGAAATTAAGGAGGATTTGAGGGTATGGCTATCATTTCTGGAGCAGTACAATGGGGTATCTGTTTGGAGAGGACATGTTATGTTGGATGCGGAACTGCAGGTCCACTCGGATGCCGCCGGTGCATTTGGATTTGGGGTCTTTTTCCAGCAGCGGTGGTGTGCGGCTGCTTGGCCGGCCGAGTGGGCTCAGGCTGGCATCACCAGAGATCTGACATTCCTCGAATTGTTCCCCATTGTGGTGGCTGTCAGATTATGGCACAGTAAATTGGCCAACAAAGTGGTGCTCTTTTGGTGTGATAATCAGGCAGTGGTTCAAATAATTAATTCCTTGTCATCTCGTTCTCAGAGGGTCATGGGTTTGGTTAGGCACTTGGTGCTGCTGTGCCTTCAGCACAACATTCTGTTTCGAGCGAGGCACGTCCCTGGACTCGACAATGAGATTGCAGATGCTCTCTCTCGTTTCCAGATGGAGCGTTTTCGCGTGCTCGCTCCGGAGGCCAGCGAGAACCCAGAACCTATGCCGTCCGATCTGTGGAACCTTGGATCCTGGAGTTAAGTTCCTCGGTTCAGGCCTCATTGGCGGAACGTACCAGGGCTGCCTACCAGGCTGCCTTCCAGGCTTTTCAGTTGTTCCGGTCAAACCGGGGATGGAGCACGGGTTTTCCCATCCCCGAGGCTGAAGTATTGCAGTTCGCCATGTCATTAAGGAATGACGGGCTTGCTGCTAGTACTATTTCAGGTAGATTGTCTGCCCTGGGGTTCATGAGCCAATTGGCTGGGCACCCGCCACCTGGTGGAGGATTTCTGACACGCAAGTTGCTGGAGTCGTGGGCACGGGAAAGAACAGTTCCTGTGCATACCAGGTTGCCTATTACTCCCCCCCTACTGGTCAGAATAGTAAACACATTGAAGTTAGTGTGTTTTAATAGATTTGAAGAAATTTTATTTGCCACCCTATTTAAAGTGGCATTCTTTGGAGCCTTTCGAGTAAGCGAGATGGTAGCAGAGTCAGCTGGGGATAGGTCAGGTAGGGCAATAGGGTATCGTGATATACAGTGGGACAGTAGGCAGGTAAAAATTAGATTAAGGTTATCCAAGATTGACCAGCGGGGAAAAGGTAAGATGATCACACTAGCCAGGGCTGGGGATCCCGGATTGTGCCTGGTTTTGGCAGTCCAAGCTTATTTGGCCATTCGCCCCCCAGCGGGGGACCCCCTGTTTTTCCATCTGAATGGTAAACCAGTTACCAGGTACCAATTCACGTCCGTACTTAGGGCCACACTGGTAAAACTGAACGACCCGCCCCAGGATTATGGTTCCCATTCATTTCGCATAGGTGCAGCCACATTTGTGGCGCAAATGGGAATGTCGGGCCCTGAGATTCAGGCTGTCGGCCGTTGGCGTTCGGCAGCATACCGCGCCTATGTACATCATTAACGTGGATATGTCGATTTAACCATGCCATCTCCTTCCATTGACAGATCGGATGGTGTCCAGACGGAATAGGATTTGGATATGCGGGCACAGCTTGGTGCGCTGGGCAGCGAAGGCGGCGCGAGAATCCCCAATTGGTGCCCAGATGGGGCTCTCAGAAATGGCAATAATCAACTGGCATGGGAGGAGTGGTTTGAGGTGGTGCCAACTGCTGCCTATGTTAAGGGAGCTTGGAAGATGGCACAGACCAGATATTTTAGTTATTCACCTTGGGGAAAACGATTTACCAGGACTAAAAGGGGTACAGTTGATACGGGATATTAAGAACGATATGGTAGAGGTTCAGCGATATTTCCAAGGGGTTAGAATAATTTGGACGCAGTTAGTGACCAGATTACGCTGGGTGGAGGGTGATTCGACCAAAAGAATAGATCAGACACGTAAGACAATTAATAGGGAAATTAAGAAATGGTTAGGTTCAATTGGATTTGGGACAATCAGTCACATGCAAATTACATATAAGGAAGTGGGTTATTTTAGGGCAGATGGGGTACATTTGTCCCCAGCTGGTAACGCTATTTATCTCGGAGCTCTCAAGGCAGGTTTAGAATTAGTTTTGCGATAGGTGTGGGGGCCTGGATCCGCCTGA
>QEPC01005694.1:680451-696067 GCA_003113815.1 Sphenodon punctatus | reverse complement strand
GGTTTCCCTGGGAGAAGGGTGTCAATGAAGGTGGCAGGGCATTGTAAGGCCTCCCACTGACAGGCACCTCAATCCTTACTCATGTCCGAACGGACAATGTCCCCTTTGGCCGCGCCCCCAGTGCTGGACGAAGGGGAGACGTTTTTTACTGTTGAAGAGGCTGGCGAAGGTATTTCGCAGCCCCTTCTGTTGAAATTGCTAGTTATGGTTGATGCTGGACCCGTATCGCAATAGGCGATGTCACCCCCTCACCTATTCGGCTGTTTGTAATTGGTTAATAAAGGGTGCGGCCATGTAAATCCAACATTGTGTCCTGTCTTCCTGGAGGGGAGGGAGGCTGGTGCGACGCCAATGCTTCAATGTAACATTACAACACACTGCCACCAAAATTAAACATAATATTGATACAAAGACCAATACCTGTAAAGTCCATAGCTCATTTGTGAAATGCATGTTTTTACCCAATGAAGGCTGCTGTGAGTCTCCCAGTTTCAACAAAGTATAACTCTGGCCCTTTTCACATAGACACGCTAATGGGTGTTACATTTTATGATACATGTTGCAGGGCACCCATAGAGCACACCTGCAGCCCTGCAACAAGTATAACATAATGTAACACCCATTTTAACAGTGTTAGAATGTCTGTGTGAAAAGGACCAATGTTAGTTTTTAATAAACCTCTGAAGATCTCAACAAGGGCGTTAAAGCTGAAATAAATATCTGAAGCAAATACAGAATTAAACCAATTTGGTACATTTAATGTGAAGCAGAATGCGCTTGTCCCTTTGGTTTGTCATCTCACCCTGTAGTGGTCTGATGCTGCCGGGAGAAGGTTGGATTGCTGGATATGCTCATTTAACTGTTCCAATTAAAAATAGGAAACACCTGTAAAACATGAAAATCTTATTCCTTACACTAGCTGCAATAGGCATTTTATACTACACTTTATAGGCCAGATTATCAGCTGCTATAACTGGTGTAATTCCATTAACTTCAGTGGGTGAACAGCAACTTATACTAGCCAAGAATCTGGCCCTCCAGAAAGATGCCAGCAGCACGAATGACAGACGTTAGGTTCTCAGTTCTGCTGCCAAAATTCTGCCATATTTAACATGCAATTATGACTGGTTTGTGCATTAAGACCAAAATCACTCTTAATATAGTATTTTTCTTTATGGTAAATTATGAGAAACGGTGCTGTTATTGGAACAGCCTCTGGTTCTCTGCAAATCTGTAACCCCCGATTGCTCATGAAGCCAGAATGGAGTGTTTGCATTTAGTTCTCATTAGACTAAATGGAAGGAGATAACATTGCATAAAGAATTTGAGTGACATTCTAAACTATCCCTGACATTTGAAGTTTGCTCTTGTTGCTTAGTAGAAGGCACCAGGGCTTCCTGGCTGGTTTATTTGAATTTTATAGTGTGTCTTTAATAATGATAATACAATAAATTAAAGCAAGTCTTGTAACATGACCTTTGTCTTTTCAGAGCTCCCTGAAAGTGCCAAGCATTGAGTGAATATGCTGCACCTTTTCTCTTTCGGATGCAAACACTTTTGAGAATGTGAAGGGCAAGCATTAGAAAAGCCCTGCTCTGTCCTGTCATGTTGTCTTAGCGTGACATGAAATTCTGTGACATGTGACATTAAAAAAAGGTCACATTGACAATCTGAGTACTGCAATGCCAACATATTTTTTTTCCACTATCACTAGCAAATGAATGGGAAATTACTTGCTGCCTGTAACAAACAAGCCAAAAATAATTTCACGCTTCCCATTTTAATAAATACCACAATGCTTTTTTTTACCCATAGTTTATCCTCTCTGCCTAGCATTTTTCTGGTGTAAGGTTGTTATTGGGTTGTTTTTTTGTTTTGTTTTTTAAAAAGAATGCTAAATAAATTCCTGTTTTACTGTCCATCCAGAAAGAGAGGCAAATTAACCTCTTTAGTGCAGGCTCTCCAATTCTGGTTAGGGCAGTGGGGGAGGGGAAGCTTCAGAAGCAATGTGCAGTAGTAGCCCCCAAACCTTCCCTTTGCAGATGGATCAGCATTTCTGTAGATCATCTGGGAGCCTCAAGCCTGATTCTGCTAACAATGCCGCTGATTGGCATCAAAACAATCAACTGCCATTATCATGAAGTTTGAGAATTTAAAAGTAATGACATCCTGGAAAAGTAAAAGGGCAGTTACCATGTAAGGATCGCAATTCCTATACCAAAGGGTGGGGACGGGGGCATCAAAATCTTTGTCAGAGAGAACTAATACAAACAGAATTGATTTGGTCTTACCAGCTTCCTCCGCCCCCCCAGTTTCCTGTTGCTAAGTGATATTGTGACACCTTTTTAAGGATTCTAGTTCATGTTTACATTCTGATTGCCTTGCAATTATTTTAGTGGCACCTGGTAGGGTCACTTGACTAAATGTCTGTCAGCTTTTTCAATGCAAACCATTGTTCTCTTGAGCTTATAACTTGTCATTTTATTGTGATTAACATAATGGCTGTGGGTTCTTTTCTTAGAAATTTGCTTTCAGTTTTGTATGCTTCTGTTTTAAAGAGAACGGCAAAAAAAATGAGTGTTTGTTCTCACAATTTTTTTAATCAATTTTAAAAGTGAGATTTTGCAATCAGTCATCTAAAACAATGAGAAGCAAATATGGAAATACCAAGCTTATTTTACTTTTGTTTTTCCTAGCTTTAGAGAAGATGAATTAGGGAAGGTACATAAGAGACAAACAGCAGCTGTGTTTGTCCACCTAGAGGGTGATGAGGAAAGATAGATGATTTGTCACTGGTGTATTTATAGGAAACCAGGATCCTTTGAAACTCTCAGCCAAAGAGACCTATGTCCATAAGCCCAAGGGATTTGGGCAGCTAAACCCTTAGGCTCGTTATCACAGATATAATTCTTTTTTAATGAAACTTGGATAAATACAATTAATAGTTATGGAGGTGCCTGTGAAATTTCATGAGTGCAAAGGCATTATGGGAACCTGCCACACTGGTCTCCAATTCTAGCCCTCCTCCCACACTGGCCCCAGCCTGGAGTGCCCTGCAGGGCACTCCCAGGCTGGGGATACAATCACCAGTCAGACTGGCCGTTCCACACTGCCCCCAGACACGTCAAGCCGCACAAACTGTGTTGATTGTGAGTGACAAGAGTAGCAGTTGAACCAATCACCCTTTCTCTCCCAGTTTATTTGCCTGACTGAAGACTATTGGTTGGAAGGCTGCAGGAGGATTCAGACACACAAATGCTTTAGAGTAATTAGGATTATTAAACATATTTTATTACAGTTGTATTTAGAGTTTGCAAAGGAAATCAAGTCCCCATTGTTCCTACTGCATCTAACTGACCCCACCATGCTGCAGGATGCTCCAGGCTGGGGCCCCACCCCCACAGAGCATTCCCAGAGTGGATATTCCCCTCTCCCCCAAAGAACATTCTGATCCTGGGAGGTTTCAGTCTGCTTCCACTCCTAGCAAAGAGGTTCAGTGCTGTTCCTTGGGCAGGGAATCCACATGGTGTCCCCATGACTGACCCCCTCAAACCTACACACATGTCCAGTCCTTTACACCAGAAAGTCTATTATAGTGTTGAGCCATCTAACACTAAACTTTTCAGATGAGAAAAAAAGGTAAAATATTACCATTTCAGTCCAATACTAAGTAAGTGATATTATAGGGCTGCTGCACACCAATGGTGAGTCTATAGGGTGCCTGGACCATGGCCTCTCTTTCCCTCCCAAATTTGGGGTTATGAATTTATTTATTTATTTATTTACATTTATTGGCTGTCCCCTCATCCCCATGGCATCCGGGCAGCTCACAACAAATAAAACAACAATAAAACTCGTAAAAACATCACAGAATAAAAATAATTAAAAAGAATAATCCCCCCCAACATTTACTGTAAACCCCTACCCCAAATCCCCCCAACCTATCCTCCCCTCCCACACTCCCCTCCGAAGGCCAGGGCAAACGGCCAGGTCTTACAGGCTCAACGAAATGCCATCAGACCTGGGGCCAGGCGAGCTTCCTCCGGGAGGGAGTTCCAGAGTCACGGTCTGGCCACCGAGAACGCCCTCTTCATTGTGGCCCCGTTTAACACAGGGGACCTCCAAGAAGGTGCCCCCGGCAGAACGCAGGGATCGCTCTGAGGCACGGAAGGCAAGGTGGTCCCCAAGGTATGAGGGGCCCAGACCGTGTAGGGCTTTATAGATCAACACCAACACCTTGAATCTGGCTCGGTGCGCTATAGGCAGCCAGTGCAGAGTGCGGAGCACAGGTGTTATATGCTCCCGCCGCCTCGTCCCTGTGAGTAGACGGGCCGCCGCATTCTGCACCAGCTGCAGCCTCTGAACCAGAACCAAGGGAAGCCCCACGTAGAGCACATTGCAGTAGTCTAGCCTCGAGGTGATGAAGGTGTGACTAAGAGTGGCCAGGTCGGGCCTGGAAATGTATGGGCGCAGCCTCTGTACTAGATACAGCTGGCGGAAGGTGGCTTTAGCCACCGCCTCCACCTGCCGATCCAGATGGAGGCCCGATCCAAAACCACCCCCAGACTCCGAACCTGTTGGGCTAAGGGAGGGCAGACCCCCCCTTACCAGAGGAGCCGGCACCTCCCTTGTCCTACCCACCACCATCACCTCTGTCTTATCAGGTCTGAGCTTCAGTCTGCTCTGCCGCATTCAATCCGCCATGGCCTCCAAACATTGGGAAAGCAACGAGACAGCAGGGCCTGGGTCAGTTGAAAACAAGAGATACAGCTGAGTATCATCAGCATATTGGTGACATCGCACCCCGAACTCTCTCACGATCTCCCCCAGGGGCTGCATATACACATTAAACAAAAGCGGAGACAGGATCGAACCCTGCAGAATGCCACAGGTCAAGGCCTGGGAGCTCGATGTTTCAGCTCCCAGCACCACCCACTGGCTTCTCCCCAAGAGGAATGAGTGGAACCACCCAAGGATAGTTCCGTCCAGACCCCCCAGGTCTCGCAGCTGTCTCAGCAGCAGTCCATGGTCCATGGTATCAAAAGCGGCTGAAAGATCTAACAGGGTCAAGAATGTAGAACATCCTGCATGAATGTCTTGAGATGAAGAACTGTCATTTTATCTTGCATTTGAAATCACAAAACTCTCATCAGTGATATGTAGCCTATCATTTAAAATCAGCTTCTTTCCTCAAGGACTGGAAGTTAGCAAAAATAATGCCATTAAAAAAAAATGCCTTCTAAGGTTATTCTGGAAACTATAGACAGGTGAACCTGATATCAGTACCAGGTTAAAATAGTAGAGACAATAGTAAAGAACAGAATTCTTAGCCATCTAGACAAGTGTGACATGATAGAAAGGAGTCAACATGTTTTTTGCAAAAGGAAGTCATGTCTTGCCAATCTACTTAGTAGTACCTTGAGGGTTTTCTACAGACATGTGGGTAAGGTTGTTCCGGTGGCTAACGTTTATTTGAATTTTTCAGAAAGCATCTGACAAGACCTGACATGAAACACACTTGAGAAAACTAAAAAGCCATTGGATAAGTGGAAGGGTACTTTTAAAGATAAGACCCAGTTAAAATATAAGAAACAATGCGTAAGAATAAAGGGATTTCACAATGGAGAGCAGAAAACAGCACTGTACCGCAAGGATTTGTAAAGAGACTAGTGCTGTTTAACATATTCTTTAATGGTAGAAAAGAGAGAGTGAAGACTGAATTATTCAAAATGGTTAAGTCCAAAGCAGACTGTGAAGAGTTACAGAAGAATCTTGCATGACTGAGAGACTGGGCAATAAAATAGCAGATGAAATTCAAAGTTGGTGAGTGCAAAGTGAGGCAGTCATGTAGAAAAAAAATACTCCTAACAATACAATACTGGGTTCTAAATTAGGTGATAGCTCAGGAAAAAAGATCTTTCAGTCCAGCAGTGGTAAAACAGTATGTTAGGACTTTTGAGGAAAGGAATAGAAAATAAAATGGAAAATATCATCATGCCATTATGTAACTCCAGGGTGCACATACACATTAAATATTGTATGCAGTTTAGGTCACCCTACCTCCTTGATGACAAAGTTTATCTTGAAAAAGTGCAGTGAAGGTCAGCAAAGATCATCAAAGGCTTGGAATGGCTTCCATGTGAGGAGAGGCTTAATAGGTTTGGGCTCTTCAGCTTAGAGAAGAGACAACTGAGGTGAAATAACTTCACAAAATAAATAAACAGCATCACGGGTGTGACAAGGCGGCTTTGGACTACAGAGTTTGTTAGGATCAAGACCAATGACTCACACCACTCCAACCAGTTGCCACAACCAAGTGTAAGTTTATTTACAGTGCAAATGTCCAAACATAGTAAAATTCCTATATTCAGTCCACCAAACTCTTCCTATGCTGTACCTTCACCAGTCTCCATCTGCAGACCTCCACCAGCACCAGCCAAACACAGACTGACTCTCTAATAGAACCTTCTGTGCTTTATATCTGCAAGAGGGTGTGTGGCCTGTTGAGGCAGCTCATTCATTTAAAGGGACAGTCACTCCCAATCCCTCTCTAGGGCTTATTTAGGCCCTAGTTCTGCAGCCACCTTAGGGCCAACTGTCATAGAATAATAGAATTTTACAGTTAGAAGGTAACTCAAAGGTCATCTACTCCAACCCACTGTTCCATGGCAGGATATCCATATCGTGGATAGATGCTTGTCCAGCTGGGTTATGAAAACCTCCAAGGAAGGAGATTCCACTATCTCCCTGGGTAACAGGGTTGAATCTATAAACCCATTATGACAGTTTGCCTTAAGGTGGCTGCAGAACTAAGGCCTAGATAAGCCCTGGTAAGGACTGGGAGTGATTGTCCCTTTAAAGGAGTGAGCTCCTCAACAGGCACCATGACTGCAGGGGTCAGGATGCTGCCGCCCACATATTTGTTGTGCTCCTGGCTCAGCCTGGATGGCTCTCTGTCCACAAGCACATCAGTTCAGTGCCCTGGCCTGACTCAGGCCATGTTGCCCGTGGTGGCCCAGGGAATGGTTCTGCCAGCCGCACATCCATTTTTGTCCAGTGGTGAACAAATATCTGTTCTGATATTTGAAAATTACTATCATGTCCCCACCTTAGTCGTCGTCTTTTCTCAAGGCTGGTTTCCCCCCCCCCACCGTTTTTCATCATATGACTTGTCCTCCAGTCCCTTTACCATCTTAGTTGCTCTTCTTTGAATCTTTTCTAGAGGTGTGCACCAGGAACACATGACATTATGATTTTCAGTATTAAAAACTGTTGTTATTCATTTTTGTTAATAACGAATTTTCATTTTTTTTATCGGTGTCATTATTTGTATCTGTATCAGTATCATCCGAAACGGAAAATTGTGTTTTTGGTTTTGTTTCCGTTTTCATCAGTGTATGTGTTTGGGGGGCTCTGTGTGTGTGTGTGTGTGTGTGGCAGAAGTACCAGCAGACTGCATCTCATTTTAGCCGCCACAGACACACCCACAGCCCCCCCCCTGACAAAAATGGAAACAAAACTGAAAACAGAATTTTTGGTTTCGTGTGATAACGAAACAAAATAAACAAATAGAGGGCTGTTGTCTTATACAATACTTATATTGTGAAACTATGTATACAATATAACACAGATGCTCTGCCTGATTGGGAGTGACAGCCAAAGCGGACGCACCTGTGGTGGGGGCGTGGCCCCAAATAGCCGGGTTAAAGCAACGCGCACGCCGAGGCGCTTTCTTGGGCAGCGGCCGTGGGAGTGTCGAAGGCGCGGGCGGGCTCCTGTGAGCCAGTCCCCCAGTTATCCGGCCGCTTGGAAGAACTTAGACTCTGCCTGATTGGGAGTGACAGCCAAAGCGGACGCACCTGTGGTGGGGGTGTGGCCCCAAATAGCCGGGTTAAAGCAACGCGCACGCCGTGGGCGTGCGCGCCCTTGTGCGCGCGGCCTTAGGCGCCGGCAGGGGCGCGGCAGTTCCAATATTTACGCTGAAGGGTATTAGCCTAACTATGTCCAGAAAGCGTTTGCGACCAGGACTCCAGCAGTCTAATAACTGCCCGTCCCCTAAACAAAAGAAACTAGAGTTCTTCTTTTCTAGCAAATACAGAGAGGAAGAGGCTGAGGAAGAGGGCCCTTTGTACCACTCATTGGAAGGCGTATTGTCACCAGACCTTCCTCAGGAGGAACCAGAAGAGTGTATTGACTTGGGCTCAGGGGGTGTTTCTCCCTCCCCCCCCTGTGCCTTATAGCTCAGGGGGGAGGCAGCTGGCTTCTTCTTCAGGGCAAGCTGTGTCCTTTGAGATTCATACCCTCCTCTACAAGTTGCTTGGGGATCAATGCTCGTTGATTACGGACCTGTCAAAAAAACTTTTTAACAAACTTGATGAGATTGGGTCCACTTTGGTCTCTCAGGGGGAATATCTGAAAGTGTTGACGCAGCACCTTAGACCATCTCAAGGGGAGAATGAAGCTCCTAATACCAAGGGGGGAGCCCAGAGGGCTAAGGGTCCTCGTTTAGCGAGCAGGGGAAGGTCTCTGAGTCACGGGAAAGGGGGCCAGAGGCGGTGGGCACCCAATCCAGTGTCAACACGGACCAACCCTAATGCGCTCTCCTTTATTATTTACCCCTTACCTAATGGTTTTCTCCCCAATTGGCATTTAAGACAAACTGTACAGCACCATCTCTCAGCAATATTGGCGCACAATTTCCCTTTTCGTCTGATTAGGGAGTTGCGCACTTTGCCGGCCCTTGGACACATGCAAAGAGTGGTGATATTCTTCTCCTCCCCCCAGACAAGGGATTATCTTTTCTCCAAAGCAGAGCTATTTGCTTCTTGGGGGGTTATATTGGGGGAAGTGCATGTGGACCCAGTGGTTCGTCCCCTGTGGGAGACCACTGGGGCAAAAATTCCAGGGTGGGATATGAGACAGACTATATCTCATGATTCTTTTGTAAGAAGACCGCAGGTCCTAAGGTCTAATAGTGTGCCTAACTCTCCCATAAATACTAGACTGGTCTGGATAGCCATGTCTTCAGAGCAGCCCTTTTCTCCTGCCCAAGTGGCCCCCGTGTGCATGCCTGTTTCATCGACTAGCCCTCGGGTTAGTCCTCAGGCTGTTGCCCAGCCCCTTCCTGAGGAGGTGGCCCCTATGGACTTCACTGACTCAGTCTTTTCCGATTTGGCGAAGCTGGGTAATTTGGGTAATCTGGGTACCTACAGCGGGAGTAAGACAAATCAGGTGGCAGTCTCCCCCCTTGTGTGCCCAGCGCTGTCGGTATCGGGGGAGATGGGAGGGGTGGGGCTCCAGGTGCACTCCCCGGAGCTCAATAATCCCCTAGTTGGGGCTTGTCCTGGCTTGACTTTTTCAGTTACCTGACACAAGTGGCACCATGGAGCTGATCCTTTACGATTCTGCTCTTGGAACATTGCTGGATGGACCAGGTTAGTGGGGATCCCGAGGTTTCAGCCTTTCTATACACGTTTTATATTATTGCCATTCAGGAAACTTGGGCCTTGGTGCAGCCTTCTTTTGGCTCTTACAAAGTATACCATGTCCCAGCGACTAGATATGCCACCAAGGGTCTCCCCAGTGGAGGCCTTAGCTGTTTTATTGCCCAATCTTTACAAAAGAATATAGTAGCAGTTTTCCCTAAATCATTTCATTTGTTGATATTGGTGCTTAATTTAAGGGGACTGTTTTTCATCTTGGGTATTGCCTATATTCCTCCTGCTAATGCTAGATACCTTAATATTAACGATTGGGCTCAAATTGAGGAGTCACTGGAAGAAGTGGCCCATCTTTATCCATCAGTCAAGATCATTCTATTGGGGGATTTTAATGCCTGATTGGGTGCCACTGATGAGGCCCTGGCCCCATATGGTTGCAGCTATCAGGATTTTAACCCCTTGGGCTCCAGGCTTTCCAAAGATATGGTTATTAACACTTCGGGCCTAAACTTTTTCAAGTTGCTGGGGGAGGCCTCCCTGTGTATTTTAAATGGAACTGGGTTCAGTGACTACCCTGGGGAATTTACATATCTTGGCCCTATGGGATCTAGTGTTGGGGATTATATAGCCGTATCCCTGGATGTAATCCCACTGATTGGGCACTTTGCGGTAGGCACTTGTCAAGGGAGTGATCACCTTCCCTTGACCCTGGAGCTTCTTCTTTTTGGACGTTCGGTGGGGGGACTCACCACCCAGTATCAGGCTGCGCGGTGGTCCCCGTCATATAGCAATTAGACTCAACCCTGCAAGACTTGCCCAAATTAGGACTTTTCTCATGGCAGTGGTATATGATTTGGGGGAAGGTGGCCGACAGGTTGTCGACCAATTTTCAAAGATGATAGGGGACTTGACTTCCCTTTTGGCTGCTATGATTTGTGATTCGGCCCCGGACCAGGGTAATTTTATCAATTCAAAAGCCTGGTATGATAGGGAGTGTCGGGACCTTAGGACTCAGCTGGTTGTGCTTTATAAGCAATACAGGGGGACGGGGGCTGGGGTTCTCCCTGTGCAGTATTTCTTGATTAGGAGGCTATATAAGGAAACGCTTAAAGCCAAGAAGGCTGCCTACTGGGATAGCTATTGGGATAAAGTATTGGAGGCTGCCACCTCCAAAGATGGACGGCGGTTCTGGACTTTAATGAATAGACATTGTAAGCCTGGGCCCGGTCGATCCTTTGTGACAATCCCGGATGAGACTTGGGTTGCGTATTTCCGAGGTCTTTATGCAGGACCCCAGATTAGCCCCGGGTCCACCGTCTCGGACCGGGAATGGATTACTGCTCCTCTCTGGCCTCCGGTCTCGCCCTTGGAAATAGCTGAGATTGTCGGCACATTCAAGAAGGGCAAGGCCCCTGGCCTGGACCTTATTCCAATAGATTTGATTAAGGATACCATTGCTTGGTGGGCCCCTAGGTTGGCCGCCCTGTTTACATCGATAAATAATACAGGCAGACTACCAGCCATATGGAGCAGAGCTGTGGTTGTCCCAATTTTCAAAAAAGGAGATTGTGCAGACCCTGTAAGCTATAGGCCTATTAGCCTTTTATGTGTAATTTCAAAGATCTATGGAAAATGGTTGCTGTCTAAACTTCTTGTGTGGATTACTCAACATGACATCATATTCCCGGAACAGGCCGGTTTCCAACAAGGCCGCTCCACTGTGGAGCACTGTCTTATTTTGCTCCATCTTGTGGAGAAATATCGAGCCAAATCCGGGAGGTTGTATGTTGCTTTTCTTGACCTTCGAGCAGCCTTCGACCTGGTTGACAGGGTGCTTTTGTGGGAAAGGTTAGCTGCCTTGGGAGTGGAACCAAGGTTGTTAGGACTCCTCCGCTCTTTACATGAAAATTCTTCTCTTGCAGTGAAGACGGACCAGGCCGGCCACCTTACTGAGGATATTCCCACTTTCACTGGTGTTAGGCAGGGTTGCGTTCTTGCCCCCATTTTGTTCATTTTATTTATTAACCAAATAGTGCCCCTGTTGGCCGAACCATCATTCCACCCCCCCAAATTGGCGGGGCATCCAGTAGGTGCCCTGCTTTACGCTGATGACATAGCAGTTATGTCACAGACGAGGGTGGGCCTAAGGCGACAGCTCCAGTGTTTTTCTGAGTTTTGCTCCCAAAATAAGTTAGAGATCAACTATGATAAGTCCCAGGTTGTGGTTTTTTCCAGCTCACGACGGGTCTTTCATTGGAGGGTGGGCAGACACACGATTAGGCAAGTAGGTGCCTATCGCTATTTGGGCTTGCTTTTTCAGGCAGGTGGGTCATGGAGCAGGCATGTAGAGGGTGCATTGGTGAGGGCAAGGGGTTCTGCATTTGCTCTTGCCAGGCTCTTTGCCCATTCAGGGAAGCGCGCCATAGCCCCTGCATTTAAGGTCCTTAATGCCAGGGTCCGTGCCCAGGTTCTATATGGGGCCGAGGTCTGGATGCCCCTTCTTCCGAAATGGTCCGGGAAACTAAATAGTCTTCAGACGGGCTTCCTCCAAAGGCTTTTGAGGGTACCTGGGGGCACCCCTTTTGCGGCAATTAGGGTAGAGTGCGGCCAGTGTTGCTGGTCTGTGGAAGCCTGGGCCCTGGTGATGAAGTTTTGGGCCAAACTCCATGTGTCACAGAGGAAGGGGTTAATTAAATATTGGAGGGAGGATACCTATAGGAGTCAGTGGCAGCGGGCAGTGGAGCGGGCTCTCTGCAAATTAGGTTTTGCCCCCTCCTTTTTTGCAGGTAAGGACCTGGGAGTCACCCTGCATATTATATTGAGGAGGTTGCGGGATCAGAGCCTGCAGGAGGAGATGGCGCAAATTAGAGCCTCGGCCCACATGGCGGGTTACCTCCCCCTCTTGAAATCCCCCTTGGAGAGGCCGGCTTATTTATCTGCTGACATTCCCTTTAGGGGGAAGTACTTATTCATGTGTGCGAGGCTAAATGCCCTACCCTCCGCCCTTTTTGAGGGGCGTTTGAGGGCCATACCTTTGGCCGATCGACTGTGTCCCTTTGATGGTGAAAGTGTGGAGACAGTCCACCACATATTATGTAATTGTCACCTTTATGATGCCATTCGCACAGAGCTCCTTTCCCCTTTTTTCCGGAGGCTCCCAGGGAGAACTGAGTGGAGCCTCCAGTTATTTGCCCTGGCAGATGTGGATCCCGTGATTACAAGTGCTGTGGCTCACTTTTTGATGCAAGCGTTTAACTTGCGGAGCCTTTTTGTAAATTTTAAGCAGCCTATTGACGGTTAGCCTCTGCTATTATATCAGGAGTTTTATTAGTATGCTGTTAATATTATTATTACTTTTTACTGTTTAGTTAGCCACTGAGGAAATTGGAAATTTGGTAATTATTGTAACCGGGCAGAGGTTGCCAGTGTAATTAGTCTTATAGTTTTTGGCCCTGGGTTGTTCTGTTTCTTTTTATTGTTGTATTGCTTTATGTTTAGATTGTTGTTTGTATGTTTCTTTATGTTGTATGTGTTTCATTTTCATGTTTCTTTGGCTTCGGCCGCAATAAATATTATTATTATTATATAACACAGATTGCCTATAAAGGTACATAGAATATAAATGCCAACAAAGGACTATAGAATGTATTTACAAAGAGTAGGTATAAACCCCTGCCATACAAAATTATTGAGACAATTCAAAATAGAGTTAACATGTTTCAACCAAACTGGTCTTCTTCAGAACTCCATAGATGTATCTCTAAAACAGAATAAATAAAATGTGGATAAGACCATTCTTCAATATATATATTACATAATAGAATACACAAGGTATCATGTAACAAAAGTTACCAAATAAACTCCAATGGAATCAACAAAAAAGAGATGAAAACCCCAAGGGAAGGAGTGAGGCTCAAGGCTATATAAAGGCTATTACCTGAACAAAGGAGTGACCCTCAACCTCTAAAGTGCTTCCACAGTCTCATGTGCACCATCAAAAACCACAACATTCTACAAAATAAACAGCATTGAATGTTTCTGTTAAAGGGGTACATAGATAAACCAAACCATAATAAAATAACCCTCATACCTGCATCCATTCCTGGTATCAAATTAAATCTTACATATCTTAAATAGAGAGCCTCTTTGTCCCTCCAAAGCAGTATATTATCTTATCTGGGTGGAGCACCAGAAGTGTCTTAAAAAAACAACAAAATCAATCCTTATAACTCAAATGCTGGGGTCTGGTCCATAGTGTTACTTTCTCTACAGGTACTTATTATGAATAGCACCAAACACACCCAGAAAGTGTTAATACTGATTCTACAAACCCTTCAAACATTATGAAGGAAAATACCTTCAAACTCTCTCTCCCTAAAGACACCTTATTTATGCTCTCAACCCATATTTGAAGGGCAAAAGTGCCATTCTTATAGCAAAATAAAATACCTCTCTCCAGTGATTCACTAGCACGAAAAGAAACCAGGATAGTGAAATCCCTGATGAACCTTTCTTCATGAAACTTCTTACCAATGACTCCTAACACACCTGATAGTGACTGGTGTTAGTTAAATAGACTAACGCTGATACTGTGTGTTAAATAGGTGTGTTTTGAGTCATTGCGGATTTTGCGGATCCTATGAGGGTAGCAAAGAATTCCCTCTTTGCTGCCTGCATAGCCACGGCATAGGCTCGTAAACTAGCTCTATGCCGCAATCTGTCGGCTTCAGCCCGAAAACGATGCCACCGTTGCTCCAACCGTCGCCCTGCCTGCTTCAGCATCCGCAGCTCCTCGGAGAACCAAGGAGGTCTGCAGAGCCTCTGCCTGGGCAACGGATGCCTGGGAGCCATTTGATCGATGGCCTCCATCAGCAAGATGTTCTACAGCTTGACAAGGTCATCGATGTGATGGTCATCTAGGTCAGAGGGTAACTCCCCCAGAGTGCCTAGGAACCACACTGGGTCGAACAGCCTCCAGGGGCAGACCATCTTAATAGGTTCCGCACCCTTCCAGGGGCAGACATGTGCTAGAAGGGAGGTCTGTAGGAGGTAATGGTCCATTTATGACAAGGGCACAGCTGTAATCTCCCCCATTAACGGACCACCCACCTCAAGGCCAGTGCAAAACATGAGTTCTAAGGTATGTCCTCCAAGATGCGTTAGGCCGTTGACTCTCTGGGACAGGCCCATGGTTGCCATGGCAGCCATGAACTCATGCTCGGCTCCCTTGAGGACTGCGTTAGCGTGAATGTTGACGTTCCCAAGGACTATTGTCCTTGGTGACCGCAACACCACCTCCGACACAGCCTCCGCCAGAGCACGCAGGGAGGCTGCTGGACTGGTAGGTGCACAGTATACCAGTAGCACACCCAAACTGTCCCCTGCCAAATCAAACACAAGTTGAAGACGCTCAATACCTACCATGGATTGCACTGGATACCTCCTCACAGACCACCCCTCTTTAAAAAACGTAGCTACACCACCACCCGGTTCCTCCGGCTGCAGCTGGTGCTGCACGGAATACCTGACTGGAACAAGATCACCCATTATTGGCCCCGATTCATCATCCAGCCAGGTCTCTGTGAGATCGGCGGCATGGACCAGGATTACCTCCTGGACCATTGTTGCCTCATTTGCCACTGACCTTGCATTTAATAGCACCAAAACCGGACCGAGGGCCCCCTGACCCAGTTCCACCTCCTTTATCTGCTGGGGGAGCAGAAAGCAGACGTGCACTAAGCACCTATCCTGCCTCACCACTTTCCCTTCTCTCCTCCTGAGACCATACCTTCCCCGGCCCATCATGACCCCAATAGCTGCACCCATCCCGGCTCCGGCTGTCCCCCCAGCCTCCCCTCCCCAGTTGCCCCACCCAGGGTGCAAGGGAGAACCCCCCTCTTCCCCCAACATATCCCTCCCTCCCCTCCCCCCCACCCCCTGGGACTCCCCCTCTCACAGGGAGTCCATAATACCACAACCAGGACCCCGATTCTTCTGCAATTTTTTCCCCAAAATTCTGCAACCCCAAATTGAAAATTCTGTGACCCAATAAAGTTCCAAAACAAGTCTATTAAAATTAAGACTGTGAGATGGCGATCCATTTCCTTGTACCAATGAATAAAAAATCTGCTTATAATTTTTTCTGTGTACGGGTATTTCAAATATCAGACAACCCC
>QEPC01005694.1:649842-667206 GCA_003113815.1 Sphenodon punctatus | reverse complement strand
ACCGTTCTCATGGTTAGGGTGATTGGGTTATAATGGTTTTGTTCTTTAACAGGTTTATCGTGGGCTGGTCATTTAATAAACAGTTGCGGCCAGTTTTACCAAAAAACTATGTGTCTGTGTGTTTTTTGGGAAAGTGCCTTATTTCCTGTGCGGGGACAAAAGCTGTGTTTCAGGTTTTCCACCTCAGTTTAGTCTGAAGAAGAAAACACTTCCTCATGCAGCTGCACCTTCTTTCTACCCCAACACCTCCTGTGCCAATGTCCTAGCTACATGTCCACTCTAAACCTAAATAAGTATAAGTGAAACTTCCTGAAATGTTAAATGAGAAACACATTAACTCCTTCAATCCATGTAAATGGATTAACAATACCACTGTGCCTTTTGTAGTTCATATTCAAAGTCAAGAGGAGTATGCACTGTAATATAATGGGGACATTTCAGAAAGAATTAGACCAAATGGCAATACAAACCACCAAAGGGAAAAAAAGATATTGTATCTCCAGAATCTGTTTCGCCTCATGTTCATATTCAGTCTAGTGCACCTGTGTTATTTTTGTTGTTTTCATCCCTGAGACTTTTTTTCCAAGATAATTCATAATTGTTAACATAACAGCCTAAAGGCTTTTAGGTGTAAATCAGTGAGTAATGAAGTGAAGGGGAAAGGTAGCTTCCCTCTGACAGATGTGTGCTTGAAAACGAGGTGATAATAGGTAAAATGGTATTAAGGAGACTAATGACATACAATAACAAGCCTGTCTAATTGTGAAGATTTAATTAAAGCAGAGCTGCTGTGCTGAGGCAATTATTAATATATATATATATATGGCTTGCTGCATCCGATTATTCTGCCGCTCCCATGTAAAAATAGTAGGAAATTTATTTTTAAAAAGACTAGATGATAAGCAATTTCATATCAATATTTTAACCTACTCACTTACTGTAATTTTAACTCACACTCACACTGTGGGTGCACTATATTGGGTGGAAAAAGAAGAGGAACCGGATTTTGGAGTGTTGTGACTCTACTACACCACTGATTCTGTCTTACTTGTTCTTTTAAATTTTTTCTGATAATTTACACTGTAAATTGCTTACTGTAAGAATAATTTCTTCCCTTTTTAGCCTCTAACCTCTGTACAGAGTCGAACAAATAAGTAACACTATTGGAAGGTGGGTGAACAAGCCCTTAAACATTTAGATTTCAATGGAATAAAAATTCAAGTCAGGTAAATATTTGTCTGTAACCATTCTATTTAGAAATGTTAGAATGTAAGAATATAAGTACTAGTGCCATACTGAGTCCATCGAGTGCAGCATCCAGTCTCTGGCAGTGGCTACCCTTGGTTGCTTATAATGGTGTGATCTATTCCCTGCTCTTCACTCCCAGCTCCCGATAGTCAGAGGGTAAGACTCCCAACCTACTTGATTTGTGACGGTCCTTCAGATTTATCACCTACAAAAGATAGTTCGGTGCGGTCATCTCCCCAACATTTTCTGCAGTGAAGACCAAATCAAAGAATTTATTTAGTTTCTCTGTAATGGCCTTATTCTCTATTTTTCTATTGTCTGTGGCAGCAAAAAAAAATGTTCTCTATCTTTCTACTGACATCCTTTCAGATATTTTGAAACTGCTGTCATGTCCCCATGGGATGTGCGAACAGAACCTAGTTTGGAAATTCAGTTCGGTTTGAAAATCGAGTTTGGTTCAAAAGTTCGGTTCGGTCGACCGAACTATTCGAGTTCGGTTGAATTCCGAACTTCTGAACTGAGTTCGTACATTCAAAACCAGGTTTTTTGGCCTTCCGCACTGGTTTGGATTCGACTGAACAGTTCAGTCGAATTCGACTTTGGTTCGAATGTTCGGTTCGGTCAACCAAACTATTCGAGTTCGCACATCCCTAATGTCCCAATTCAGTCTTCTTTACTGTAAACTAAGAATATGCCATTTCATTATTTCTTCATATGGCTTGCTGTCTAGCCCTTTTATCCTCTTGTTTTCTCTCATCTGAATCCTTTCCATATTTGTTGACATCCTTCTTGAAATACGATGCCGAGAAGTAAATATTCCAGAAGTAAATATTCCAGGAGAGGTCTCGCCAGTGCCAAGTGAAGTGGCACCATTACCTCCCAGGTTTTGGTTATGAAACATCTGTTAATGCAGCCCAAAATGGCATTCGCTTTCTTTGCAACAATGTTGTCCCATTGTTGACTCATGTTCAGTTTATCATCCACCTTAACTCCTAGATCATTCTTTGTAATGCTACTCTCTGCTGTCCCCCATTTTATATTTGTGGATCTGATTTTTCTTTCCATAATATTCCTTGCATAAATGAATGAACTCTTATAAAAAAAAGACTATGGACAAAGGCACTGATTAGCCTGTGTGAGTTTACTTCTTCCAGAAGGACCACCCATTTCTGATCTCTGAGTCCTGATCCTGGAAGGGGAGCTGAACACCACCTTTAAAAGATAAATCTGGGGACTAAATTCAAATGATTGGACATCAAAAATTACGGACTAAATAAAGGTTTGGGTGTCATATGCTACTATGGGAAAGTGTAACAGATGACCTCTGTCTATTATACCTGCTGTGTTCCCTACATTGGGCTCAATCTCAAATCTCTGCATGTGTGGCTTATACATGCACATGGGTGCGGCCAATAGTCCTTTCCACAAAGGTGCACACAAGATACACATGCACTGTTCGCATGACACACAAGGTTTGGGACCCAAACCTTGTGTGTCATGCGAACAGTGCATGTGTATCTTGTGTGGGATCGAGCCTAATGTAAAATGTTTTGAAATCCTAACTAACTTTTTCTTTGAACTTTTCTTCCTTCAGTCCCTTCTCTGGCTGAAATGGATAGTAAATTTAGTACCGATGGGTAATACTCAAATTTTTGAGTACCACATTGGGTACTTGATGGTTACTTGGTTGATGATAACATAACAGGAAAACCCCAAATCAATTTTTTGATTTTCTGATTCCCAACCAGTATATCAGTATACCAGTTCATATGTCAAGTTGGAAAACTGAAAAATCGGCACAATCATTTTTTAAAAAGTGACCGGAAGTAGTTTGCCCAGACCAGAAACTGACTTTCAAGGACCATTTATGGGTAAAAATGGGGGTGGGGGTGTTCAAAAAATAGAACTAGATGTAGTTTTCCAGGACAGGAAGTTGACTAATAATTTTTGGAACTTAACAGAAACCCAATAAAATCTATGACAGGAGTTGGTATAGCGACAAAAAATCCAATAAATCAGGACCGGAAGTCAGCATTCCAAGACATCAGGTACTTGATTGGGTTGCAATTGGGTACGGAAAGGTACTCAGTCATCACCAGGTCAATTTAAGTACCAGAAATTTGACAGATTACCTGATTTTGCAGGTACCCTCTTTCAGGTGTAGTCCCTTCCCCAGTGCTTGCTATTGTGCATTTATTAGAGGTGGGCATTTGAATTTGAACTGTAAGTGCTCATAACAAACCATTACAGATCAATCTGTACCGAACTGCAACCAACCTGTTGTACATTGAATGATAATCTAGAGCATGTGCCCGTCTTAGTGTGCTCCCAACAACAGAAATTGATCCAATAAAAGATATCATCTGAACTACCTTGTCTCCATCTCTTACTTTTTAGACTGACACAGGAACCACACTCTAAGATGGGCACTTGTTCTAGACTCTCATTCAATTATCAATATAATAAAAGTAACACACACAGTGTAGAAACAAACAAATAACTAGTTACAAGGAATGATGAAGAACTTTGTATGTTGTACTTTTTACACATGCTAAAATAGAAGGAGTGAAAATTGTTAGCGGAGCAAAGAGATGCAAGATGAGAATGAAGTACAAAAAGGACATTTATTTATTTATTTATTTATTTATAATAAAATTTATATGCCACCCCCTCCTGCTAAAAGCATCTCGGGGCAGCTAACAACATATCAAAACAATTTAAAACAACAATAATACAATTTAACACACTATTAAAACACAGTATAAAAATACAGCATACCCCCCCACCCTAACCCAACCCACCCACCCCCTCTCCCTCAAAAAAAGCATGGCAGAACAGCCAGGTCTTACATTGTCTATGGAAAGAGGGGAGGTCGGCAGTCAGGCGGACCTCCAATGGGAGGGGGTTCCACAACCGCGGTGTGGTCATAGAGAACGCCCTCCGCAAGGTCGACACCCGAGAAACCCGGGAGACCTCGAGGAGGGCACTCCTGGCCGATCACAGGGGTCGATCCAGCACCTGGAGGGTGAGGCGGTCCCGCAGGTAGGCGGGGCCCAGGATGTTCAGAGCTTTAAAGGTCAACATCAACACCTTGAATTGGGCTCGGAAGACTATAAGCAGCCAATTCAGAGAGCAAAGCACTGGTGTATGCTCGTGTCGGCCCATTCCCGTTAGGAGATGAGCCATTGCATTCTGCACCAGCTGCAGCCTTCAAACCAGCACCAAGGGTAGCTCCACGTAGAGTGCATTACAGTAGTCCAATCTCAAGGTAATAAAAGCATGGACGATCGTGGCTAGGACATGACAGGATAGAGGTGTGAATACATCAGGGTGCTAGATATGGCTGTTTTTATATGGACGCCCCCCTCCCCCCCAGTGTCGGGGGGGGGTGTCGGCCATGTAAACGGCTGGCGGGGGTTGGAGGGGTGGGTGTCCACTCAGTGTTTGTCTATGTGAACACCGATCAGGATGGGTGGGGGATGCATGCGCACTCCCGTGCAACATCCACCTCCACCCATTACCCACCCACCTACACCCACAGAGCCCTCCGGAAAACCGGAGGAGGCTCCGTGGGTGGAAGTGGGTGGAGATGGGTGGAGGTGTGTGTGTGTCCGTGTAAAGGAATGCACACCTACCTCCACCCACCATGCCAAAACACCCATACCCCCATCCACCACTGTCCATGTAAAAAGGGCCTATAAGTCCTTGATTTTGCATTGGCCTGTCCACGGCATCAACCAGAGAATTATAGGAGTAATTAATTTCCTGTTGTAAACCTAAGGCCTATAGCAAAGAACGGAAGTCTCTGAGTTTAAGAAAAATTCCAAATCAAAAGAGTACAGTCAAGGGTGAAATCCTGCACTGACATCAATGGAAATTTAACTATTGATTTCAATAGAAGCAGGATTTCATCCAGTGCAGCTATAGCCTAGCCTGGAGCCCAATCTTACAACACTTCTGCACAATTAACTCTATTTAAGAAAGTATTTGAAGAATTGAAGCTTTAGTTTAAACACTGTTTTTTGCTTCTTTTCTTTATCTGCAAAGTGCTTGGAATATGTTAACTATGTTAACCAAGAGTAAAGGAAACTAAATAATAAGTTTTTTCTTTCTAGAGGAAGTTGTGGCAAGTAAAGAAAACCTTACTGAAAGCCCATATCATCTTCTCTACTAAAAGCTTTGCAGCCGTGTCTCCACAGTATGCCATTCAACCTGGAGGAATGTTCCACTCCAGTGGGTAACCCCCTCAGGGATCTCCTATAAGTAAAGTGCTTATTGTGTGCATAAAAAGCAATGGAGGAGAGAAATCCCTGCATCTACTCATAGCTCTCAATTACCTCTTCAGGACTCAAAGTCATTTGGGATCTTTGCCATGTGGCTAACCAATGGCAAAAATTCAACCTTAATTTCCTGTGAAATTGATGGATTTCCCAAACCCTGGCAAATGCTATATACTGCTTAATTGGGCTGTGTTAGATTCAACTCATTAAACTACTGCTGTCTACAGTGCACTGGTCTTGCAGTATAAGTACTTTGCTTTTTCTCCTCCTGCCCCATGGTGCAACATTATAAATATTCATGAGCCATTACCAAGTATAAATAGATTCCTCACCTAGTTTGTTAGCAGATAAATGGCAAATTAAACTGGAGTATGTGGGGAGCTACACTGAATGAATGGGGGTTTTATAATGTCAAAACTGGAGGTGGAATATACACATGTTAGTTGCTTGTACATTGGATCTTTTAGACTGCAAGTTGTGTGCTGTGTTGTGCTGCAAGTTGTGTGCTGTGGAAAAATAGCCCACACTGAGTGTTATTATCTTCCCACTAGTAATGAACTTATTTTCTATTTTTTTAAAATTACACATTACCAAGTGATACTTTGCCACCTGAAATCTGAATAATGGAAGGAGGAGGAAGCTCAAGAAATAAGTAACGGAATCTAACTAAGAAAAAACAATATATGCACTGTAGGTATTTCTTGAAAGCAATGCTTTTTGTTCAGTCATATATAGGCTTCAAACTAGTAGGTGTGGGAATATCGGTATCAGATTAATCCGATACACCCGATAATCGGGTATATCAGATTGATCCGATAATACGATAATCACTGGTATCAGCATACCATTTTTTTTTTAACATTGGCCGGTTTACGAGTTTTTTTACATTGCGGCCATTGAAATAAATGGTCGCAACGTAAAAAACCTGGTAAACCGGCCAATGTTAAATAACCAGTATGCCAATACCGGTAAATCCGATACCAGGGAGATCGGATACCGATAATCCGGTATCCAGTATTCTCCCCGGTGTCCCAACCCTACAAACTAGAAAGCAGGGGTTCTCAACCTTTTAAAATTCACAGACCCCTGAAAATTTTGTATTGAGTTGAGGATCCCTTGGGAAATATATTGTGTAGCCAGTGCCACTACAGTGTAGCAAACATTATAATATTTATTATAATAATTATATTACCATATATTTATTATAATACTTATATTTAAAATAGTAAAAATACCTGCCCTGCTCCTACCCAGCCTCCTAGACTTCACACAGAACTCCTGTTCCACAAACAGATGAAGGGGGGTGGGGGGAGTGAGAAGATGCCACATGTGCAGCCTGCCTGCCCCAATACATCACCTGCCCCCTCACAGAATCTCCAGCCCCCCAGCATCCCTGCCTCCACCTGTTCCTCACACAGCCTCCCAGTCTTCCTGACCTTCCAAATTCCCTGCCTCCACCCACCATCCTGCTCTGACCACCTCAGCCACAGAGCCTCTCCAAACTCTTTTCCACAGCTGTGCTTGCTGCTGCTGCCTGCATCATGTCATGGTGCCTGCTCTGTTCCACGTTCTGCAGAGAAGGGCTTCCACTTTCTGAGCTTATCTTCTCCCCGCAACAGCTGGCAGCAAGGCAGGCAGTTTCTTGGGGTTTCTTGTGGGCTCCCTGGATGTGCTCTGCTGGCCTCGTGGTGTCTGCGGCCCATAGGTTGAGAACCGCTGAACTAATGTAATTTGTATTTTGTTAATATCATTCTATTTATTCCAATTTTTATATGAATAGCCATTTATATAGCGGGGGGGAAGAGAAAGGGGCAAGGAGAGTTACTTTGATAATACAATGCATCATCCAACTCTCCTGAAGAGTCTAAAAGACACACTGGAATTTACTAAGAATGGGATCAATTTGTTCTGGGTGCTCCCAGGCATCAGAGTAAATGTAATTCAGCAAGGCAGAAGTCCCATTCCTAATGGAAAGTTGCTAAGGTCAACACAATATGTTTAATGATGACACATCATTAGCATGCTTTCACTGAGGAGATTTGGTTCCAAAAAGATGAAGAAGAAAGTCCTTTCTAAGACAAGTGCGAATCTCAAGCATATTTCATGCTTGTTTATGTATTTGTTTATCTTACATTAAATGCAATAAAACATATTGTACTGGTGAGAGAGCACTCACAGTAGCAAAAAATAATCATAGCGTCTGGGATATTTTTAATTGAGGCAACTGCCTTTAGTGACCTGCTGTTAGCTGTAATTCTGTTCTTGGTGGTTGTTGGGTTGTTATTGTTTTAATTTTCCTTCCTAAAATATTTCACTGTAGTGATATGGTCTACTTGAAGCAGTTTTAAAGACATCAAAAGCTTTGTTCACTTGTAATTATCACACCTTGCAATGCTGTATTAATACCATGCAGCTTTTTGCTCCTGCTGATGTATAGAATTTCTACCGCGATGTACTATTTTGTGGTACTTAAGCATCATCTATTGTTTTGCTGACCCCTTGTCAATATTTTGCCTGGATAAAGAGATAAAACTCTGTTTTCTGTGTTTGAGGTACTTAGATCCTATAACGTAAATTTGAAACTCTTCCTGTTGGGCTTAGGGTAACAACAATACCATCTGATGTCTACTCATGCCAGGGAAATAGCTTCATGGACTTTAGTGGAGTTGCTCCAAGTTGCTCACTCGCTTGCTTACACATTCACATACTTAAGGGAATCAATTTATCCGCTACAAATGTGTGATGCTTACAAAGTTGAATTGTTCCAGCATGTTGTCTCTGATACCACTCAACATAAAATTCAACATTAACAATTATTAAGGCAATGAACTCTATAGTTATTTATTTATTTTAAAATTGTAGGCAGCTCAGGGCGGTGTACAATATAAAATATAAAGAATACAATATAAACAATGTTGAAAGCAAAAAATCAACAATACAAATATAAAACTATTGATGAGTCATAAAAACTGCCCAGCCCAACCAATCCCTCCCACTACCCATCCCCTCCCCCAAAAAACAGCCTGGTAGAAAAGCCAAGTTTTACATTGCCGCCTAAAGGAGAGGAGATCCGGGGACCAGCAAACCTCCGCCAGGAGGGAGTTCCATAAACGGGGTGTGGCAACTGAGAACGCCCGCTCCATTGTGGCCTCCCACCAAATGTGGGGGGCCTCCAAAAGGGCACCTCTGGCTGACCGCAGAGGTCACTCCAGAACCCGGGGGGTGGGGGGTGAGGCAGTCCCATAGGTAAGTTGGGCCCAGACCATGTAAGGCTTTATAGGTCAAGACCAACACCATGAATTGGGCCCAGAAGGCTATAGGCAGACAGTGAATTAAACAGAGCATCAGTGTTATGTGCTCCAGGTGGTCCATCCCCATAAGGAGGCAGGCCACCACATTCTGCACCAGCTGCATCCTCCAGACCATTACCAAGGGTAGCCCCACGTACAGCATGTTACAGTAATCAAGCCTAGAGGTGATGAAGGCATGGATGATGGTGGCCAGGTGACAGTCTGAGATATTAGGTCATGACTCTAAGAGCTCCCAGGACATCCACCGAATTGGCAGGGTTCACCGACTGAAATTGATCACACAGAACAGGACAAGTCAGGGCATTCATAAGCTCTGGTTCCCCCACTGTATCAAATGCAGCAGTGAAGCCATGGTGGATGCAAGAGATTTTGTCCACGAAAAAAATCAATAAACCTATTACTGCTAGCATGTGTATTATAGTAGCTCTTAAAGCCCCAAACCAAGATTAATAATTAATGTTGCAATGCTAAGTGTTAAATATAGGACTTTATCCTGCAAAAATTTAGACACAAGCTAAACCTCACACACTGGGCAATCTCCTAATGAAGTTCCTGGAATCACTCAGATTGTATAAAGTTGAATACATGAATACATCTTTGTAGGATCAAGACTAAAATAGTGATAGGCAGGCCATGGCATAAGCAACAGCGGGACCCCCTAGCCACACCCGAGGTGGGATTCTGGCCGGCAGCAGAGGCAGAGGTAGAAGGAACAGCAGCGCCGGGGCTAGCTGTGATGGAGGTGATATGCTGAGGTGCAGGCAGAGGATGAACATGGGGGTTTGTAGGGAACAGCTCCCCATTCCCCCCCTAGAGACTGTGGATGAGAGCGCCTGCCATCCATTTTTCTCCTTGGAGATAGGGGCTGAGGGTACCTTTTGCCTGACCACCCCCCTTTCACGAGGGTTACAACTGGGGGCTTACACCCCCCCCTCCCACCCCTCAGGGACTTGGATCAAGGATGCTCTGCAGGTGTTGTGAGTTGGCATACCCGTCAAAGTGGCAGGGGAAGATCGGCTCTAGCTGGTGCCCAGGACAGGCTGTCGGCTTCTCCGCTTTTAGGGAGGGGGCGGGGCTTGGAGAGGCCGGCTTCCGAGTCACTCCCACAAATGCAGGGAGCGGCCGATGGCCGTGCCGGGGGCACGTGCCAAAGGGGCATGTCCAAAGTGAGAACATGAAGGTGGGGAGAGGGCCTCTCCATGGTGGCAGCAGGGAGGGGATACAAAGTAGCTGAGGGTGGAGGTTGGGTAGGTTGATAATTAATGGGGGAGAAAGGGGAATGATATGTATTGAAACGCTGTTGTATTCAGCGTTGGGGTTTGTTAGAACTGTAAATGAAATGTAGGGTTTTTTGTATTATTATTGATTGCTTTTTGATATAATTTTGGTGCATTGTTGCACTATGTGCTTATTATGTATTTTCTTTATGCTGTTAGCTGCCTCGAGCCATCTGTGATGGGAGAGTGTGGGATTTAAATTAAAATGGAAATGGAAATGGAAAATGGAAAAGGTATCCCAAGCTTACAGTTTAGATACATACGGTAGACAATGGGTCAGAGTAGAGGTGAGTTCCCAGGGTCACGAACCAGGAATAAAACTCAGGGCCCTGAGTCTCAATCCCATGTCTTCTTCAAAGATGAGAGATACAGACTAAGTAACTAAGTAGTTCTGACAATATCTTTTATTGGACTAACTCCTGTTGGCAAGAGTGTGCAAGCTTTCGGACCAGACAGGCCTTTCCACTTACCTGAAGAAGAGCCCTGTGCAGCCTGAAAGCTTTCATACTTTCCCCACCAGTAGCTGATCCAATAAAAGATGCAGTTGGACATACTTTGTCTTCATCTCTTGAATTCCGGACCAACACGGCAACATTATCTACAAAGGTCAGATACATCTTTCAAATGCATAACAATTAGCAAAATGGTTCTGAAGTATTAATTACTTGAATAGAAGGTATCAGATCCCTTAGAGTTCTGTAGTCTAACCAATCAGTGCCTCAGGAACAGAAGTAAAGGAAGCATTGAGATGTTAATATATTAAGCAAGCGTGTTTGTCTTCTCAGTTTATGGATTTACAAGTGATTTTTTTTGACAAGCTGGGCATATGCTACCAGAGTTGTTGCCAACATAGGCAAATATCTCAGTAAAGGCACTTGGCTAGTCTGTGTATCTAGTACCCTTTTGTACTTTGAAGGAAGGTGCAAAGGAAGGAAAGAAAAAGAAAAAATAATGGTATTACTATTTTCCTCTCCAACAGCAAGTGTTACAAAGAATAAAACATGCAAAACATCCCAATATACTGCAGCAGAGCTGACAACACAACATGAAAGAACCTTTGGTTGCAGGAATATGTTAAATAGTCTATTGTTCTATTATTATAAGCATCAAATGAGAGATTCAGAACACTGAACAATCCAGTTGGATTATCATTTCTGGCAAAGCAACAACAAAACAACTACTGCAAAATCAGGTTGAGATAACCACAGTAATATAATATAAAACTGAGGCAGGTCACAGTGGAAAAGAGCAAACAATTCCTTGCTACAGTGCTGAAACAAAAATGACATAAACAAACAAATAAATAAATAAATAAATAAAAATTTTAAAACCATATTAAAGTCAATTGTTTCAAAGAGAGAGGATGAAAGTCAGCATTGAAAGAAGCAGATTGCTTTTAAAAATCTATGTAAACAGGAGGAAGCAACTTCCTGGGGTTTTAAGAGTTCATTTGGGACTTCATAGGTTGCCTAAAATAAATATTACAAACTTCCAAATGTAAGATAACAATTATAATTTGAAATATTCACAACATTTGACACACACAAAAAGGTGGGTATTAAGGAGAGATTGTGTTGCAAAGTATTCTCTTTTGTAGAAGGCGCTAACAAATAAGGCAGATTCATTTTGCCAAGTCAAAGTGGAAGATTCAAGTCCTTGATTAAGGGACAGGCCTAGCTGTTACGGTTCAGTTCTAATAAGGGGCGCAGAAGCATTGGGATACCTACATCAGGAGTAAGCTCACCAATTTCCCAGAAAAGCTGAGAATACATATTGAGTTCAGTATTTCCATTTTTTAAAAAACTGGGTTATACACTATGAAATTGAACTTCATTTGATAAAAAACACTAAGATAAAATAGTACATCAGAAACAGAGTATATATTCATACTGTATTTGTGTGTGTGTTTAGGTGAAGACTATGCAGCCTGGGTAGTTGCTGTTAATTATTAATTTATTATTATTATTATTATTATTATTATTATTATTATTATTATTATTATTATTATTATTATTATTATTATTAATATAGTGCCAGAGATGTTCCTGGTGCTGTACAATCAATCGTTATAGACAGGTCCCTACCTCCAAGGGCCTTACAATCTAAGAGACAAGGGAGGGAGAGACAAGAGAGAGGCGAACATTGGAAGAGACAGACCGGCTGAACCCCACGCATATCCTGGCTTGTGCATTCCCTCCCGCAGCCAAAATATGCGCTGGAGGGAAGGTCTGAAAGTGGCTTTAGTTATAGGGACCTAGATTTTGACTCTGAGTGAGGGAGAAGAGGACACCGTTTCACTCATGACAAGCTAGGGAAGGCCTGACGGAAGATGTGGGTTTTCGGGAAGGATTTGAAAGTTGGGAGGAAGGGAGCAGAATGAACGTATCCAGGGAAGGAGTTCCAGGCATGAGGGGCAGCAAGGGAGAAGGGGTGCAGACATTTTCAGAACCTTTTCAAATGGGCATGGATACGTGGGGGGATGGGTGGGAGGCACGGTGGGTGGTGCGTGGGGGTGCATTCCCACAGACCTCCACTCATTTCCACGCACGGAGCATCCGCCACTGGCGCCTGCTGATTCATGCATGGGCGATGGGTGGAGGTGGGCAGAGCATGGGAGAGTGCATGCACCCCCACCATGGCCTTCAAACGGATGCCTCCCCATCCTCTCTGCACCCGCCGCTGTGATCACACAGACCCGTGTGAAAAGGCCCTTAGAAGGGCAAGAGGGTCGTAAGCAGGAGAGGGTGGGGGCAGAGGAGAAGCAAATCTCCCAGGAAGGAGTGTGGTGGGATACAAGAGCAGAGAGAAATGGGGGAGCAAGGCCATGAAGAGCCTTGAAGGTGAAGACCAGGAGCTTGTGCTGAATGTGTTCACGTAGAGGGAGCCAGTACAGGGTGAAGAGAAGGGGCTGAACATTGTAGGGGTGTGCATGTCATTTTTGTTATTACAATAACAATAATGAAAATTGTCATTTTCATAATTGTTATTGCAATAACAAAACGACAAATAATAACAACAGAAATAGAAACAAAACCGACTTCTTGGTGTTTTTTTAAATAAAGGGGGGAAATGGAAAACGTATTTACAGCTATACATTTTTAAATTCTTATTAAATTCTGATGAAACTTGGGGAGATTGTACCCCGAGTGGAGGGCACTATGTGTACCACATTTGGAAAAGATTAGAGAAAGGGAACCGATTTTAGAAGCAATTGAACGTTGTGATTTTAAGAAAAGCTCCATACACATTCATGGCTACAACTTCTTTATCTTCCATCCAATTTGTATGAATTCTGGAGAGCTTATATCCCTTCAAAAGCTTAACGCTCCTGCCAATTCTCAGAAAGATTGGATAAAGGGTCCTGATGGTATCAGACATTAACTTGAAAATACATTTCCAGCTGTAACATTTGTATATTCCATCCTGTTTACAAGACATTTGGCAGAAATGTATCACCCGTCATTGCTGCCAAACTACAGGACAATTTGATAAAGGGATTCAATTTTATAAGCAATTGAAGTTGTCCCCTTAAAGGCCATTATTCAGATAAATAGCAGCACATGCAGTGCCAGTCAGAGGCAGGCACCTGGCATGGAAGGGGGAGGGAAGCTGTAGGAAGGAGGATGTGGAGCAACCCAAAAGACTGACAGACACATTCACTGGCTAATTACTGCATGGTTCCAGCTTTACAGGACCAATAAGTAGCAGCTGGAGGCGGGTATAGGGGGCGGCCCTCAGGTGGGCATAGAAGGGACATAAGTGGGACTTTGGGGATAGCATCCCAGCAATCACATCAGGAGACATATTTTACACATCTAGGCTGGCCAATTATCTTCCCAATCACATCCTGCAGCACTGTGACAGAGGACATAAGAGAATCTCTATTGGCTCTTTCCTGAACAGATGGTTCCAACTTTCCAGTAACAAGTGGGGGAGAGATGTTGGGGTGGTCACAGCACAGAATGAGGATATTTGGTTGACATTTCTGCTGGCCAATTGGCAGTGGTGGCTGGTGGGTTTGGCAGCTGGTGGGGCAGTGGGCGGGTTTAACCTGCCACCGGCGGCAAAGCCACCAGTGGGCCAGCGTGCATAGGGGTGGAGCCTGGCCTAGGGGCGGAGCCAGGGCAACGGTAGGCCAGTGGAGTGGCATAACCCAGCAGCAAGGAGTTCCCAGGGTTAACATTGGATGGACATTACATTACTTAATGCTGGGAATGCCACTGTGTGAAACACAGAATGACATTTTTAATTTTGCTTCTTTGTAGACCTCTCCCCCGAATAAGAGGTCCAAGATCCTCCCAATTCCCATGCCATCACTTATCATTATCTCAGGCCTTTTAAAAAAAATGTGGCCAGTTTCAGGGCTGCATTGTCACCAAACAATGCACACCCAGACCAGCATCCCTAGTAGGTACACCCTATCCCCGACAGCCAAACGTCTGTCCAAGCAAATATGCCTTTTTTTAAAAGTTTGGCCAGTTTCAAGCACACCAGGCCCATTCAGATCAGCATCCCTAGTAGCTACACCGTATCCCCGGCAGCCAAATGCCCTTCCAAACAAACAGGCTTTAAAAAAAAACTTTGCAAGTTTCAAGCGCACCAGGCCCATCCAGACCAGCATCCCCAGCAACCAATTTCCCATCCAAACAAACATGCCTTTAAAAAAGTTTGGCCACTTTCAGGGCTGCATTGCCACCAAACAGCGGGGCTGAAATCACAGAGCAAGCAAAACAAACCAGAAACCAGATCTTATACACTTAAGCAATTGACCCAACAGTATTATGTGAAGTCCTTAGCCCTGTCCATCACAAAAACAGCAGCATGGAGTTCCACTTGCCCCCCAAAACATGCTACACACAGTTCTGTTGCAATGTAAAAGGTGTCTGAGCTGCTACAATGAACATTCTGCATTTGAAAATGTTTAGGTCTATTCCTTCAAGTTAGAGTACACCACACAGCAGCAAGTTCAATTTTGCTCAAATACAAAATTAGAATTAATGTCTTGAGGCAGCTGGCAGCACAATCATATTTATTTATTTATTTATTTAACTTTTATCCTGCACCCTCCTGTTCACAGAGCAGCTCAGCACAGCACAACACACACAATCAACAATTCATAATTAAACCATACTCAGTCACAATTTAAAACTTAATTTAATATATCCTAAAAATACTAAAAACATACAGATTGGGTCTTTACTAAAAATATACTAAAAGGGCAGAACCAATCTGTATGTATCTATATGTGATATCATCCCATAATAATTATTATATTTATTATAACCTCCCCAGTCCTGGGTCCTCCTCCCCCCCACCTCCCAAGACAAGACAAGTTCCCCAGAGCCCCCTAAAAAATCCAAGGCCAAACCCCAGATGGGTCCCCATCATAGGGGTGGGAATTCCGGTTCTCCCGAGATCTGATATTGCTGGTATTTGGGTGTATCGGCTTAATCCGATAAATCCAATATTTTTAACATTGGGCGCGGTACCGTTTTTTTAAAATTGCGGCCATTGAAGTCAATAGCCGCAATGTAAAAAATCTGGTACCACGTCCAATGTTAAAAATCCGGTATACCGGTACAGGTAAATCCGGGAGCAGGGAGATCTTATACCAGTACATCTGGTATCTGGTATTCTCCCCAGTGTCCCACCCCTAGTCCCCAACGTACTCACCCTCAGCAGGTATCACCTCCCCACTGTTGGAGGGGATGCTGGATTTGATGATGGACACCCCCGACTGCAGTCTCTCTCTCTCAACTTCTCAAAGAAAGATAAAAATGTGCCTGTGGATCACCTTTTATGCACTGCCCCCCCTCCCTCACCAAGTGAGAGACAAAGCTCAGGCTGATGAGTCAGACTCACTGCTGTGGTGCTGATTTATTTAAACAAAAACAAAAACACGCAAAGCACTCCCCCACACCCCATGTTGCTGTTCCCCAGCCAGTTTAAAATAACAAAACAAAACCCCACACAAAGCACTCACCCTCCCCATTGCTGTTCCCCAGCTGGTTTAAAAAAAACCAAAAAAAAACCACCATACAAAGCACTCCCGTCCGGTTGCTGTTCCCCAGCCAGTAGCACATGCACACATCCACTGCTTACCATGCCCCTCCCCCACAGGACATGGCGGGCTACCACCCAATTTACATTATAAATGGAACCGATTCCCTCTCCACAGATCTCAATGAAGTAGTGCCCCAAGCAATCCTGACAATGCATTGCTGTTTGCAAAGACGCACAGTGGACTATACTCCAAGCAGCCCAACGCACTTTCTTCACACTTTTGATCCTTCTGACTCTCCACACAGTAGGTGGAGCCAGTGCCAGCCACTGTGTGCCCCTCCCCCCAACTCAGAGACGAACTCCGCCTCCAGCTCCTTGGGGCAAGCTTGCTCTGGTGGTTCATGAGAGGAGCCTCTCAAAGAAGAACCAGCAGTAGTTCTTCTTTGAGAGGCTCCTCTCATTCTCATAACTGGGTTGGTTGCACTGCATGCGCGCATCCCTAAAGGATGGGTCCCTGTGTTTTGGGTTTGTAAATTTCCTTGTAAAGCACCCCAGTCACTCTCAGGATTTCCAAACCTCCATTTTACCACACACAGTCCCCCCTGCACTAACCCACTAGCCCCCACTCCCCTCCCCAAGAACCCAGGAGCCCTGGCTCCAAGCACCCCCTACTCTAACCCACTAGCCCCCCACTCCTCTCCCAGGGAACCCAGGAGTCCTGGCTCCCACCCACCCATCCCCCTGCTCTAACCCACTAGCCCCCCACTCCCCTCTCCCAGGGAACCCAGGAGCCCTGGCTCCCATCACCCCCCCTGCTCTAACCCACTAGCCCCCCACTCCCCTCCCTTTGGGGAGTGCCCCGGGTATGAACTAAAGGTGCCCCGGGTATGAACTAAGAGCTGTGTGTGTGACAGCAGCTCCCAGCCCCCTGCACAGACTGGGTTCCAGCCTGTGCAGGGGGCTGGGAGCTGCTGACGCATGTACAGCTCTTAGCCTCCCCGAGTCCCTTCCTCCCTCCCTCCCTGGCAGGGAGCCAGGGCTCCTCGGTTACCTGGGACCCTCCCTGCTCTAACCCACTAGCCCCCCTAGAGGTGCCCCAGGTATGAACTAAGAGCTGTGTGTGTGACAGCAGCTCCCAGCCCCCTGCACAGACTGGGTTCCAGCCTGTGCAGGGGGCTGGGAGCTGCTGATGCATGTACAGCTCTTAGCCTCCCCGAGTCCCTTCCTCCCTCCCTCCCTGGCAGG
>QEPC01005694.1:628306-649182 GCA_003113815.1 Sphenodon punctatus | reverse complement strand
AACCTGCCGGAGCCTACCACTGGCCAGGGAAGGGCCAGGAGGGGCATTGCCTCTGCCTTCCTGGAGGGCCCACCGCCCTACTCTCTTTCCCCCCTTCTCTCATCAGTCTCTTCTGCATCCTCGCCTCACTCTGCTGTCTCTGTCTTCCATGCTTCTCTGTCCTCTACTCTAGACTCGCTCGCTCCCCTCTCCTCCCACCCTACCTGCTCCTTAAACCCCTGACCCTGGATCACACCCTCCATTCACCACCTCTGCTCCTGTACTCGTGCTGCTGAGCGCCTCTGGTGCAAATCTCACAGCCATGCTGCCTTTCTTCACTTTAAATTTTCCCTCTCTAACTAACAAGATAAACTGTGCCTTGATATTGCTTCCCACTACTCTGCATTCCGTTTGCTTCCCCCCTTCTCCCACCCTCCTGTCCTCCTTCCCCCTACCCCACCTTGAGGAAATCACCTCCCTGCTCTCCACTTCCAACCCTTCCACTTGTCCCCTTGACCCTATCCCTTCTCGCTTCCTGACCTCTATCACACCCACTGTCTCCCCATCCCTCCTGCACATAGTCAATATCTCCCACTCTACTGGCTCCTTTCCCTCTGCCTTCAAACATGCCACTATTTCTCCTATCCTCAAGAAGCCTACCCTTGATCCTTCCAATCCCTCTAATTCAAGTCACACCCCCCCCCCCCCGAAGAGTTCGGACCAAACTTGGTCTGTTTGGACATCCGAAGCGAACGTCCGAACCGAAGTCTTGAATGACCGAACAGTTTGGTCGTGTTCAGATGAGTTTGGGGGCAGGAAAAATGTCTTTTCAGGGCCAAAAATTAGGTTTCGGTTTCGATAGCGCTATTTTTGACTGTTTGGCCAAGTTCGGCCAACCTGAACTCGGCTGAACCGAACCATCGAACCCAAACTCGGGTTTCGAACCGAACGACCGAACATCTGAACCGCATTTTGTTCGCCCATCCCTACTAATTACCATCCCATCTCTTTCCTCCCTTTTGTCTCTAAGTTCCTGGAACATGCTGTGTACACGCGTTGCCTTGACTTCCTCTCTGTCAACTCCTCCCTTGGCCCTCTCCAATCTGGCTTCAGCCCCTTCCACTCTACTGACACTGCTCTTGCTAAAATAACTAACAACCTTCTCTTAGCAAAATCCCATCACCTCTACTCCAGCCTTGTCATCGTCCATCTCTCTGCTGCTTTTGACACAGTCGCCCACTCTCTCTTACTTGGCTCCGTCCACTCCCTTGGTTTTCGTGGCTCAGTTCTCACCTCTCTGACCAATCCTTTAATGTGTCTCTTGCTGGTGCCTCCTCTACTTCTCTTCCCCTCTTGGTTGGAGTTCCTCAAGGCTCCCTCCTTGGCTCTCTTCTCTTCCCTCTATACATCCTGTCCCTAAGTAAACTCATTGAATCTCATGGCTTCCAGTACCTGCTGATGATACCTAACTCTGTCTCTCCACCCCACACTCTCTCTCCCTCTATCCAGTCTTGCCTCACTAACTAGGTGTGTGTATCAGGCCCCCATGTCATTTTTGGTTTTTGTTATTGTTTTTGTTATTAAAAATGTTGGTTTTGTTATTGTTATTAGTGACAATGTCATTTTTATTCTTATTGTTGTTATTGGTATTGGTATCGCTTCAAACAAAGATTTTATTTTTGGTATTGGTATCAATTCCGATAACTATATCTATCTATCTATCTATCTATCTATCTATCTATCTATCATAACATAATATATATAATAAAACAGACTAGCTTAAATACCTATATAATATATAATCTATATATATATGTACACAAGTAATATCTATCTAAATTTAAGGGAGATGGGAAGGGAAAAGGAAAACTATTATCTAATTATCTATATAACTATTATAATGTAATCTAATCTATATGTCTATAATATATATCTATATCTAATCTATACTATCTATTAGAGGTGGGACCCCGGGGCAATTACCAGATACCGGATTTACCGGTTTTCCGGTTCTCAAAGAACCAGATTCTCGGATTAAATCCGGTATCCGGTACCGGTTTTATTTCATTGATTTCAATGGGGCACTGTGTCCCATTGAAATCAATGGAATACAATTCCTCCCCCCTCCCCCCTCCCCCTCCCAGGCTGCACGGGTGGAAGGGGGGACACCCCCTGCCCACCCTGCCCAGCCTGGATTTTTGTTAAAAAAAGAGCCCCCCCCAGCACCAGCGGCCGCGGCGTCCCCGCAGCCGCCGGTAANGGGGGGGTGTTTAACACCCCCCCAACCCCCCAGGGATCACCCCTACTAAAGTTCAGTGCGCTTACCTTGCTTGCGGAGCTCCGGCGGCGGCGGCGGGCTCAGCGCCGGCTGTGGCTGCCGGTGTCAGAGATGCCCTAGGCCTTCCGGGGAAACCCAGAAGTTCCCCGGAAGGCCTAGAGCATCTCTGATGCCGGCAGCCACAGCCGGCGCTGAGGCCGCCGGACCGCCCGCCGCCGCCACACCCGGAGCTCCGCAAAGGTACAGCAACAGCACTGTCAACTTTAGTAGGGGTGATCCCCGGGGGGTTGGGGGGTGTTAAACACACACCCCCAGGGATCGGGTCTATACTTACCGGTGGCTGCGGGGACACCGCGGCCACTGGTGCTGGGGGGGGCTCTTTTTTTAACAAAAATCCAGGCTGGGCAGGGTGGTGCAGCCTGGACTCGGGGAGGTTTTTTTTTTTAACTTTTTTGGTGGGACTTACATTGCAGCCATTCATTTAAATGGCTGCAATGTAAAAAAATCCGGTACCCGGAATCCGGTAACAGGACCGGATTTACCGGGTTGAATCCGATAATGCCGGCACACCCAGTACCGGCATTATCAGATACCGGATTTACCAGCACGCCCACCCCTACTATCTATCTCTATATAATATAGATGGGGGAGAAGGGCAGGGAAAGGGAGAAGGTAAAATGTAGCATATGAGGAAGGAAAAGTATTGGCAGTAATACAATGAGGCCTAGTGAGGATTTTTTGTGTGCAAGCACCACAGTTCTGTAAATGCAACCTGACAAGCAAAGCTCTCACAGAACGGAGAGAGAAAGCCTGGCCCTCCCATTATAAAGGGTTGCAGTGCCCTCCCCCAGAGCCCCCCTGATTGGTTGTGGGAGGCAGTAGGCAATGAGCAATCACAGAGTGCCATGAGACTGCTGGGGCCTGCTTGCGCTGCGCACTGGCCAGTGATACATCCATCAGATACTGCTGAGCTGCTCGCCCCTCCCAACACAGGCACAGTTCAAGAGTTCAAACCTGTTTAGGGCTCCGAGATGTCTGCTCCCTCATCTCCTCTCCACATTTTCCCTCCAAAACCCAACTGCCACAGCACTAATAATAACAACAATGATAATGACATTGTTGTTTTCATTATCATTATCGATTGTCATTTTCATTATTGCAATAACGATAATGAAAAAGATAATTTTTGTTATTGTTATTGTAATAACAAAAATAACATGCACGCCCCTAAAACTGCCTCTCTGACATTTCTGCCTGGATGTCTCATCGTCAGCTCAAACTTAACATGGCTAAAACCAAACTCCTCGTCTTCCCCCATAATCCTTCCTCTCTTTTCCTTCTCTGTTTTTGTTGAGGGGGTCAACATCCAGTCTGTCCCTCAGACACATAGCCTAGGGTTCCTCTTTGACTCCTCCCTCTCTTTTAAACCTCAGATTGATTCTGTTGCCAAATCCTGTCGCTTTGCTCTGCACAACATTTCTAAGATCCATCCTTTCCTCACTGTTTCCTCTGCTAAAACCCTTGTCCATGCCCTGGTCATCTCTCACCTCGACTATTGCAACCCCCTCACTGACCTTCCTCGCTCTCACTTTGCTCCTCTCATTTCTGTTCATAACTCTGCTGTCATCCACCTTGCCTGCCGCTTTGACCACGTACAGGCCCTCCACTGGCTCCCTCTTCCTGAGCACATTCTGCACAAACTCCTGGTTTTTACCTACAACACTCTTCATGACCTTGCTCCCCCTTTTCTCTCAGCACTCATTTCCTGCTACACTCCTGTCCGGGAGCTCTGCTTCTCCTCTGCCACCACCCTTGCCTGCTCATGGCTCCCTGCTCCTCAAAACGCATCCGCTCATTTTCCCTGGCAGCCCCCCATACTGGTAACTCCCTCCCTGAGCACATTCGCTCAACTTCCTCCCTCCAAATCTTCAAATCCCTCCTCAAAACCCACCGCTTCCTCTTTCTCTGGCTCCTCATTCCCCTTGCTGACTTATCCTGAATCATCATATCTTGTGTAACATTAAATGAGTAACTACACCTTTGTAACTATGCATCTGAGACCTCACGAGTTGGTGTATGTATCCTTGTCTCTTCCTCGGTTTCCCCACACCCCCTTGTCTCTCTTAGATTGTAAGCTGCTACGGCAGGGACCGGGTCTCTTTCTTAAGAAGGTAAAGTGCCAAGTACATTGCTTGCGCTATATAAATGCTTAATAAAATAATAATAATAATAATAATAATAATAATAATAAAAACCCAACACATTGGCTGCAATCCTAAAACCACTTACTCAAGAGTAAGTAATTTCTGGATTACAGCCCTTGTTTGATACAGATATACTTGTCTTTCTGTTAACCCATTCTCTGGTTGATTTAATCATATTTAACAAACCTACAGAACATCACTAAAAAATCCTTCTTGTTCTGTAGTAGTATGGCACTATTTGTTTAAGACTAATCAATGCAGACCTGTAGCCAGACTCGGTCAGAAAGAGAAGGGAGGTGGGCAAATGGTCCTTATCTCAGTCTAACCTTGCCACAGTGACCCTCTGACTGGGATTTTGGGGTTCTCACTCTTGTCTGTCCCCCAAAGTACCACTGGACTAGCCACAACTCAGTTGCCCCACTTACAGCAATCACTGGAACACCACCATCCCCAGAGTATGCCAGCCCATAAGGGGTTAATTTGTCATCACCTGTAATCTCATTGTCCCATGGTCATCAGAAAAGTAATGGGTTAGGCTCATCTTGGTGTTAAACCAAGAATTCCCCCAATCAGTACCCTGTGCCAGTAACTACACAGACACACATTGTATAATTATTGCTATATCGGCTATATTTGAGACCTACTTCTGGAGTCTCACACCAATGAGTATCTGTGTTCAGGAACCACCCACTGTTTTGGGATTTCTCCATTGTGCCTTATATCGGCAGGTGATTGGGCTTTTGCTGTGGTGGGCCTCTCGGTGTGAAACTCACTTGATAGTCATGACAGACACGTTCTGGACTGGTTTGGGCCGCACAACAAACCTGCCCATGGTGGGGTCACTGGGGAGGGCAGGGAGACACATGAACATGTGGCCAGTCAGCCCTACCCCTGTGCTGCGCCCAGCGCCCCACCTCCTGCCGTGATGAGCAGTCATGATAGTTGGCCAGGAAGGACCTGATCCGGGCTGTGTCTGCTAGGCCACAGCATACGTGATAGTTCATGGTGGCTCGACCAGCTGGACCTTAGCCTGAGCTGTGACCTGGTCATAGTCCCGAGGTGAGAGCCTGGGCTAGCCGCTGATACAGCCCAGGGAAATCCCAGACCTATATCTGGCAGTGCCTGCACAAACATGCAGGTGAGGTCTGGTGCAAAGTGGGTCAAAGCAGGTCAACATCATGTTGGTTTTTAAGAGCTTTTTTCTCAACATGAATTTCAAATAAATAGGAAGTTAAAATTCAGAAGGGAAAGAAATGTGTGCTTATAGAGCTAAAAAGGCTTTTTTTAGGACTAGGGGATTTGGAGTTTGCTCTAATTGCCTGCTTATTCCTTCATTATGGTTGAAGGGCTCTGGTAATTCACCATTATTAAATATTCAAGGACTGGTCTGGAGGAAACATGCTTTGGGGATTGCTCTCATCACTCGGGTGCCAGTTGAGAATCCAGCTTTGTGCATGTTCGTGTGTGCAAATAAAGCCTTGCTTTCCTCTTTTTATTGACTGCCTCCATTAAAAGGCTTCAAGCATTGCAGTAATGTGAGATTGTCTAGCAAATTAATGCTCGTGAATCTTTCATGGACCTCTTCTTCTTTTGGAAAGACTGGATATTTACACTCCAGAAGCAGAGACTAAAAATTTGACTCTTCGCATACAAAGCCACCAAACAGATTTCAGACGCTCCACATTTCATATGTTTAAGTGTGTGTGTGCGCATGCATTGTCTTTTCAAAAGGGGACTTCAGTGTTGTGAAGAGAAGTACTGAAGGGAATTAATTTTGTTCCAAAGAGATTGAAGGTCTTTAGTTTTTCCTCAAATATTTCACACCAGTGAAAGTGTTACCACAATGTCACACTTCCAGTTTTCGCAGCAGTGTCCTCAGAGTTCTTCCTTTGTAATAAAATCCCAAATTGCCATTACTTCTTCTGGCACACCTGCCACACAAGGAAAATGTCTGAAAGCACAAACTTGAGTCACTTCTGTCACCAGCCAACGTGCATTACCAAAGAAGTCCTATTAACATAAATTTCTGACAAGAGAAGAGCATGTCTTCTGTCACTGTCATGAAATAACTAAAATAAACAAATAAACAGATGTTCATTTTCTCACAGAGCTGTCATACGTTCTAAGTCCTACGCACATCAGGTTTTTGTAATGTACAGTATGCCACATAGATACAAGGACTTGGAAATGCCAAAAAAGAAGGGGAAAAAATTAACAAGTTGCATCCTGATGGAAAAGCCTTTGATATTCTTTCCCTTTAGTACTGAAATTTGAGAGGGTCACATGTAGCCTAAATGAACTGAGACCCGTTTTACTTATCAGCCTCTTTAACACTTACACCTTTAGCTCTCTGAAGCAAATCAAAGCCTGAAGCACACTGATTTGAATCAAAATAATCCCAGTATTTGACCTGCACCAGTTACTTGGATCCCGATATCTCAAAGAATGTCAGCATGTGCATAAATCTAAGTATTAAAATAGTGCCATTGAAGTCAATAGGTCTAACCACATACTTTAAATTATGCATATGCTGAAGTCCGTTCGTCTCCAGATCAGGACACTGATTGTCTCCAGATCAGTGGTCCTTGAATGATTTTAACAGATTCATTAAAAGACCACTGGAATATCTAATATAAGGAGAAACCTTAGCTTCTTTACTATATAGACAGGCAAAGTCTGAATGCAGGGGCACATAAAACACTGGCCCTTTTTACATGGACGGACACCACAATCTGGGTGTTCATACATGGTGTCCGTCGTGTGAATCCCACAGGGGTGGGTGTGTTCACTCCCGCACACATGCATCCTCATGCATGGAGGCACCGGAAAAAACAGAGGTGCCTCCATGCATGGGGATGCGTGGGAACGGGGGTGCGCCCCTCCCTCCACCCACCACACCCGGACCACCCCCATCCTCATGCAGCTGCAGCCCATGTAAAAAGGGCCACTGTTAAAAACGACAGCAGCAGACAGAGGCCTATCTGCTCAAGGGATTGTCACATTGCTAACACCTGTAAAATGTAGCCAGTCTTAGAAAGAGTGGGAAACGTTTAGCACCAGTTCCAAAATGCAAGCAGAATCTCTGAATTTCTCCAAAGCCCATAAAGAGAAATTCTACTCTTAACATGGAAAGTTCTACTCTTAACATGGAAATGATCCTCCAGAGAATCAGTGTTTACTGCTCACTCAGAGTTAACACTGCATTGGAATTATTTGAGGAGAATCCATCTCTCTCCTACAGCTGTCTCAATGCAGCAGACTCAGAACACTAGCAAACTGCATTTTGCTCATAAGCGCCTTTGTCCCTTCTCACTTGCTGCCCCCCATGCCTGGAACTCCCTCCCTGTCCACATCTGCCTTGCCCCCTACCTTCATACCTTCAAATCTCTCCTTAAAACTCACCTCTTTCGCTCTGCTCTGTCTGACTCTTTATCCTGCTGAGCCACTATTCCTATACCTACGATCGGTTTACCCTTATCCTTGCAACATGGACCTGCCTGCTGTCATTCTCATCGTAACCAAGCCAAGTACGTGCACTTGAGACCTCGCATCTTCATGAATGTTAGACCCCTTGTCTCTCCCTCTGTTCCCTTTCCTAAGTCTCTCCCCCAGCTCCTGTCTCTCAGATTGTAAGCCTTAGGGGCAGGGACCCTGTCTATTTTATTACTTTGTAAAGTGCCAGGTACACTGCTAGCGCTATATAAATGTTTGTTAATAATAATAATAATAAGAAGAACATAAGTAGCATCACACTGGGTCAGTCTAACCCAGCATTCTGTCTAGGTCAGTGGCCAGCTCCGGTAACTCAAGAGAAGTATATGTACAGGTCAGAGAGGTGCAACTCATTTCCTGTCAACCACTCTCAATTAGGGTACTAGAAGATAGAGGGTTCTTTCTTATTGCTATCAAAACCTCAGGAACTGTTTGACAGGCTTTTTTCATTTTGGTATGTGTTGGTAAAACTTGCGGTGAAACTGAGAAGGTAAACAAGGGGAAGTGCCCATATCTATAAATGGAATTGATCCATGCCTTCATCACCTCGAGGCTGGACTACTGTAACGCGCTCTACGTGGGGCTTCCCTTGATGCTGGTCCGGAGGTAGTAGCTAGTGCAGAATGCGGCGGCCCGTCTCTTAACAGGGACGGGCCGACGAAAGCACATAACACCAGTGCTCCATGCATTGCACTGGCTGCCTGTAACGTACTGAGCCAGATTCAAGGTGCTGACTTTGATCTATAAGGCCCTATACGGTCTTGGACCTGGATATCTCAGGGACCGCCTCGCCCTCCACAACTCAGGATGGCCCCTTCGGTTCACCGGGGGCGCCTTCCTGGAGGTTCCCTGCGTAAAGTGGGGGACTACAATGGAGAGGGCATTCTCGGTGGCTGGGCCACGGCTATGGAACTCACTCCCAGAGGAAGCACGGCTGGCCCTGAGTCTGTTGGCCTTCTGTCGGGCCTGTAAGCCATGGCTGTTCTCCCAGGCCTTCGGAGGTGGGGAGGGGAGAGTGGGTTAAATTGCTGTATGGGGGGGTGTTTTAAATTTGTTAAACAATAATATTGGAATTTTTTAGATTTTAATGTGGTTTTATGTTGTTTTAGATTGTTTTTATATTTGTTGGAAGCTGCCCCGAGATGCCATCGGCATGAGGGGGTGGCATACAAGAGTAATCAAATAAATAATAACAAAACAATAACAATAACAATAACAATAATAATAATACATTTTTGGTACACAGTTGGAAACTTCTCTGGCCTCTTCATGGAAACACAAAATTCCTACTTTTTACAAGTAAAGGCCACAATCCTCAAATTGCTTCCTCCAGAGTAATCTGATTGAAGTCAATGGGACTACACTGGAGGAAGTGTTTGAAGAGTACATCCAAATGCTCATGTTAATTTGCAGTGATGGTGAAATAAATAGTGGGTTTGTTATTTGTGAGTATTATTTTCATTTTTTGAAAACTATTTGAATATCAGAACAATATTCACAATTTAAAAAGATATTTGCATTTCTGCTTATTCATCTTTGTTTGGTTACTTTGTTTATTTTGGTATTCCAAGTATTTTGGTTATTTCATTTTGGCCATTTTCATACTTCATTTACGTCATTTCAGCTATTGCACATACACAATAGTGTTAATAGTGCCAAACTATCAAAATGACCAACTCAAAATAAAATAACCAAACCAGGAGAGCTTAAATGGACATACCTGGAAGCAGGAACTAATAGCCATTAGTATCCACTTTCGTGAACCTAATTCGAAGTTGGACAAATTTGTCAGATACAATATTCACCAATAATGTGAAATCATGTTCTAATATGCAGAAATCAAAAGTTAGTTGTGACTTCCCACTCTATGCATTGCAAAGTACCACTAGGAGGAGCTGGAAGGCAACTTGTTGCCAGGCAGTTTCTAGAAAAGGACTCCAGCTGCACAATTAGTTAAGATACTGGTATCCAGAGGGTGACCTATCAGTGGTCCATACATGTGTTAGCCAAAAATATAGTAAAATAAGTAGAACCAAGTAGTGAAAGAATTGGAGAGTTGCAAGGGAAAGTAGTTATGATGACACAGAATTTTCCTGCTAAGCAGTCCATAGTTGCTATGGTAACTTTCTCTAAGATTCATTATCTTCTACTGGCATTATATAGTGCTTATCACTCTAGAGTTTAAACAAATAACACTAAACAATGAAGGCTATGTAAATGATTTTGGTGGCAATTTTTAAAAGATCTTTTTAGTTGTTTAAAAAACTTCGTTTTTTCTTATTTATATACTTTTGTGCTTACATTTTCAAAGCTGCCTACCAGATTTGGATGCTCGCTCCACATCAAATTCTGTGGCAACTGGACAACGTTGTTCAGAAGCATTGAAAATGTCACCCTTAAGTCACCCTTTTTGCCATGAACTATGGAGACTTCACTATTTTTTTTGGTGTTAGACACATCAAACTGCCTGGCATTGTTGCTATTATTGTTGCTTCACAGTTATCACAAATCCACTGGACTAAAGAATGTGGTAATTGGCTTCCTAAATTAAGGAATTACATGCAAGTACTACTGACTTACTATAAATACTTTTCTATTAGTTATACACACCACAGCTTTCCATTAGAGACATCAGCTTTTCTCACAGGAACTATATGAATAAGTTTGAATTTTACTTTCTAGTCAAGGGGGGCTAAAATGTGAGTATCCAAGGCTTCGGCATGACTGCAGGCATGGTTTTATGCTAGATAATGTGGGTCTGACTTTTTGACAGTTCTCCCCCCACACCTAAGCCCAAGTGAAATTCAATCTATGACTGAAAACAAAGTAGTTCAGAATCTTTTATTGAAACAAATTCTGCTGGTGAGATTATGGAAGCTTTCGCTTTCCTCCAGAATGAAACAAGTAATTACTATAGACTGAACAGATAAGTTTATATATAGCCAGACAAGTTTATATCAGAAGAACATCTATAACTGGAACTCTGGTCCACACCTTCGAACGGATCAATTAAAATAGTGACCTCAATCCTCCCTTATGGCGTTTGCAGACAAAACATTCCCCACTCACCTCCCACCCACCATACATGCACACATAGGCCAACACTGCATCCCTGCAACATGTATAGTGGGTGGGTGGGGAGTGGGGAGTGGGTGGAGAGTATCTTGTCTGAAAATGCTCTTAGTAAAGGCTCATGGTTTCTGCCATTTTTCACAGTTGTATCTTCTAGTACTCCAATTAAACTATTCTTGAGGGACTTAAGCTCACAGTTTAAAGGTCATTTGGGACCTGTTCAATGACAGAGATAAACAATACTCCCAATTAAAAACCCCACTACTATTTCTGTTTGCAGTCCTCATACGTGATAATAAAGGCACACTTGACATTACCCTTTTACCAATAACTATAACAATCAAAGTGCCATTAAATTAATGAGCACACAAAACCCACATATATTTGGCTTTTTTCATTCAGGAAAATGTTCACAATGATGAAAGGTCCTATAAATAAAGAAGCAGTATGCAGTCCCCACAATAAATTGGAACAATAATGCTCAGCTGACTTGTGCTGCTATTAAGCATCTTTATGGCCTACTGGAGAAACATTTATTACTATGTATGCACCACACTCTTGTTTCATTAACACGTAACCAATGTATAAAACTCTGTTAATCTTAAAGATGAATGACTACTGTCAGAGCTTTGCTGTGGCCTTATCTCTACCACCAACACACTTGCAGTGGGACAATAATAACGCACACTTCATCTGGTCTTGAGACAAGTAATAAAGAATGAATATTCCAACTAATTAAAATGCTAAATTCAGAGGGCTTCACTCATTTTCTAGGATCCACTACTGTAGGTTTCATTAATGAGCCACATCAAGTTGCAAACAGTAGATGTAGCTTATTAAAGTTCATCAGGAAGGGAAACAAATTAATGGTACTGTAAGGTACATCCTCCCACCCCAGTTCCTGCTCAGTTCTGTCAGCTTCCTACTTTAACCTATAGCCTAAATAGCCCAAGCTTCAAGGAATATAATAAATTAAAAGAGCAAGAATTATTCAACTGTCATTAATGTTTAAATGTGTTGATCTACAGAGAGCTTGCCTAAAGGACTAAGCCATTCAAGACTACAGTATGAACATATAGAATTGCACAGCTTTGCAAAAACTCCAAGAAATGTCCTTCAGACTAGATTTATAGTAATAACTCCCTAATAGTACAGGTTTAAGCCACCGTGGAAGAAAGTGACAAACAAAATTGTAACTCCTAGATATTCTAAAATTATGAGTCAAGTCCAAAAAGGGGGTTTTACTTGTACATTTTTAGTTCTTTGTATTTGGCTTTAGGATTGTTGAGCTCTTTGGGTACACAAGAATCGCATCCTCAGACTTTTCTCCACAAATATACAGAGAGAATTGGATTGCTTGTTTTTTAAATGAAAGTTGTGGCCTTCTCATATTCACATTAGTCCAGAAAGAAACGGAGGCTTTAAGAAAGCCATCAAGTATCACAACACACTCACAATAAAATCACAGGAGTTAGCACCACTGTCACAAACATGCTTCAAGACAAATTGTTTATGTTCATGAAAAACAACTTTGCTTGGAAGCCAGAGGAGCATACAGTCATCGTTTAATTATCTGTGCACAGATTATCCTTTTTGAAGATTAACTATGCTCACTAAAATGCTTGAAGGGTGGTAGCACAGTTATTTCCTTATTCCTTGATCAACAAATCATAATCATAGCAACAAATTATAATTTAAATAGTGTTTTATGCTCTGCTGTGTGTCTAATTGGTGTGTTCATGGTCTAACTGTATGTCTCTTTGTATTATCCAGGCTAACCTATTCCCCTATTAACTCAAATAATTGTGGGTTGACCATACTACTCTCTGTGTTTTGACTAATAATACTGGACCTGGCTGGAAGTCTACATTATCCTATAGAATAGGAATGGAATAAGAAGAACATAAGAACTGCTGCCCTGAGTCAGACAACTGGTCCATCTAGTCCAACATCCTGTCTCAAGACAGTTTCTGGTTTCAGATGCTTCAGAGAAATCCAGATAATGGATACTTCTATTTCCTACTGTTCACTCCCAGCCTGTGTCAGAGGTGCCTAACATACTGTTTGCCGTTTTGAACTCTGTTGTGCACTAAGCTGATGTTTTCATACCAGAACACTGAAGAATACCACTAGATCTTCTGAGTCTCAAGTACCATTTGGAATCTGGTTTAGGACTATACTGACCAAAAACTATATATCTGATAGCTGTTTAATAGACTGAATGCAGTTGCATGGGCAGGATGGGAATGGATGTCTAAAATCATAATCACCACAATATTGATTATATGGTCACATCATTTACTGAATTAATTTTAGTCTCAATACTCAACAACAACAACAACAACAAAACATTACAATGGCAATTTTTAAGGGAGTCAGCAATAGTACCTCTTCCTGCTCCTTCATTCAAATGGTCTATGAATAAAATTCACAAAAGAAATGTAGTGTACTGAATATTTAGAAACAATGACTATTTGGGGAAAATATATTAAATGGAAAAGCAACATTAAAGCAATAAGAATTTGTATTTCTTTCAGCAAAGACAACATATTGCTACAACAACATCTTCAATACAGCAAGAAAGATTATTTTCTATAAGACTGAATTCTGCAGACCAATTTATTACATGAATCTTTCCAAATGGGTCATTTTTTAAATACTGAAATTAAACTGTGTTCTTAATTGTTTTGGAGAACATGTCAGAAGCATAATTGTGCTACTACTAACTGATGAGATTCAAAGTGAGAAATAATAACTTGCTCAAAAAAACCTATTAATTCAGAATAGGTTTTGTAGCAGAGTTTGTTCCCAACAATAAACTTCTTGTCCTGATTTGAAGGAAATCACTAATATCCTAGTTAATTCAAGGGAGAGCTGTGAGCTGCAGAATATCTCACTACAGTGCGGGATGAAACATCACCATGACTTTGCTGCAGTTCTGGAGCCCCAAATGTATGGGAGCCTTCCCACTCAGAGTCATTCCGTACGCCCGTGCATCTGCCCAGGCTCTAGGCATTGTCACTACAGGATTCTGGAACTCCCGCTGTGTGGACTGTGCAGGTACACCACTTGGCGGAAACAGCAGCCCTACTTTGGGTAATTGTAGACATAATGATACCACGGTCAACCACAGTGAATCTTCTGTGGTGGCCGTTGGTGCCGTTATGTCCATGCTGTTTCCCACCAGATATTCACCCCAGTGAATCACTGGCGGGAATCAGATTGACCATGATTCCGGACCTCCGGCCACCCGTAGTCCAGAATCGTGGTGGGATCGGGCCCCAACCATGATCGGATTGGCCATGATCCAGGATGGGCCGCAGGTTATGTCCGTTACCTGCAGCCCGGCCGGATTGTGGTCCCGACCACGGGACAGGATCGGGAGCAGCGGCCAGATTGGCTCATGGTCTCTGGTGTAGGTGTACCTACTATAGCTGGAGAAGAATTTGTATTTGCAGATATTATTCCCATTTTTCAGATAGCCCTCCAAGTATCTGAATTATACCTGCAAGCAACTCAATTGGATATTGGTATATCCACATATTGTGATTTTTTTTTAGTCCAGTTATTTCAGTATTTCTGTTATTTTGGTCACTTTGGTTACTTTGTTTTGGCTATTTCACATGTTCAGTATTTTGGCTATTTCACATGCGTCCTATTCTAATTAATTATCTCTTTCTCTAGAGGAGGCTTTCCACCTGTGACTGGACAGACTTTAATTATTCAAATTTGCCCTTTCCCAAAGTCTAAATATGAAGTAGAGCAGTAGTTGTGCCAAAAATTCAGTTCACAGAAAGAGCCTGGTGTTCGAAAGGCCAAAGCTTCAGATGTTTATTATTATTATTATTATTATTATAAGCATTTATATAGCACCAGCAATGTACCTGGCGCTTTACAAAGAATAAGATAGACAGAATCTACTACTGGTGTAACACTTCGAGCATTCATATGAGGAACAATTAGCAGTACTTCATTTTATAAGACTGTTTGTATCAAAATTCCTTTAGTTGTGTAGAAAATTACTGGAACATTTCCAGTGATAATGCAAATGAGGCAGGTAGGTGACAGTCTTCTTTTTTCACTATTTCTTTTCATTGCTGACAACAAAGTAGATCAGTTCCCTCTAACTGTCTCCTGTATTTACAGATGTCATAAAAACCAGCCAGGTTGCACTGATGTTTATTCCAATGTCCTGTGGTAATATCTAATTGTGTGAACAAGATGGAAAATATCTGATGTTCCCTTAAATGACACAATTGTTTTGCATTAAAAACCACGGAGATAATGCACACTGCTATTGAAAGAGATCCCTCAGAAATATTTCTGCATTCTCCACATATTGGGGGGTCTGATAAAACCTAATCACCCTTATCTAATGTGAAAGGCACTTGAAAAAAACCTCCCTTGATTGCCCACTAGGTGTCATTCTAGAAGGCCTATGTTTAAAAAGGCACATGATGAGGCACCTGGTGTTCAACTAAAGCTCACATCAAGCACATTTTCCCAATAAAACACTCAAAGACAACTACGTTCTACAAGAAATTGTCCCTTTGAGCGTGCATTTGCATATGGTATACACACACATGCATGTATTACTTTGACCTTTTTTATATGGGCCGTGGGTGCAGGGGGAATTGGTGGGCACGTGGCAGCATGGGCGGTGCATGGGGGCCAGTGCACACGGTGCACACATTCCCACTCATGGAGCGATCGCCAATTTGGCCACTTGCTCCGTGATTGAATGACGGGTGGCGGTGGGTGTGCCTGTGCGTTCCGCGGGAGCACACACACATGCACACCCACCCACCATGGGATTTACATGGGCAGCAACTACTCATGCCCATGCAGCGGATCTGCATGGGCATGCATGGGCCTGTCTCGTGTAAAAAATTCCATAGGAATATGGACACATATGTAAATCTATAATTCCACAAATTCTCATGCTTTAATTTAGTTCAGAAAGTAATATTCCCAAATAAATATTATAATTAGCATGGTTTCCATAACAGGACACTCCCTGGAGTATCTGTAGTTAGGTATGGATGAGAAATAATCTCTTTATAACTTTGCTTACTATTTGAAAATATTAAGGTGGACTTCCTTGAGGAACAATGTTATAACTGAGGCCCTTTTTGCGTGGACGTCCCCCCCCAGCCCATGTGAGTGAGGGGGGGCATCCATGTGATCACCGTGGTGGGTGAGTGGGGTTGCGTGCATGCTCCTGCGCTCCACCCACCTCCACCCATCATCCACGCAGAGAGCAACGGGCGCCAAAGCTGGATGTGCCTGTGAGTCGGGCCACCCACACACCATGCACCTGCTGCGGCCTCACCCATCTTCCCTGCACTGCCGGCCCATTTGAAAAGGACCTGAGTCTTAAGACTGTGTTATAGGATTGAGTAAAAATAGACTGATCAAGGAAATGACATGTATAAACAAAGAGAACTTAATCCACCTAAAATGGAAAGTTCAGAACCACACCTTATTCAGGAACAGCTGCATGGAGACCATCGGTGATTTCAGACGATACGGGGCCCTTTGGCCCCGTACCGGAACCACCGGCTTCGTTCCCCGCCGGGGTCACCCCGTAACGGCACAACAGACATGCCGGGGGGATCCCGGCGGGGAAAGTGGGAGGGGCCGGGGCCACGCGGTGCAACGTGCGGCCGCACGGCCCCGCCCCCTCCACGCCCCCTGCCGCCCGCCCTCCGAGGAGACGGGCGGGCAGCGGGGCCAGTGCGGGCGCCATGTCGGGGTGGAAGCGCTGTGGCCCGGGATCCCGCCAGACGTGACTTTTCGTTCGTCCCGGCCCGGGGTCCGTTTGACCATGCTTCCTGGGACCTTCCCCCGGCTAGCCCGGGAAGCGTGGTTCAAACGGACCCCATGTGGGGATTCACCGTGGCGAACATCTGGCACGCCGCAAACAGATGTTCGAGACACGGTGACCACAGGTGGGTATTCACCGTGGTTAACCGTGATCTCGTAACGTCTGAAGACACCCCATATCTCCTTTCCTTTGAGCCACAAAAACACTATCAGATTGCAACAACTCTGTTGTCAACAAGGGACAGATTAAAACCAGTTTCTCCTAGTTCAGCTGAACTGAACCAGTAGTGATGATCTAGACTATATTGAAAATGTTCCCAAACTGTTGGTCACAGCTCCAACTGAGATTGCACTATCTATGGATGGAGTCATGATTCTGATGAATATCTAATAGGATTTTGCATGTCTCTATTGCTGTCTGATGTCATAGAACCACATTTAAGTCTGAAAATAACATCACAAAACCAAAGATTTGGTGACCGCTGCTATAGTGTCTGTCAGAATTTCCTTTTCTTAATATTCATTGAAGTAGAATGGGCTTCATTCATTTTAATCACTTTCCTTAAGGCATCTTTTTATTTCTGTCTGACTCTGGATATAAAATAATGTGTACCCATTCTGTCCTAATAGAGATCATTTTCCTGGTATCATACCCTTTTCCCCAAACCGGCTATTAAATAAGTGTCCACCCCCTAAAACTGGACAGTCCTACTAGTATACTTTACTACCAGTGTGTATCAGGGAGTGTCTGTGCGCATATTGCTGAGAGTGTACTATTTGACTCAATTAGAAACCATTACAGGTATAAACACTGAGTGCATGTTAACAGGATCATCAGAAAAGGTGTTGCATTTTACTACTGACAGACACACAGCAACACTTGATTAGAACTGAAAACTGGTCAGGACAGGTAGCACTAATGTAGACTTCAATATGTTGTTATATACAATTATGAACGGGTTCAGCTTTAAGATTATTATGGAAGTCATTATGACCTCACTAAAGAATCCAAATGTCCAAGGCCGAGAGTGACTAAGAAAACTGATTTACTTCTGCTGAAATTAATTTTTAAATAACTGCCTGGTTTTATCTCAGTCACTTCCAAAAACAGTTAATTAATTCCAGTTCTGAATGTATGTAATTAAAATAGTTCTGCTGAAAAACAAAATTATCTGATGCCCTTGGGGTGAGGTAGATGGAACATATTTTAGATGTTTTCAGTGGCATAAATGTTTTACCTTTCAGGCCATGAAAATAATGTGCCAACCATAAACATTTTCCTCTCTCAAATGTTTACTGTGACTGCTTTCTCCCTCTCAGCATGAAGACACTAAACGAGTTGACAGTCTGCTTGCCAGTCAGTTTAATCCTTCTCTCTCTGTGGGTTTGTGGGAAACTGTGGCATGCCAAGTTATTTTTGGCTAAGCACTGCAGTAGAAAGAGCCTTCAGGAGTCTTCATTTAGTCACTGGCTAACTGGCAGCTGCTGTACCTGCAGAATGTGAATTGATGTTGCCATGGAAATTGAATAATTCTTTTTTGTTCTGTCATAGAATACTCAGGTCGGATCTTGTACAGGGGTAACTTTGGGAAGAATCTCCAATGGTTGATGGGGAAGAAAAAGAAAACAGTAGCAAGGTGCCACACAGACTAATATGTTTCTATATACTTCCAATAAGATGTACATTGATGAACTGAGTGACTAGCTACTGTTTACACAAAGGGGTCTGAAGAAGACAGAGCCAGGAGCAAGGCTCAGATACCCTGGGTGGCCTTGAGTAAATCAATTTCTTTCTCTACTTCAGTTCTCCAAAATGGGTAGACACTGGATAAAAAACCCAAATGTGATGGTGGCCTGCTTAGGCTCACGGGCCACGGGAATGTTTGTTGAGGTGGCACCAGAACTTGGCCCAGAATTGCCTTGGGCTGTGTCAGCTGTGAGCCCAGGCTATGACCTTGGAAAACCTCTGAGGTCACAGCCCGAGTTTGGGCCCTCCCAATTGGGGCAAAGCGGGCCACAGCGGGCTATCGTGTGGTGTAGCCTGCCACGACCCTGACCCGGATCAGGTCCTCCATGACTGGCTGCCATTGGCTGCCCATCATGGCAGGGGCAGGATACTGCATACAGTGCAGGGTTAGCTGCCCAAACATCTGTTGAAGCCCCCCACCCCCACGCTACGGGATGGCAGCCTGGCCACAGGCACATTTGTCTGCTGCTCTGACCTTACTTGGACCATGTTGCCTGAGATTTTCCACCCGAGGCTGTGTTCACCATCAGATGTATTTTTACCCAGTAATACTGGTCACACACTTGAAAAACAAAATGATGAGGTGTCTCACTTTGGCCCCATCATCCTGATGAGCAAACGGACAAGACGCACACACACAAACGCCCATAAACTAATAGGTGTTTGGGGTATACATTCATTATTTTGAATAACTAAAATGAAAATTCCATTTTTGTTTTCGTTATTGCAATATTGCAATGATTATTATACATATACATTATGGACCCACGCTAGTGGCTCCATTAGTTAAGGCGGAGCTAACATTCTGTATTGAGAGTTCCATTTACTTCAATGGAGTTCCCTGGGGCAAATTCCTCTGGCTTGGAACCTTGAAGTTGATGGGGTTTTCTCTGTGAGCATACACTTATAGTCACAGATGGCTGCATAGGACAGATATTGAGTATGTTAAGTATGTGCTTTGGTCCAATATTTCATGTTAGATGAGGTGTCAAGATGTCCCTGGCATTTAAAAAGCACTTGTGCTTGCTGAGGGAGCAGGTCGGAAGAGGAGCTGGATGAGGTGGTGGGGCTGGGGGGTCTGTGAGGGGAGGGGGCTGAGAGAGCAGGAGGAGGGAGGAGGGGTAACAGGAAGGGGCTCTGGGGGAGGGGGCTGGGGGAGCAGGAAGGGGGCTCTGTGTGGCATATGTGTGTACAGCTTTAAGAAAGCTGGCAACAGCCAGCTCCTTCTTCCCTCCAGAACTAGGTGGATGCTGAACAGGCATTCAGTTGGTGTTTAGGAACTGCAAGGTGCAGTCTCCATTTTGTGTTATGAAGGTGGCCCCTGGGATAGAAACCTATAGTTCCCTCCCCTTGGATTCTTATTACCTCTTTACTTGGCAGGAACCTGCCAGACGTGTGGCATTCACCAGACTGAGATGCAATGTGTTTCCCTCAGCTCTGGTGGATGGAAGATACAAGGCTATTCCTCGCAACCAGAGATTTTGTGAACTTTGCAAGCGGGGTGAGGTTGATTCAGTGGTCCATATCCTTTTGCATTGCCCTACATTAGTGGGGCCACGGCTTAAATATCTTGAGGGCCTTCTTCTTGATCTGCTCCCGAGCCCAGATGCTAGGGTATTAAGAAAGCTGCTTGGCCTGGGGGACACTCCAGTGACCCGAGCGGTGGCAGATTTTGCTAACACGGCCCTGATTATTAGGGAGGCCATTTTAAGAAAGGGTCAGGTTACTCCTAGGGCCCCTCAGAGCAAAAGATAGGAGAGTTTACTATCACTGTCTGCTGGGCCCAGTCAATAGACTCCTGGGATTAGGGCCCTGAAGTATTATGCCCCTGCACTTGACCGTATGCCTTTTAGGAGGGGTTGGAGGGACAGACAGACAGTTGTTTAAACCTATGACATGCTTCTGTTTGGTTTAATTGATTGTATATGATTTTAGTGTCTTGGTTGACTGTACTAGGAAGCCGGCCCCTCCGGCTTCTCCTTCCTCTTTTTTTCTTTTCTTTTATCTGTCTTGTTATGAGATTGTAACAGCCATTTGGCTCCACAATAAACAGTTATTATTATTATTTTGTGTTATGCAGGAGTTCCCTCTTACTAGGATCCTGTACTAGGCAATAGCAAAAAATGTGTTTCCTGCTCCTTCCACCAAGTCTTGTGTGTGCTGACTGGAGAAGAGAATAGAAGGGCTCCCCAGAATCGTGAGTAGCCCCATTTCAGGGGCCACAGCTCACCCAGGGATACCATACTCGGGGGGGGGGAGGTGGCTGAGAGAGCGGGAG
>QEPC01005694.1:571472-617231 GCA_003113815.1 Sphenodon punctatus | reverse complement strand
GGGAGGGTGGGTTAATGGGGTTTTATCTCCCCTACCCTATTTTATTGTTTTAAATGTTTCCTGGGCCCAGTTTTAATACTTTATGTATTTTTGATGTGTTTTAAATGGTTTTATATGTATTTTATATTTTTTTGTTGGCAGCCGCCCCGAGCTGTTCTCAGGAGGGGCGGGGTATAAATCTAGAAATAAATAAATAAATAAATAAATTCTTCATCCTCCTTACAGTACTCCAAAAAGTAGATATCTGCATCTAGTAAAACCGCTATAATTTAAACAGAGGCAAAACTTGGAAGTGATTTAAAGAAAATTGCAGCTTCTGTTAAAAATCACAAAAATAATATTGCTTATAAAATTGGGACCCTTTATCCAATTGTTCGGACACCTGGCAGCAATGATCCCTTGGGTGAGGGCAACAACCTGTTCAGATTTCATCCAAATTGGATGGAAAACAAAGTTGTTACAAATAGAAATGTGTGCACAAACCATTAAATGTAAATTGCTTATACAATCTGAAACCTTTATCCAATCTTTATGAAGTTCGTCAGGGATGATCCCTTTTTGGAGGGGTGCAATCCTTCCAAATCACATCCAAATTGGATTGGAAGCAAAGACATTACAGCCAGAAATGCATCACAAAACGTTATGTTTATAAAATCAGGACCCTTTATCCAAACCTTCTGAAATTTGCAAGGAATGAGCTCCTCTGTAATGTGTACATATTGTACAAATTCCATGCAAATTGGACAGAAAAAAAAAGAAGTTAAAGACTGAAATGTATGCCCCAAAATTTCATTTTTTAAATCCATTTTTTTTATTATTTCAAAAAAAATTTTTGTTTTCAATTATTGTAATAACAAAAATGAAAATGGGATATTTTTTAAAATAAATTTTATAAAAACAAAAACAAATTCCATACCCCTAGAAAAAATTAACAGGAAGGGGAAGAATAACAGTACAAGGAGTTTTGTATGTAAGGCAGTTTTTACATGGATGCCGCCCGCCCCCCCCTGCGCTCGGTGTTCGGGCAGGTGTGTGGTGTGGGGGGGCATCCGTGTAAATGACCAGCGGTGGAGGGGGGGTCCCACTCGGTGTTTACCCATTTGAACACAGCACAGGATAGGTGGGGGTTTTACTTTATATGTTAGCTTCCCCAAGCTGCCTGAGGCAGGATGGGAGTGGGGCGAAAATTGTAATTAATTAAAATCCTCAGAAGGGCAGTCACCTACCTTACTGAGGCTCCATTCCTCAAAATGTTGCACTGACACAAGTGAAGTGGGCCTGTGGCAACTTAATGAGCTTGTGGAAGTCAAATAGGCTTGAAGTCAAATGGGCTTATGGAACTCGTTCTCTCCAGATGTTCATCTCAGAACCTCCCTCCATACCTTCAAAAAGCACCTGAAAACATATTTGTTTTCTAGGTGCTTTTAGGATTCACTGTTGGTGCTCTCAATGCACATCCCTCTCTTTTTGCCTGCCCCATTTTGAAATTTTAATAATTGTTTTTAAATTGTCTTAAATTGTTTTACCTTTTTGTGAAGTGCTCCAAGTGCCATGTAAGGGGGGGGGGGCACTATAAAAATAAATAAATAAATAAATAAATAAATAAATTATAATTTATTATTATTATTATTATTATTATTATTATTATTATTATGTTTTAAGACTAGCACATAAAAGATGACATTTGAATGTTCTTCACTGAGGTTACAAAAAGAGTAATTTAAACTACCAAGATGACTCCCAGATCATTTTAATGTTTTTTTGCAATAATTATTTTTGTGCGTTCCTCATTTTGGGCATTTGCCATACATTTTGTCCAACAGCTGAACTTAAGCATACTTAAATGGCATTGTTAAGAGCAGTGGTTCCCAAAAATTTTGCTTATATTAAATATAGTACTGTGACCAATATAGACAGCAACAAAGACATGCTAAGTATATCAAACGTCAATCAAATCTCAACCCCATCTGCTGATGGTAAAACCCCTCTGAACCTCTGGTTAAGAAACTTGTTTAAGGTCACAAAGGGTAATTTCAGACGTAACGGGCCATTTGGCCCGCCATGCTGAACCACGGTCTGGGATCCGTTGCAGATTCCAGACAGGAATCAGTCCGGCCGTCCTTTAGACGTGCCGGCCTGATTCCTACAGGGAATCATGGAGGGGGCGGCGTGGCATGACCGCACAGCCCCACCCCCCCGCCATGCTCTCCCGGACGCCCGCCCGCCCACCTTCCAGGAGACAGGCAGGCACAGCGGCCAATCCGGCCACTGCGCCAGATCCCGTCCCATGGTCGGGACCACGATCCGGGCTGGCGGAAGGTAACAGAAGTTACCTTTGGCTGATCCCAGATCGTGGCCAATCCAACCACGGTTGGGGCCCGATCCCACCACAATTCTGGACCTCTGGGCAGCTGGAGGGTCAGAATCGTGGTCAATTTGTTTCCCGCCAGGGGTTCACTGTGGTGAACATCAGGTGGGGAGCAAATAGACGTTACGGGACAAACAGCCACCAAAGGGGATTCACTGTGGTTGACCGTGGTCTTGTAATGTCTGAAATTACCCAAAGATAGTAAGAAACAGCTAAAAATACATCCCTGGTCTCCTGCTTTTCAGTTCTCTACTTAAATCATACGATTTAGGGCAAGGTCACATGAAATGTTATCTATTTGGGCAGCATTATCTTACTTTGGGCAGCATTAACATGCAATACAACAAATTATATCCTTGGCAGTTGCCAAATGTTCACCCAGCCCCGCCCCGGGTGAGGTAGCCAGCTGACATGCAATGCATTCACCAAAGAAGGCCAGTGGCGCACCGGGTGTTAACGTTCCCAAAAGTGGGCTAATGCTGTCCAAAGTGGAATAACGGGTGGCCTCTCATGTGGTCGCTCACCATGCTGCCCTGCCCCACTGCAAGATCTACTGGCACCATTGAGCAGTGTGTGAGGTCACAATTCATGTGTGTGTACATTATGGCCAGGGGTCGGATAGTTGGCAGGCAGGGAGATGGAGGTGGGGCGGGGCCGGGCACCTGCACCTGTGCTGGGATCCTCGGCCCACCCCGGGGCATGGAGGGACTTGGGACAGTGACTGCCCACCCAGTTGCCCCATGGCAGGGCAGATCATGTGGCCTGTTCTCACCACTGGCCCAAAGTGTGGCAGTTGCATTTGCACTTCCTGTGACAGGCAGGGGATCAGACCCACCCTATCTCATGTGGCTTTACCCATAGTTCCTTACAACTATGAGAGGCAAAATTAATTTCTGTGGTTGTTTCGTAGGGATGGGCGAACGCGGTTCGGAAGTTCGGAGTTCGGCCCGAACTCGGCCTGTTCGGACGACCGAATCCGAACCCGAATCCGAACATGAACTGGCCAAACCGAACTCAATTCCGAACGTCGCAATGACCGAACAGTTCAATCAGTTCGGATCGTGTTCGGGTGAGTTCTGGTGGCGAAAAAAGGTTCACTGGAAGGTCGAATGTGACAGGGAGGGGTAGTACTAGTCACTGAGGAGCAGACTTCCAGGCACCAGGGATGGAGAGGCTTGCAAGAAATAAAACTATCTGCCTCCCTGTTTCCCAACACCTTCTGAGCTAGTCACTGTTACTGAACAGCAGGCGTCGAGTAGGATTATTAGATTTCTTTAAGTTTCATTTCAGTTTTGTACTGAAATGAAACTTAAACCTTAAACTGAAACCTTGTGTTGTTTGTGATTCCCCCCCATCCCATAGATAGATAGATAGATAGATAGATAGATAGATAGATAGATAGATAGATAGATAGATAGGTTAGGGACAGTAGACAGTTGTAGGAGTTAGCTTAGTGATAGAGATAGCGTTAGTGATTTAGTTTTAGTGTTTGTAGGAGTAGGCCTGTATACTTATTAGATAATCCATTTAGTTCATAGCAATTAGAATAGTTAATAGCAGTTAGATTTAGTGTAGATAGATATATATATTAGTTTAAAAAATTAAATAAAAAACCCCATATAAAAACAAAAAAAATAAAAAACAAAAAAACCCATATAAAATCAAATAAAAAACAAAAAAATATATAAAAAACAACAAACACACCCATAACAAAACATTTCCCGAACGGCCGAACCCGAACCGAACGGCCGAACTGAATGGCCAAACCCGAACCTGGCGAACTAACCAAACTGCCGAACCGAACGGCCGAACCGAACGCAGTCGAACCGAACGGCCGAACCCGAACCGCGATCTGTTCGCCCATCCCTATTGTTTTGAATTTTTGCTTTTTTGTTTTGTTTTGATTTTTTTGTGTGTGGTTTTTTTTGTAAGCCATTATTAAGTATGTATGCATGACAAGTTACATCTCAGGATGCTATGAGTGAGGAAAAAATACATTTTGTGACTACTATGTAATACACACACTCTTTGATAATAACAAATCTTTTTACCAGGTCAGTTTTTCTTTATATCATTTGCTCTTAACCCTAGAAAAGGCAGCAAAACAGTGGCCACACAAGGGATGAAGTTTATTAATATCCCTCCTGGGTGCTCTGGACTGCTTCAGGACCCAATTTATCACATTAAATCCATTAATTTCAGTAGAATTATATGGGGATAAGCCTGACCCACAATGTTTAATATAATTTTAACATGGAGGACAAATAATCTGTAAAAAGAATGTCTTTCAAATTTCCTAATGATATTTCATTACTTCCAATACTGTATTTCAAAAGAGTACTATATCTGGACAGTACTATTGTATATATAAATATAGTGCGGTGCCAATAAGTATTTCTTTCTTGACATGTAGCAGCAGCAAATGCATAATATATATATATATATATATATATATATATAAAATTTCTGGTTACCCTACTAGTCTTCTTGAATTAGAGCTAATACATTTTTTTTCTTCTTGTTTTTTAGCTTAGCAATGTCATATCTAGACTCCTCCGGCTTTCCTGCAGGACTTGTAGACCTTCCTGTGAGCCTTTTCCCTCGTCTAAAGCATTCACTATTCATTGGAGTTAAATAAATGCTAACAAAAACAAATGAAAAATCCAAGACCTTTAAACTTCCTCAGTATAACCACTTATAATCTCAGTATAACCACTTATAATCTCTCCTTTTGTGATGCTGTTATTACACTAGTTCTCAAGTAACCATTACATCTTTTTGGACCCACAAGCAGTACCGCAGAAGCTCTCCCCCACCCACCACCACCACCACTACCACCACCACCGAGTTTGTCAGAGTAGGAAACCAAACCCTAGTTTCCAACTAGTAATCAAATTATTGGTCCACCTTTCTCTCTACAGCTAAATATAAAACAGGGGCATACAAGTCATTAATAAAAGCCAAATAACCATCCACATTTATTCAGGTTTTTGTATCCAGTCCTCAAATGCCCAATATCAGCCTTTTCCTCGCATTACACATTTTGGGGTGCACACAGGAGTGCACCCTAGTAGGACCTAGGAACTTCCTGAATCTTCCCTCTTTCCATGAATTTAATTGATGGGGCTGAGTCCTGGCAAGTTCCCCCACCCCCACCCTCAATTAAGCCCTGCATACAAGACAAAGTTATAATGTACAAAAACATCAAAACAAGATGTATATAATTTTCTGTATATAATTTTTTTAAAAATATATATTATTTTTATTTATTTAAATTTCTCACCCTGCCCTTCCCACCAAAGGCGGCTTAGCATGGCTTCTAATAGTAAAATACTATAAATACACATTAATCATAAATACAAACTAATAAAACACCCCACAACCCCATACCATCCTCTTTAACCCTTTTCCACCCCAACCCCCCTACCTCCCAATTCACCCTTTACCCTCAACAATTCCCCTTCGACTGCCTCCTAAAGGCGCTCAAGCCCTGGCATAACAAAACTTCCTAGGGAAGGGAGTTCCACACTGCAGGGTGGCAGCCGAGAATGCCCTGCTCATCACAGAGGCCAAGTTAATACTCATGCGTCCAGACGGGCATCCAAAGTGACTCCAGAGGCTGCAGTGGGATATGGTAGGCCAGGTGATCTGCCAAATAAGTAGGTCCCAAGCCATTTTAAAAAATGTATTTATTTAAAACATATCCCGCCCCTCCTGCCCAAAGGCAGCTCGGGCGTTAGGGCTTTAGGGCTTTAAAGGTCAAAACCAGCACCTTGAATTATGCCTGGAAGACAACAGGCAACCAGTAAAGATTTCAAAGTACTGGTGTTATGTGCTCCCCGTAAGGAGCCCATATACTATTTTCTTAAGTGTTTTGTTTAATAGGGTAGGAGGTATAGCTGTAGACCATTTTTTCCCTCCAGCTTTGCCAGCAGTGGCAACCAGTTAAGTATCATCTCACAAAAGATACCATGTCCTAAAATGACTGCTTCCCTCTTTCTCCTCTTTTGCCCAACCACTTGAAACCCCTCCTGCAGCCTCCAGACCTTTTAGTCCTCCCAGAATTGACTGCCTGCTTTGGCTCCACCTGCTGTTCAGTAACTTCCACATTACACTATATTTTGGGGAGGGGGGGGGGTTTCTGAGGAAGGAAACTACACCTGACTCCCAGCTAAATGGGCTAAGATAGAGAGACATCTGACACAGAGGGTATTTTCAGACGTGACAGAGCCCTGAACATCTGTTAGGCGGCCACCAGATGTTCACCACGGTCGATTCCCACATGGGGTCAATTTCAACCATGCTTCCGGGGCTCCACGCCGGACAATCCCCAAAAGCGTGGTCAAAGAGATCCCCGGTGGGAACCAACAAAAAGTCACNTCAATACCCACATGGGGTCAATTTCAACCATGCTTCTGGGGCTCCCTGCTGGACAATCTCCAAAAGCGTGGTCAAAGAGATTTTCACTGGGAAACAACAAAAAGTAACGTCTGGATGGCAATCACCCGCCTATCTCCCCAGAGGGCGGGCGGCGGAGGAGCATGGGGGGCGGGGCCGTGCAGCCGCACGTTGCGCCGTGCGGCCCCTCCCCCTTCCCAATCCCCCGCCGGGATCCCCCGGCACGTCTGTTGGCCATGCCGGAGTGATACTGGTGCGGAATCGTTTGGGTGATTCTGGGACGGGGTGAATGCCGCCCCGTCTCATCTGAAATCACCCAGACTTATGGGGATAGGACTGTGTGTGAAAGAGATGGTTTTTCCCCAAAAAATTCATGAAAAATGGTAAACGCTATTATTTAAAAGAAAACTTATATAATTTCTTCCCTTCAATTCTCCAAAAACATTCTAAACTGGAATGTAGAGTTGTAGAGATATTCATTTATTTCTGGGGAATTCAGAAAGGAAAAAAATTAAAAATGAGTTTCTGGGGGTAGATTTGTCAAAGGCACATATGGTTATGAGATGTCTAGCAACCTTTGGTGCATATTAAAATGTAACTGGAAACCAGCTTCAGCCTGAAATGAGATGTCCAGTGCTGTTTTGTAGATGACAATTTTACAATTACCCTAATACCCAGTGATCAAAAGCCCTTCTGTTTTGAGCGTTGGTAGAAACCATATAAGACAATATACAGTAGGAGACGTTACAAACATACATTTTGACTTTCTGTAGGTATTTGACAAAATTTTAAAAGCCTTTTTTCCCCTTGCAGGAACCGTTGGTTGTACATGTTTTGTAAATGGAATATTAAAGCAGATGATCCAGTTTTGATGGCTGGTCTGATGGTTTAAAGATCCTTCATTCAGTGGATAGTAAATTTGAAAAGATGCTAAATAATTGATTATTTAAAGTGGTTACTGCTGAGTGCTTTTTTATATATGTATACCAATTTATAGGTGTCATATGTCAGCACGGCTCAACTGGAAATGTGCTCACCTCAAACATTAAAAGGTGTCTCTTGCTGGTGAGAGTTGAAAATAAATGGTGAAAGGTTTTAGTTTTTATTTTCAGTTTCTTGGAAACCAAAGCATTTTGCAGTTTCATTTCATGCATTCTGCACAGAAAACACATAGATCTCTGTCCTTGCTTTTTACTCTCGGATAGAGCTGCAAACCTCTAAGCCTTTTTTCTAGAATTCTTTCATAGGAGTCTTATTCACCATAGGAATCTTATTCACCCTGCTCAAGCAGAACTTCTGGAATTTTACCCTCTAAGCCTGTACGTCTTATTGGGATCAGTGCCCAGGCACTGACACCCACCCAACTTACTGGGGCTGAAATGAGATTTAGCCAAAGCAGGAAATCTCATCAAAATACTAGTTCCCAATACCTTATCAGTCGATTTGAGAACTTCTTATACTTGAACACAGACATAATACTAACTCTGCTTTAACATTTTTTATATATGTTGCAGGGCTGCATAGGGCACCAATAGAGCACTGTAACATGCATAAGAAATGTTATTATTAATTATTATTATTTATTATTATTAGCATTTGTATAGCACCAGCTGTGTACCTGGTGCTTTACAGAAGACGCGGTCCCTGCCTACGGCTTACAATCTAATAGACTCAGAGGGGGAAGACAAGGAGAGCGGACATAGGGAGAGACAAGGGATAAAAACATTCAAGCTGGTGCGAAGTCTCAGGTGCACGTGCTTGGCTTGGTTTGGTTGCAGTTAGGCAGGAGTCAATGGGGAGGGCAGACAGTAAGTATTGAGAGGAAAGTTCTAACAGGTGTCGGGAAAGGTAGTGAGGAAGAGGTGGGTTTTGAGGAGGGATATGAAGGTGTGGAGGGAGGGGGCGAGGTGGATGTGGGCAGGGAGGGAGTTCCAGACATGGGGGCAGCAAGCGAGAAGGGACAAAGGAGGTTAGGTGAGCAGGGGAGACGAGGGAGAGCAAGGGAGGGGACAGAGGAGGAGCGGAGAGTGCATTCAGGAGTGTGTAAAGAGATAAGGGCTGAGAGGTAAGAGGGAGCCAGGTTGTGAAGGGTTTTGTAAGTAAATACCAGGAGTTTGTGAAGGATGCGTGCGGGAAGGGGGAGCCAGTGAAGTGAGGAGAGGAGGGGCTGCATGTGGTCGTAACGACGGGCCAAATGGATGATCCTAGCAGTGGAGTTTTGGATGGAAATAAGGGGGGGGCACAGGTGAGAGCGGGGGAGGCCAGCAAGGAGGAGGTTGCAGTAGTCAAGGCAAGAGATGACCATGGCGTGAACAAGGGTTTTGGCTGAGGAGACAGAGAGAAAGGGGTTAAAGTGTTAAAGCAGTGTTAAAGTGGACTTAGTGTTATGTCTGTTTTCACCCAATGTTTTGACCAACATTTTGTTTCTTGATTTACCAACGTTCCACTTACCCAGGTCCCATTTACCACTTTGCCATCCATTTCAAATTCCAAGAGGTAATACCAGTGCATACTGCATTTCCTTGCACTCTATTTTCCCCTGTAATTCCTTGTCACTCAGTGTCTATTATGCAGATTCCTTTGCTAAACTGCAATCCAGTTGCAGATTGGTCAAACCAAAAGAACAATATAGAACAACAATTCTAATTGGAGACACTGGAGTGGAGGTTAAGGGGCACTACGGGGAAGTTACGGGGTGGGCAGTTCACACAGTGATTGCTTCAGAAATGTGGAAACAACAAACCGGGAAGTAAAACAGTATCCTTGCCATTGTAGTAGGAGGTAAATGAATGTTATTCAGCACACAATAAGCAGGAAGTTGGTAAATCAGGATGGTAAATCATGGTATTGCGAGAACTGAGATATTCCGTCAGTATCGGTAAATGGTTGGGAAATCGATCCTGGTTCCTGATATGGGGAAATTTGATGGGACCGTATCCACTTATAATGGGTACAGTCACATTTATTAGGTGGCAAGTTTTTGCCAGTGCAGAGCTGCTCTGTTGCAGCTTTGAACTGGCCATTCAGGAAGTAAGCTCCAGTAATGCGAAGCCAGTCCTGTGTGTTGGGCCCTTGCAAGTAGCTATTGTTCAAGGGGGGACAATGGGGAGTTGGAAGCTGTGCCAGGGAGAAGACCTGTAAACCAGGTCCTTTCCCCACCAGTTTCTCGCTTTTTTCTAGATTCCCGTTTGGGGAGGCAGTAGCTGGGAGACAGTGCTGCCTCCCTGTCTCTCCCGCTTCCTCTCTGATTGGGAATGCAGAAAGCAGCAGAGAAAGGAGGAAGATCCCGCTGTCTGTAGTTCCATTCAGAGAGGCAGCAGCACAGAGACAGTTCTGCCTCCTTCATACCACTTCTTCCGGAGCTGTCTCCCAAGTGCAGTCCACTCCCCCCTCTAGTTTCTGCATTTCCTTCAGAGATGTCTGGGACTTTTCCAGAGCTGTCTCTCCACCACAGGCCACTCCTCAGTGGCACTTTTGCTGCTGCTGCTCCGGGACAGCACTGCGGGAAGACAGCTTGGAAGAAATCCCCACTGGTTAACCACAGCCCTATCCCTGAGCAAAAGTTGCAGCGCTGGTGGACTGGGTCTGTTCCACATCACAGTTTTCATTCCAACCCATGCTTCTTGCCACCCCAACAGCAATGTTGTGTGAGAATATTATGCATACAGAGGTTTTGTGTGGCTTTTTTCTTCTTCTTTTTTTTGCATGTGAGCATAAACATAAACAAAAAGAAACCTCTGGGTGTCTAATATCACTATTGTTTACACACTATCACTGCCAGGTGTTCTCAAGACTGTAATGTGACAGGCAGCTAACAACACTCATGATAAACATACTCATGCCCCACTGTGTCGTAGGATTTGGAGGGGGGAAATATGGGAATGCCTATTTCTGACACTCAGATGGTCTCTCTTCATCCAATCTGTAAAACATCCACCTCCCAAGAGCTTTTGTGGAGTCAAGAAGTAGATGTAAATGTTGCCATAAAGGCAGCTCTTATCCCGGACCTGGATCTTAGTTCTCACCAGTACCATGGGGAGAAAGGAGGGGGGGGGGGTATATATAGCGCCCTTGTGCTTGATATGTTAGAGCTATCTTCCTTATGATGAGACATTAAAACTAGGACCTGTTCTGCATATCTCCAGTAGTTGCCAACTAGAGTGAATATACTAAGGATGTGCATTTAAGTTTCAAAAATATGATTCTGAAACCAAAACCGGAATTTCTGAAATAATTTCAAGTTGTTGGAATTCGGAATTATTTCAGAACTGTCTGCAGAGGCAGCCTTTTGGGGCAGGAAAAATGTGGTAAACAAGTTCTGGGGGAGGAGTGGGGGAAGTAGAGAGCACTGAGCCAGGAGAATTGATTGGTGTCTACGCTGGCCAAAGAGCATCAGGTATTTTCCACTGACACTCGCATGGCACTCTGTGATTGCTTAGGCACCAGCCTCTCAGATCCAATCACAAGGGCTGGGGGAGGGCACTGTGAAGCTTTATTGTCACAGCCAGGCTTTTTGCTCTTGTTCTGGGTTAGTCTATGACTTGTCAGGTGGCGCTTTCAGAACTTATACAGCAAATTACCCCAGGACTCAGTGTTTCCTGATCCCTTCCTCAAACCTTCACACCTCAACACCCATCCACACACATTACACAACCCTTTCCCCCTTCTAACCTAATCCCATTACTCATCCCCTCCTTAGTCCCTACCCGACCCCCCTTTATTCCTATCCCAGGGGACGGCCATTCTACTGCACCTGAAGCTATCATTCCAGTTCCAGGAGGCACTGGTGCTTCATTCAACTTCCTGGGGCTGTCATTCCACTGCACCTGAACCTGTCATTCCTGTTCCAAGAACCATCATCAAGGTTCTGGGGTTGTCATTCCACTCACAGGGGGCTGTCATTCCACTGCATCAGGAAGCAGTCATTCCAGTCCCTAAAACCATTGGTAAAATACTAGGGACATCATTCAGCTCCCATGGGCTATCATTCCACTGTACCTGCAGCTGTCATTCCAGTTCCTAGAACCAACATTAAAGTACTAGGGACATCATTCAACTTCCATGGGCTGTCATTCCACTGTACCTGAAGCACACACAAGCAAAGAACACCTCACAAGCAAACACAACAGTTAATCTTATCACACACTCACAGCACAAAAACACAGTCTCCTCTCACACTCACAATCAGCCACCACACACAGTCCAGAGGAATTTACGTAGCCGCGCAGACGAAACTGGAATTGGAACTTCCATTTCTGGCCAACATCGAAATTGGAACTTCTGTTTCTGATTGATACTGAAAATTCAAATTCTGAAAATCCAAATTCCGAAATTCTGAAAAATTTCCAAAATCTGAAATGGGACCCTCTTGCACATCCCCAGAATATACTCCACAGCACTTTACTAAGACAGGCTATTTTATGGGTTGGGTGGTGTGTAAGGACACAAAGAGAAGTTTTCTGTGCAACCAGCATTATTATGCCTTGGACCACATTGGAGACCAGCATGTATGTGTGCTTTAAGCTGGTGTACCCTAAATTATTAGCATTTGCCTAGGGATTTTGGCTGCCCCACTTTCAGAGAGCAGTTCAGTTCTTGCTGAAAACCAGGCTCCTTTCAAGATGCCCACCCAAAATAGGCATCCCACAGCTGAGATCCCCAGATTCCCTAGACACTACTGAAATGTGGAGCATTGAGATCTGTAAAGCAGGAACACAAGGGCAACATTTTAGCTGAATTCAGATCCAAATTTGGGGCCCAAAAGGATGTAAATATTACCTGCTATATGCTGTACCAGTAGTTGTGGTTTAAATAAACTTCAGATTACATTTCTGAAGATAAAAATGGACTTAAACTCTTGAGAGATTGTGAGCATAAGAAAAGGTCTAACTTATTTCCAGAAGTGGGAGACCCTTCTTCCATCTTTACGGTAGAGAATGTTGGGGAGATACCTACACCAGAACTGTTCTTTGTACGTGATGAATTGGAAGAGCTGTCACAGATCAACGTGACTCTGGAGGAGGTTCTAGAGCAAACTGACAAACTAAATTGTAGCAAATCACTGGGACCAAATAGTCTATATATACCCCAGAGTTCTGAAAGAACTCAAATTTGAAATTCCAGACTTACTACTGGCAATTTGTATATAACCTATCCTCGTTAAAATCTGCTACTAGAACTAAAGGCTGGAGGGTAGTGAATGTAACATTGATATTTAAAAAGCTCCAGAGGTGATCCTGAAAACTACAGACCACTGAGCCTGACATCTGTGCCCTGTAAACTGGTGGATACTATTATTAAAAACAGAATTACAGGGCATATTAATAAATATGGCTTAATGAGGAACAGTCCATATGGATTTAGCAAAGAGAAGTCATGTCTCGCTAATCTCTTGTAATTTTTGAGGGTGTGAACAAGCATGTGGATAAAGGGGAGCTGGTCGAGATAGTGTATCTGGATTTTTAGAAAACCTTTGATAAGGTCCTTCATGAGAGACGCTTGCAGAAATTAAAAATTCATGGGACAGGAGGAAGTGTCCTATTGTGGATTGGTAACTGGTTAAAGGATAGGAAACAAATAGGACTAGATGGTCAGTTTTTACAATGAAGAAAATAAATAATGGCGTGCCCAAGGGATCTGAACTGGAACCAGTGTTGATCTGGAAAGGGAAGTAAGGCGTGAGATGATCAAATTTGCACACAACACCAAATTATTAAAGGTAGTTAAAAGAATGAGCACACCGTGAAGAATTGCAGGGGGATCTTGTGAGACTGGGCATCTAAATGGCAGATGAAATTTAATTTTATTTATTTATTTATTATTATTTATTATAAAATTTGTATGCTGCCCGCTCCTGCTAAAAACATCTCGGAGCAGCTAACAACATATTAAAACAGATTAAAAAACAAGAATAATACAGTTAAAAACCCCATGGTAAAACAAATTACCCCCTACCCCACCCTAACCCAACGTACCCAATCCATCTCCCTCGGGAAAGGCATGACGGAACAGCCAGGTCTTACATTGTCTAAGGAAAGAGGGGAAGTCAGTGGTCAGGTGGAACTCCGGCGGGAGGGAGTTCCACAGCTGCGGCGCAGTCACAGAGAACGCCCTCCACAAGGTTGACACCCAAGAAACCCAGGGGATCTCAAGGAGAGTGCCCCCCATCTGACCGAAGGGGCCAATCCAGGATCTGGTGGGTGAGGCAGTCCTGCAAATAGGCTGGACCCAGGCCGTTTAGGCATTTAAAGGTCAACACCAACACCTTGAATTGGGCCCGGAAGACTATTGGCAGCCAGCGTAGAGAGCAAAGCACCGGTGTAATGTGCTCGCGTTGGTCCGTCCCCGTTAGGAGATGAGCTGCTACGTTCTGCACCAGCTGCAATCTCTGAACCAGCACCAAGGGTAGCCCCACATAGAGTGCATTACAGTAGTCCAGTCTCGAGGTAATAAAGGCATGGACGATCATAGCCAGATCCGAGTCTGAGACATACGGCCGAAGCCAACACACCAGATATAATTGGCAAAATTTCCCCTTCACCACAGATTCCACCTGGACATCCAAGCGGAGCTGCGGGTCCAGGAGCACCCTGAGACTCTGAACCTGAGATACCAGGGCAGGATGGACTGCATCAATGATGGGGGCCACCACTCCACTGGCCTTCTCCACAACCATCACCTCCATCTTGTCAGGATTTAACTTCAGGCGGCTCACCCTCATCCAATCTCCCACAGCCGTCAAACACCGGGGTAAGCACTGAGACTGGCGGACCTGAGTCGGATGAAAAAGAGAGATATAGCTGGGTGTCATCAGCATATTGATGACACCATATGCCAAACTCCCTAACAACCTCCCCCAAAGGCTGCACATACACATTGAACAAGAGAGGAGACAGGATAGAACCCTGCGGGACTCCACACGTGAGGCCTCGGGGAGAAGATGAAAAATCATCCACGACCACACTTTGGGTTCTTCCAGCCAGGAAAGAACGGAACCATTCAAGAACGGTCCCGCCAATCCCTGCCAGGTCCCACAGCTGAGTCACCAACAACTCATGATCAACAGTATCAAATGCAGCCGAGAGATCTAACAGGATCAACAGGGTCGAATGACCCTGTTCCAACTCACGGAAGAGGTAATTGACCAAGGCCACAAGCGCAGTCTCCATTCCATATCCCGGACAAAAGCCAGACTGCAAGGGATGGAGAAAATTAATCCAGTCCAGATGCTCCTGAAGCTGCCGGGCCACCACCCAATCAATAACCTTCCCTAAAAAGGGAAGGTTAGAGACCGGCCGATAGCTGGCCAAGACACCAATGTCCAATTATGGCTTCTTGAGCAGGGGCCACAACACAGCCTCCTTGAGACAGTCCGACACCCTGCCCTCCCCAAGGGAGGCGCTGACAATCCCCACCAGCAATGGCCCTAATGTCTCCCAGCTGGCCTTGACCAGCCAGGACGGGCATGGATCTAGTTCACAAGTGGCTCGAAGAGTCCCAAGAGCATCCCCTGCATCTGAGGGTGACACCTCCTGAAATTCATCCCACAAAACAGGACAAGATGGGACTTCTACTGTCTCTGGCTCACCTACAGCTAAAAATGTTGCATCAAAACTGTGGTGGATTTGAGCAATTTTATCTGCAAAGAAGTCCACAAACAAATCACAGCGGGCATTTGATGACTCTAAATCCAGGCGGAAAGAGGCCGGACTGACCAGCCCCCTCACCACCTGGAAAAGCTCCGCCAGGCAGGACTTTGCAGATGCAATGAGAGCAGCAAAGAAAACTTAATGTGGACAAATGAAAAGTGATGCATATAGGGGAAAACAATCCAAATTTTATGTACACAATGCTGGGTTCTAAATTATGAGTTACCACTTAGGAAAAGGACCTTGGTGTCATTGTGGACAATACATTGAAATCCTCAGTTCAGTGTGGTGGCCATCCAAAAAGCAAACAATGGGTGATTTCAGACGTTACGGGGCCCGTTGGCCCCATACCGAAATCACCCAATTCATTCCCCGACGGGATCTCCCCGTCACGCCGTATCAGACGTGCCGGGGGGAGCCCGGTGGGGAATTTGGGAGGGGGCGGGGCCACACGGCGCAACGTGCGGCCGCATGGCCCCGCCCCCTCCATGCACCCCGTTGCCCGCCCTCCGGGGAGACAGGCGGGCGGCGGGGCCAATGAGGCCGCCACGTCGGGCCGGATTCGCCATGGCCCGGGATCCCGCTGGTGATCCCGGGCCCTTGGCGCCCGACCAGACGAGACGCCGGGGTTAACCCTGGCGTGGAATTACATTCATCATGCGGCGGCCGCCGCTCCCTCCGCTTCGGCCGCTCACGTGGTGAATGTAATTCCATGCCGTGGTAACATCTGGGGGGAAACATCCGTTTCCCCCAACAGACGTGCTGAAATCATAGCCACCGCCCGGAATTGAGCGTGGTTGACTGTGATCTCGTAACGTCTGAAAATACCCTATGTTAGGAATTATTCATAAAGGGATAGAGGATAAAACTGAAAATATCATAATGCCACTATATAAATCAACTGCACCTTGGATATTGTATGTAGTTCTGGTAACCCCATCATAAAAAAAGATATAGCAGAAGTAGGAAAGGTACAGAGAAGAGCAACAAAAATGATAAGGGGTATTGAATGGCTCCCCTATGAGGAGAGGCTGGATAGGTTGGGGCTCTTCAGTTTGGAGAAGAGACATCGGAGAGAGGATATGATAGGCGTTTATAAACGCCTCTGGAATTCTCTCCCAGTGTGGGTCTGTCTGACCCTGGACCACCCGACCTTTTGTAGGAATTGTATGACCTGGCTGTTCCATCAGGCATTTGGCGAGGAAGATGGGTGAGGGGTGGGACGGGGTGGGGGTTTCTTATTATTGATATTATATTGGGGGAGATATTTTAATTGTTTTACTGTATGTTGGAGGGTGTGGAGTCGTGCCCCCAGGTGCAATCTGGAGGGAAAATGGGTTCTTGTAGGTCCAAACCAGTTCTTGTTTCGGGGGCAGTAGCTTTTAGGAGCTACCCGTTACCTAATGGCCATCTTCCTTCTTGGAATACCAAATATGCAGTGGCTTATCATTTGGAAACCATCCTAGGTTGAGTTCCATTTGGGGTAATCGATTCAGTGCAGGTTTTGCCCTCTTATGGGTGTATGCATAGATTAGTTGTCCATTTTTATTGCCCTCTTTTTGCCTTTAGGGTTTTGGACCAAGTCCACTTATTGGCTACCTGGGGTGTACATGTGGGGGAGGTGTTCAGAGATCTGTTGATTCACCCCCCTGATCCTCTCTTATTGGGAGCTTTGGGAGGAGCTCAGCACTTGGGTATTAATGGTGTTGGAGGTTCGGCTGCCAGGACAGGGGTGGGGGACTGGCAGCCGGACTGCCAAAGGTAAACCAGAGCCTACTAACAAACAGCTACAGAATTTTGCTGGAGAAGGGCCTTTGGTGGGGGCTATAGAGGAGGGTCAGTTACCAGCCCCACCCCCCTCCAGGAAGGGTTGGGTCCCGGAATCGATGGCAGGACTGTGTGTGAGTTTGGGGGAACTGAGGATTCAATGAAGCGGCCAGTAGTGAGGTGGAAACAGGTAGCCCCTATTCTTCTTGACGAGCTGTCTTACCCCAGGTTAGTTTGTGAGGCAGGAATAGTCCAATCTGCTGGTTCTTTGGGGGCGGTGTTAGCAGCCGGGGGGACCTGTATCTCGGCTGGGACCTGAGAGTTGGCATGGGCCGGACCCGCCCGGAGGTGCTGGTGCCGGCTCCTGGATTCTATTACAAATTTTTTATTAGTGAGTAGGCTGGTGGGTCCCCCAGGTAGTAGTGGACAGGTTATTATTGTCACCCAAGTTTTGTAATTTTAGGAATCCAGGTGGAACTCAAAATTGTATTTGAGGATTACCCGGTTCATGCTTTAACGTGTATTTGAACTGTGGGGCACCCATGTGGGGACTGGGTTGCTCTAGGATTTAGAATATTCCCCTAGGATTCGAGGAATCCCATTATTTTCTATTTCTTGTTAGGCTAATTGCGAGTCTTGGGCTTCCCAGCTATTATTATAGTGCACCTTATTGTTAATGTTTGTCCCTCCAGATCATTATAGGAAGTGTGTGAAACCAGTGGGAGGTTTTATGTTGGAATATCTCAATGGATGGTTAGGTGATTTACCAATAATTGGTCTACCTTAGGGATTGAGGTGTTGAAGGGTGGGGTTTTTGAAACGTATGGATGATCTAGGCCAGGATTATTTGGGGGGCTGTGTTGGGAAATATTTTGTTTAAGATGATCATATGTCCCCTGTACTGATGCTGGATAGCTTGGGGTCCGCTATCAGTAGAATGATTGTGGTTTATTCTTTATAGGCTGCTGGTGTAGAATCTGCTGTATGGGAATTGTCCCCTTTGGTTTATTAGTCTCTAACCTTACCCATTGGATATTAGGAGATGGTTGTATTTGTGTACCGTTTTATATTGTTTGTAACTGCTATGGTCTATTACTGCTATGGTCTATTGATATCATTATATTTATTGTTGTTAGCAGCCGCCTCGGCTGCCTGTGGCAGGAGGGGCGGGATATAAAATAAATAAATAAATAAATAAATAAATAAAATCATGAGTGATGTATAACAAGTTAATAGGGAACAGTTATTTACCCTCTCAAATAATAATAGAACTAGGGGACACTCCATGAAGGTAGCAGATTTAAAACAAATAAAAGGAAGAAAACAAATAAAAGAAAGATTTTTTTCACACAATTCACAATTAAGTTGTGGAATTTGTTACCAGAAGAAATGGTCAAGGCCAGTAGTATAGCTGGGTTTAATAAAGAGTTGGACAAGTTTGTGGAGGATAGGTCCATTTTAGCTGGTTAGGTTTGGGGAATGTAACCTCTTAGTGTCAGGAGCTGGGAGCGAACAACAGGGAATGAATTGCCCCATAGTGACCTGTTGGGTACTTCTTCCAAGAAACCGAGATTGGCCACTGTAGGAGATAGATACTGGGCTCGATGAACCATTGGTCTGACCCAGTATGGCACTACTTATGTTTTTATGTTCTAGATATTTTGCACAGCGATATTGCTAAATTCTGATCTGGTAAACACAGATACACAGTTCCATTAAGGCCAATGAGATTGCACAGTTGTAAATGTTTTCAAGATCAAGGCTCTAAAACAAAAAGTAGTGCAAAACTGTGCCAGGACTAATAAATACATACACATACATTGAGTTGACAAACAATAAATGAACTGACTGCAGCATCTGTCAACCACATTTACTGAACTGAAAAGGGTAAAGTCAAAGGTACTAACATCTGAAAAAAGCTTATAACTAAGGCCGTTTTTACACGGATCCCCTCCCCAACTCGGTGTTTAGGCAGGTGTACGGGAGGGGAGTCCTTGTAAATGGCCGGGGGGGGGGAATGGGTGTCCGCTTGGTGCTCGCCCATGTGAACACCGAGCGGGATGGGAGGAGGTGCATGCTCATGCAACTCCCACCTCCACCCATCACCCACCCATCTCCACCCACAGAGCCCTCCAGAAAACTAGAGGAGGCTCTGTGGGTGGTGGTGGGTGGAGGAGGTTGGTGTGCGTTCGTGTAAAAGGACACACACACACACCTCCACCCACTGCGCCAAAACACCCACCCACCTCCATCCATGTAAAAAGGGCCTAAGTTCAACATTTTGAAATCTTTATCATTTTAGAGATCAAAATCAGCATAGCAGTAATTACATGCAGGAATTTTTAGTAAATCCTTAAGCAGTTGTGATTTATCTGGATTCATATCTATCCAGAGGAGTCTGAGCTGCCTGAGGTAGGAGAGGCGGAGTATTAAATGTGAAAAATAAATCAATAAATCAATAAATAATGCTGGGGCTTAAGGCTTTAGGACCCCAGCCAGGACCCCAGATTTCAGAAGGCAACAACACCTTCCCTCCACACAGAAGTACCATTGCCAACCCCAGCGAAGAAGAAAATAGCATTGGGGAAACTGCAAGAGGAATTGCATGTGGAAAGCAGTGCCCCATCTCCCCACCAGACTTAATGGGGCCCTGTTGATGCAGCGCATGTTTCTTTTAATAGTGGTGATATAAACTGCATCACAGTAATTTAAAATTTGTTCTTTTTCATCTCAAGGGTGAAAGAGGTTGGTTTAGCTCTTGTTATATCAGACGACTGAATATGGAAATCAGAGCCAAATTAAATGCAAAAGGAAATCTATTCACTGACCTCAAATAAAAACATTTAGATCTTGCAGGTGCAAAACCCAACAATGAGAAAATTTATTCTCAAAGCTTGTTACACATTTTCTGTTATGAATCGTTTGACTTTTTAATGCTGCCCCCCTCCCCCCACGCTCTCTCCATTTTCTTTTCTTCCTCTCTTCTTTTGGCTTGCCTTCACTTGACATCCTTATTTAAAATGACTGGATGGGCCAAAACGATACAGTTACTCTGACAACCAAAGAAAATTAGAGCAGTATGACATCAATGACAAAAACAGAGTGCATGAACAAGGGGAATAAATGGAACATCATAAGACTCAGTCCGTCTCTCTCAAATACTTGCTTCCTTTCTAACTCTCATTCCTGCGCCATAATATATAAAAGTCAGTCTCTCACATGTCCTCTTTGTGAGCTCTGAAGAAATAAATAACCCTGAGAAGACTGCATGAGCGCTCCTTCATCTGTAGTGCAGAAGCCTAGAGGGTTTTCACCAGCCTTCTATCTAGCTATACATTTTCTATGCTAGTCCTGTATCACAATAAAAAACACAAAGCAAAAATCAGTAAAGGAAACGAAATCCATTCATCAACATACATCAACAAAAATTCATATGGGATTCTTATTAGTATTTTTAATGGTTTTGAAGTAAATAGCACTGTGCCAGGGTCAGGCTTGTCTGTGTTAAGTCTTGTCAGGATGTGGTCCAATGAGTCACTCACTCTTGTGAATAAGCGTTTCTTTAGTCTTTACATATACAGTCTCCACATAATGATCTATATACACGTCTCCGCATTCATAGTTCCTATACTAATGCCGGGAAACAGACATCTGTCATTCCACTTCCCTAATACTAGCCCCAGCTCTGACAGTCAGCAACCCTCTGGCTGGCTTCACTTGGGCCCTTTTTACATGGGCAGCACCCACGCATGAACACCTAGGAATCTGGGTGTTCATGCATGTGTGCGACCTGTGTAAATCCCGTGGTGAATGGATGGGTGGGGTGGGTGAGTGTGCGTGCATGCATGCTCTGTGCACACCCATCTACACTCATCCCTTACGCAGGGAGCAACTGGCAAAACCGGAGGGTTTTCCATGCATGTTGATGGGTGGGTGTGGATGTAGATGGTTGTGCACCCATCTACACACTCCCCCCTCTCCCCCCACCGTGCATGGACTGCAGTGCACACTGACCCCCCTCCCACACACTGTGGCCTATGTTAAAAGGATCTCTGTTTCTTCTACCCAGGCCTCAAGTCCCTTGGCTTCCCATAGTCTCTTTACCAGCATTTACCTCCACAGTCTCGCCTTCGTCAGGACCCTGGATAATAACAATGGCTCAGTTCCTTCAATTCAGTCACAATGGTTGTCCCAACTTTCCAACCTGGGTTTCAGCAACCTGACCAGTGGTCCTGCTTAGGCTTTATCGAACAGGGGAGATGCTTCTCTCACCAGAGCCAGGCACAGATTGCCCTCTCTGCCTGGTTCTCCTCTTCTTATAGTTAGGAGTGGGCATGGGCTAGCCCTCCACTCTCTTGCTCTTAAAGGGTGCAGCGACTCTGCCCTGTTACAAGCACCCATTAGGAGAAGATTAAAATATATATATAAACAGATGTCTAAGAACTTAATAAGTGCCATACTGGGTCAGACCACTGATCTATCAAGCGTACCACCTTGTCTTGGACAGTGGCCAGTCTCAGTTGGGTGGGAGAAGTACCCAATAGGTCATAATGGAGTGATTCATCCCCTGCTGTTTCAGCTCCCAACAGTCTGAGGCTACATCCCCTAACCTACTTGACTCTTACTCATTAGTGGGCCTATCATCCAAGAACTTATCAAATCCTTTTTTAAACCAAGCTGTGGTACTAGCCTTGACACATCCTCTGACAACAAATCCTACAAATTAATTGTATAGTGCGTGAAAAAAAATACTTTATTGTATTTGTTTTAAATTTGTTATCAGTTTCATGGAGCATTCCCTAGGTTCTATTGCTCTTATTATTATTACTCTTTGAGTTGGTACAACGACTACTATTACTATTTACTCATTCCACGCCACTCATGATTTTATAAACTTCTATCATATCCCCTCTCAGTTGTCTCTTCTCCAAGCTGAAGAGCCCCAACCTACCAAGCCTCTGTTCATAGGGGAGCCGTTCCATGTGCTTGATCATTTTAGTTGCCTTCCTTGTACCTTTTCCAGTTTTACTGTATCCTTTCTGAGATGGGGTGACCAGAACTGCACACAGTATTAAGATGTGATAGTATCATAGATTTATGTAGTGGCATTATGATATTTTTATTCTCTCTTACTTTTTGTCCACAATGAATCCAAGATCCGTTTCCTGAGTGGTGATACCTAATTTAGAACTCAGCACTGTGTAGGGATGGGTTAGATTATTTTTCCTTATGTGCATCACTTTGCACTGGTCAACAAAAGGGCTGCCCTACTTTCCAATGTGCTCACACCCTTTTTCCAAACATAGCAATGACACAGTCCTTCAAGGATGAGACCACATTGGAAAGATGTGGAAGATCCCTTTCTGACATGGCCATGTCACCCACTCAAAGGGCTTGGAAAGGGCGGGATCCAGGAGGTGCAATGTAAGTCTCTTCCCTACTCACTCCTGGGGGCCATGTTCTTTGGATTGTGTTGCTTCTAGCCTCTGTTACTACTGCATCTATTTAGGGCATAAGGCCTTTTGATCCTTTTAAGGAAGGATCTTTGCAAAGAATCTAGTTAAATTTAAAAAACAAAATGTAGTGCAAAATATAGACAAGCTTTCCCCCTTGTACAATGTACCAGTTGCAGATACTGATAGGCAGTGGACCGAGTAAATTGCATTTTCTTTTATGCCTATTCTTGATGGCAGTACTCCATTAAAACAAATTTAATAAGTTACACAAATGGAAAGGTTGGGGCGGGGGGGGGGAATCAGACCCTATATAGTTTAGTATCATTCCAGAGGAGAAATTTCATTTTGCTACAGCATGTATTTTGTCATTGGGTAATGTCAAATCAGCTAAGGCCCTCGTCTGTATGCTGCCCAAGAATACGGTCACATACTAGATAGATAATGCCATGAGTTTGCTATCTGTTGGTGCTATGAGCTATCACAATCTTTTTACTTGGCCAGAAAGATTCTTTTGTCCCAATACATATTTAATTTTCCTTTTATTTTCCATACAGATATACAGAGCAGTTAAACGCTCTCCAACTCCATCTTACATATTTACAGATGTATTCCTTAGAAAGATACTGATTTTGGTTACCCAATTTCTTCATGAAATATACAATTTGTCTTAACATGGTTCTTTCCTGAAATCACCGATGACAAGAGGTATTTTATTTTCAGCATATATTGCTTAGTTTGCCAAATATCTTGTACTAAGTACAATCTAAGATCAGTAGCATGAAGACCTGATCCAGTCTGCCTGCAGCTGTAGAGAATTATATTGCTACGCTCCTGAAACCCAACACTATCTATCCTACTTTAATGGACAGGCCATACAAATAAAATGCTGAAGATCCAATTGTGAGGATCTGAGTGTCAACCTCTCTGTGCAGAAGAAACTGTACTTCCAGGTAGCTAATTGTCTCCGCCTTGACTCTGTTTCATTTCAAAATGGTTCTCTATTAGTATTCACTTCCAAAGGGACAGAAGACAACAGTCAAGAAAACTCTTTGTACTTCTAAAAAATGTTTAGAATTATACAGGTTAATATATTTCAAAAGCAATACAAAAACAAGGGAGAAGCCCCCAGTATGTACAGAAAAAAGTGTGATAAACACCAAAGGCTAGGAAAACCACAATAATAAATATTTACAAAAAGTATGTACCTACGTGAATGAATAGCAATGATATAATCAACATACAAAAAAATCAATAAAAATAATAATAATAATAATAATAATAATGAGGTGTCACGTAATGGGGAATTGCGTGTTTAGAAATAGAATTAGAACTTTCTGTCTGACATTTCAAGAAAGAATATTCAGATATACTGAACAAGTTTTAAATTTTCTCACTGAAACATACTTCTTTGTAAGAGAAAGATTTTTTTTAAATTGCTTTAAAGTTAATGTGAAAGAAAAGCATCTCTCTGTACATTAGGAAGAAATTCCTAATGGTAAGAGCTGTTCAAAAGTGCAACAAATTGTCTAGGAAGGTGGTGGGTTTATTTATTTATTTAATTTATTAATTCATTCATTCATTTTAGAAATTTGTATCCTGCTTCACGCAGCTTGGGGAAGCTATTAGATAATTTAAAACATAAATATAAAACACATAAAAAACATAAAACATCATAAAATACAAATATGAACAGTGGAGCTAAAAAATACCCTCCACCCCCTAACCCAACCCCCACTCACTACCCGTCTCCCCCACCAAAATCCTGGTGGAACAGGCAGGTTTCACACTGTCAACAGAAGGATAGAAGGTCTGGGGACAGACGAACCTCCACAAGGAGGGGGTTCCACAGCCTCAGAGTGGCCACCCAGAACACCCTCCCCACCGCCTGAGACACCTGGGGGGCCTTGAGAAGGTTGCTCCTGGCCAACCGCAGGGGCTGATCCAGAGCCTGGGGAATGAGGCGGTGCTGCACATAAAGAGGGTCCAGACCATATAGGACTTTATAGGTCAGAACCAACACCTTGACTTGGGCCTGGAAAACTATAGGTAGCCAGTGCAAAGAATGGAGCACTGGGGTTATGTACTCTCGGCACCCCGTTCCCATAAGAAGATGGGCCGCTGCATTCTGCAGCAGCTGAAGTCCCTGAACTGTCACCAACAGTAGCTCCACATAAAGCATGTTGCAGTAGTCCAGTCTTGAGGTGATGATGGTGGCCAGGTCAGAGTCTCAAATATACGGTTGAAGCCGACGTATCAGATGTAACTGACAAAAGGTGCTCCTTGCCACGGCCATCACTTGGGCATCCAGGTGAAGCTGTGAGTCAGGGAGGACCCACAGCCTCTGAAACAGGGGGGCCAGGATGGGGCGAACCCCATCAATGATGGGCGTCACCAACTCCCCTCCCCATCAGCATCACCTCTGTCTTGTCAGGATTCAATTTCAGACAACTCGTCCTCATCCAGTCCCCCACAGCTGCTAGACATCGAGTAATCAAGCATGTCAAAAGCAGCTTACAAATCTAACAGGATCAACAAGGTTGACCGATCTTGATCCAACTCATGGCGAAGGTCATCAACCAAGGCCACAAACGCAGTTTCAGTGTCAGAACCCAGATGAAAACCAAATTATGAGGGATCAAGAAAATTGATGCAATCCAGATGCCCCTAAAGCTGCTGAGCCACCACCCATTCAATGGCCTTCCCTAAAAAGGGAAGGTTAGAGACAGGCCGATAGCTGGCGAGGGAGTCAACGTCAAAGAATGGTTTCTTGAGCAGAGGTCACACCACCACCTCCTTGAGATACTAAAAAACTCTGCCCTCCCAGAGGGAGGCATTGACCACCCCAGCCAGCAATGGCCCCAGTGTCTCGGTTTTGACCAGCCAGGATGGGTATGGATCTAATTCACATGATGTGGTTCTCCTTCACTGGAGGTTTTTAAACAGAGACTGGATGGCCATCTTTCAGGGGTGCCCATAGCTGTAAACGGAGCAGGGACTTGGGCTAGATGAACTCTGAGGTACCTTCCAACTCTATGAATTCTTTTTACGTTGGTTATAGAAACACAATAATTACCTTTCATAGGGGAGATATTTCATATCCACTTGAGGAGTAGGTTTTTAGGGCTATACTCATCGGGAGTTGAGGGACAGGTGGTTGGGGCCTCCTCAACCTTCCCTAGTTCAGATGGCATGGGGGCCGAGGACTCTGAGGCCCCCGGCCTTTCGTTGGTGCTGCTAAATGCAAGGTAGCCAATAAGTCATCTATTATCCGGGAGTCGATCCTGGAGTGGGCTGCTGACCTTGTGCGTATTACAGAGACCTGGATGGATGATAAGTTTGGGCTAATCTTGGCTGACATCGTTCCAGCCAGGTACTCTGTTCAACACCAACCTAGGCCAGAGGGACAGGGAGGTGGCGTAGCCATAATTTTTCGGGAAGGTTTGCTTATTAGGAGATTTTCAGTGCAGACCAAATCTGGGATAGAGCACCTTCATCTTCTCTTTCATTTGGCCCAGGACAAAGTGGGGTTTTTGCTGGTGTACCATGCACCCCACTGCCTGGCAGCTTCCCTAACAGCTCTATTGGTCCTGGTCTCAGGGCTGATCTTGCAGTCTCTGAAGCTTATTGTCTTGGGAGATTCAATATCCATGCCGAGAGCAGGTTGCATGGTGGGGAGCTGGAGTTCATGGCTGCCATGACAACCATAGGCCTGTCCCAGGTGGTGGTGAGCCCAACACTGAGGGGGACCATTCTCTGGAATTGTTGTTCTGCATCGACTGTGAGGCAGGGGGTAAAGCACTCTACGTGGGGCTGCCCATGGTGATGATCCGGAAGCTGCAGCTGGTGCAGAACACGGTGGCCTGTCTGCTAACTAGGACGGGTCACTGGGAGCACATTACACCAGTGCTCCGAGCTCTGCACTAATTGCCTATAGTCTTCCAGGCCCGATTCAAGCTGCTGTTTTTGACTTAAATGGCCTGGGCTTTAGCTATCTGAAGGACCACCTCATTTCCTGGGCCCTGGGGCAGCTCCTGTGGTCGTTAGGGGCACCCTCTTGGAGGTTCCCCGTTATGAACAGGTGAGGACCGACAGGTGGGCATTGTTGACGGCCGCTTCTGTGCTGTGGAACTTGCTCCAGGTGGAGGTCCGCTTCAGTCCCAACCTCCTTGTGTTTCGATGCCAGTGTAAGACATGGCTCTTCCGCCAGGTGTTTGATGGGGGGGATGGGTGAAGGGTAGTTCTGGGTAGGGGTGGGTTTTTGTATTCTTATTTATTTATACACACTTTTGATTGTTTGTGATTTTACTGAATTGTTGTTTTAATGGTTTTATATTATACTTTTTATTAATTGTTTACTAATTGTGAGCTGCTCCGAGCTGCCAGAGGCAGAAGGTGGCAGAATATAAAATTATTAAATAAATAAATACTTTTAGCTCAGGATATGATAAATTATCCACACAGTTCAGAGTTAATAACCTTTGTGGGTGTCCTACATAGAATTCCTGAGGTATAATCCCTAACCAGGCGGTGCTTTGGGGGGTGGGGCTTAAAAACAAAACAACGGCTATGGGTTGTCAGGATCCCAGCCCCGACACAAGGCATGGCAGAAACAGAGTCAGGTGGTCAGAGTCCAGGGCATAATTTAAATCCAGCATCTGGTTCATGGGGCAAGTCTGATAGCCAGGCAGAGATTGGAGTCTAGGAAATCAGTCCAAGCAGAGTACAAAGAAGGACAGGATGATTAATCTACGATTGTGGTAATAAATGCGAAGCATATCTGGAGTGATCCCACTATTAGTATTCATGCTTGTGTGAATTCATGTAAGTGTATCTGGAGTGTTCCACTTCCTACCACAGTTTGTATGCTTGTGGCAATACATTTTAAGTGCATCTGGAGGGCTTCTTTCCCACCCAGAGAGCCACCTCTGGAAGTCACCAGGGAGCAAGAGCCACCAGTGCTGTACCCTGCTGAGCTTGGAGCTCAGGAGCCACAACATTGCCTGCCACCATTGCAGCCTCTGCTGCCCCAACCTCCACTGATCGGATGTGCTGGGAGAGCAGAGCACAGAGGCTGTCCTGACTGAACCTGCTTGTCCCAGCTGGGCCCTGCTTTGTGTCTGTCGCTGCTGCACCACTGCCATTGCTGCTCTTGCTTCTTCACTGTTGTGGGGAGCAGAGCCTGGAGCCTGCCTGCCCCAGCTGGAGCCCACCCACCATCATGACTGCTCTGGCACTGGGCTTGGTCTCCACCTAGGGCTCTTGCTACCCTGTCATCGTTGCTGCCCCTGCTGGGGAAGTAGAGCCTGACCTGAGCCTGCCTGCTCCGGCTGGAGCCCACTTTGGTATACCACCACTGATATCAACGTGACCATGTTGGAGCAGGGGATTCTTTCCACTCTGTGAGGCCTCCAGTCATAAGCCACTACTGTAAGCAGAGTAGCTGACTTGAACTGAATTGAAGCAGGGTCAAACTGAGGTGGGGAACTGATTAATTATCTCTGTTTCTGCAGAGAAGAGCCTGAATTTATGCATGTTTATACAAATCATTTATACAAATTATGCAGTGCTCCCAAGTAGTCTCGTACGCCACTCCAGTGTTCGTCACTGGAAAAGGTTGAGAACCCGATTCCACATTGGGTAGTCAGTCTATTGCCAGCCCTAATGGGTACCATAAACTTCATTTTTTGTCATTCCCTGAAGTACTCTACTCAGTCAGTCAGTTTATTCCAATCAGCCAAAGCCGTTATGGTAAACAAAATATATACAATTAGAAAAAATAAGATAAAATTATAAAACAGACTCATAAAAAATGATCAAGTAAATATTAGCACAAAAGGCACTTAACATAATGAAGCATTTCCTTTAGATTGGGCTACACGTCTTACAAAAATAGTAGCTTTGCGGGCCTCCTCTGTGTCCTGTAGAGTTAATAAATATTTCACTTGCTAACTACGGTTACAAAATATTTTGGAGTCTAAGAGGGGGAGGATCCTTAAATTCTCAGTCAAAGGGCATTCCAACAAATAGTGTGCCAGATCCTCCACAGTCCCAGAATTACTGGCACAAAATCTAGATTCCCAAGATATTTTTTTGTATCTACCTTCCAGTAGGACGGAGGAGAAAGTCTGGAAATGCAGAACCATGTATACTTTTCATAGAGCTGGAGTCTTAAGTGTTATAATATATCCTTCCATGCCATGGTTGGTTTTAATGTGAGAATATCATGGGAACATACAATACTTGGTTGATTTGTATGTGAGAATAAAATACTTGGAGAGAGACGCTAGGTCAGATTGTTTATCTAATTAATCAATTCTAGTCATAATTTGCAGTAAGGTTTGCCTGGATGGTTTCATATCAAGGTCAAGAATAGAAAAACCCCAACCATGTAAGTGTCACTGAATATGGCCAACCGAATAAGACCCCCCCTAGTTGTTTACATTGCTCCTTTGAACATAACTAGGGAAAATGACCTGAACCCACGTTAGAAATTAGAAACCAGCATTTTAAAAGTTTCCTGTGTACTCTAGCCAAGAGGGATAATTCCCCCGATTCCAGTTTCAGCATTTCTGCAGGTATATATTTAAGTAAGGCAAGTCATTTGCACAAGACAACTTTCTATGGAATCTCCATAACACTAAAATTCTTGAGTCCCGAGATCTCTGCACCATAAAGTGCCCTACTCAAAACCAGCACTTATGGATGGACATGTTAACATCTGATAATGCTACTCGAACAATGTCAGCTTCCTTCCCGACTTATTAAACTACTTTCTGAAGATAATGCATTCAGGAATTTTACTATGGCCATACATAAACACGTAAAATAAAAGGCCCTGATGTTTATTGTTTGCACATTACTAGTGTTGCTCATTTTCCTCTTTTAAATTAATATTTCTTTCAGATTATATGTTTGATCCAAGCTTACATTATATTTTTGCTTTGAATAAAAACTCATGTTTCATTTCATGATTAATTTTAGGAGGGTTTCCTTTAAAAAAAAGAAGAAAAAAAAGAAGAACTTGCAGTCACTCTTAGATGTCAAATACCATCAAATGTAACTTTGTCTGTTGCTGGAGAAGATAAAAGCTGTATTTAAAAGCCTTGCCAAAAATGTCCTTTTCAGTATTAATTAGCATCAATGGTCAAAGCCGCCAGAGCAAAAAAATAAAAAAGAAGTGGGGTGGAGGGGTAAACAAGAGAAATAAGTACCTTCTTCTCCTCAGTCACTGACAGATCATGATTGTATTTTAAAAAGGGGGGGAGAACTCCAAGATTTTTTTCTTATAACATTACATTTATATAGCACTACAAGCAGGTGTCCTCCTCTGAAATAAAGTCCATATTCTGAAGAGGCAAACAAACACTCCCCCTGCCTTTCTGAATTCACCCATGCAAGGACTTAACAATAAGAATACAGAATTACGCAAAGCACAACCCTTCTTGCATTAGGTAAAGCACAAACTCTCTTCCAACTGTTTCAATTCCAAGACAGCCCCCACCCTAAACCAGAGGCTTCCATACTGTAGGTCAGGGCCCCACGTGGGGTAGCACCATCTGTGAATCAGGTTGCATCCCCAGTTGACATTTGATACACAGAACTCTGTATTAGCACTGAAACAAATATTCTTTTCCATATTCACAAAGATTATTTGTATAGCCATTCAAAGAAATGAATATCCCAATAAATCTTTGCTATTAATTCAATATTTTCATATTTATTTATTTGATAACCTCGTTTTAGTATTTTAGTAACTTTGTTACTAACAGGAATTGCAATAGCTTCGTTGTACAACAGTGACATGGGCAAGAGAGCTAAATAGTGCTGTGAAGTCAATGAAGTACTGAAAAATCAAAATAACAAAGCTAAATTACCAAAGAATCGAAGACATTCAGAACCCCAAATGAAGCAGAAAGTGAATAGTGTATTGTATCTGTCCTGTTAAAATGAATATGAATATACCCAAATTTGCCAAATTTGTTATTCATACTAAATACTAATTTCCAATTTATTCTGCATGTCTTTGTTGCTGATGCTGACCAGGGTTGAAAGTTGCAGGGTTGCAGTCTCAAAGTGAGTTCATGAGAACAAAACTTTTGTGACCCATTACCTTAGATTCCATCTCTCCAAACAACCACTCCTGCTTCACTAATTTCTAAACGCGTTACATCTTCTATTACCCACACATCTACAAGCCTAAACTCACGTTACCCAAACATGAGTCCAGTGGTGGAGAGACCATGGGTCAACCATCCATCAGAAAGTTGGAGCAATTGTCCTTACTTTTCCCTCGCTTGTGCAAAGTGTAAAAGTTTGCAGTTGTATATTTCTGACCATCCCAGTGACCAATGAGATGTTGAGAATGCTCTTTCATGGTCTCTATAAACCAGGCAGCCCAACTCCAGACATCTGCACGTAAAAATAAGGTGGTATTTTGTATAACCAAATTTTCCTATATCACATGTTAGTGGGCAGGTCAGACCACACAAAGAACTCATTTATTAATTATTATTAAGCATTTGTAAAGAGCAAGCAATGTACCTGGCACTTTACAATTGTAAGAAAGAGACATGGACCGTGCCCTACCAGGCTTGCAATCTAAGAGAGACAGGGGGCAGGGGACAGAGGAAGAGACAAGGATACATGCACGAACTCATGAGGTCTCAGGTGCATGTGCTTGGCTTAGTTACAAAGGTGTATTTACTCATTTAATGTTACAAAAAATACGATGATTCAGGATAAGTCGGAAAGGGGGCAAGGGGAATGAGGAGCCAGGGAAAGCTTGACAGAAGAGGTGGATTTTGAGGAGGGATTTGAAGATATGGAGGGAGGAAGCCGAGCGAATGTGTTCATGGAGGGAGTTCCAAGCATGGGAGGCTGCCAGAAAAAAGGGGCAGATGCGTTTTGGGGAGCCGTGAGCACGTGAGGGTCATGGCAGAGGAGGAGCGGAGCTCCCGGACAGGAGTGTAGCAGGAAATGAGTACTGAGAGATAGGGTGGAGGAATGCCATGTACAGCCTTGTAGGTAAAAAAAAGGAGTTTGTGCAGAATGCACTCAGGAAGAGGGAGCCAGTGGAGAGAGGAGAGGAGGGGCTGTACGTGGTGAAAGTGGTGGGCAAGGTGAATGACTTTGGCAGCAGAATTATGAACAGAAATGAGAGGAGCAAAGTGAGAGTGGGGAAGGCCAGTGAGAAGTAGGTTGCAATAGTCAAGGCGAGAGATGACCAGGGCATGGACAAGGGTTTTAGCAGAGGAAACAGTGAGGAAAGGATGGATCTTAGCTATGTTGTGCAGAGAGAAGTGACAGAATTTGGCAACAGAATTTATCTGAGGTTTAAAGGAGAGGGAGGAGTCAAAGATGAACCCTAGGCTACGTGCCTTAGGGATGAGCTGGATGTTGACCCCATCAACAAAGACAGAGAAGGAAGAGAGAGAGGAAGGATTAAGGGGGAAGATGAGGAGCTCAGTTTTAGTCATGTTAAGTTTGAGCTGACGATGAGACATCCAGGCAGAAATGTCAGAGAGGCAGTTAGTGAGGTGAGATTGGATAGAGGGAGAGAGGGGTGTGTGTGTAGAGATAGAGTTGGGTAACATCAGCATATGGATGGTACTGGAAGCAATGAGATTCGATGAGTTTGCCTAGGGATAGAGCATATAGAGAGGAGAGAAGAGAAGAAGGTCAAGGACGGAGCCTTAGGGAACTCCAACTGAGACCGAAAGAGAGATAGAGGAGGCACCAGCAAGAGACACATTGACAGTTCGGTCCGAGAAGTAGGAATAGAACCAGTTGAGAACTGAGCCATGGAAACCAAGGGAGTGGAGGGAATCAAGTAAGAGAGAGTGGTCGACTGTGTCAAAAGCAGCAGAGAGATGGACGACGACAAGGATGGAGTAGAAGTGATGGGACTTTGCTAAGAGAAGGTCATTAGTTATTTTAGCAAGAGCAGTGTCAGTAGAGTGGAGGGGACTGAAGCCAGATTGGAGAGGGCCAAGGGAGGAGTTGACAGAGAGGAAGTCAAAGCAACGGGTGTACACAGCACGTTCCAGGAGCTTAGAGACAAAAGGGAGGAAAGAGATGGGATGGTAATTAGAGGGATTGGAAGGATCAAGGGTAGGCTTCTTGAGGATAGGAGAAACAGTGGCATGTTTGAAGGCAGAGGGAAAGGAACCAGTAGAGCAGGAGATTTTGACTATGTGCGGGAGGGATGGGGAGACAGTGGGTGTGATAGAGGTCAGGAAGCGAGAAAGGATAGGGTCAAGGGGACAAGTGGAAGGGTTGGAAGTGGAGAGCAGGGAGGTGATTTCCTCAAGGTGGACTAGGGGAAAGGAGGACAGGACAGTGGGAGAAGGAGGAGAAGTGGGAAAGTAAACAGGGGATGCAGAGGAGTGGGAAGCAATATCAAGGCGGAGTTCATCTATCTTGTTAGTGAAAAATGAGGCAAGCAGTGAGGGAAGAGGGGGGCTTGAGAAGGAAATTGAAGGTTGAGAAGAGGCAACGGGAATCACGAGAACAGGGTTCAATGTGAGTGGCAAAGTAGTGCTGTTTAGCAAGGGAGATGGAAGAGCTGGGGGAAGAGGGAGAATTTAAAGTGAAGAAAGTCAGCATGGCTGTGAGATTTGTGCCAGAGGTGCTCAACAGCATGAGTGCAGGAGTGGAGGTGGCAGATGGAGGGTGTGAACCAGGGTCGGGGGTTGAAGGAGCAGTTAGGGTGGGAGGAGAGGGGAGCGAGAGAGTCTAGGGTAGAGGACAGAGAAGTATTGAAGGCAGAGACAGCAGAGTGAGACGAGGGGGCAGAAGAGACTGATGAGAAAAGGGGGGAAAGAGAGGAAGCAAAGTTCAAGGGATTAATGGATTGAAAGTCATGGGAGGGGAGGGGGAGGGGAGGGGGAGATATGGAATGTGGCAAAATGATGGTCAGAGATTCGGAGGGCGTCAAGAGAGGTCGGAGACAGAGCAGTTCTTAGAGACGAGGGAGTGGCCATTACAGTGGGGCAGTAGGTCCAGAGATGGAGGTCGAAGGAAGAGGTGAGGAAGCAGGATAGAGTAGGACAGGAGGGGGCATCAATATGAATGTTGAAGTCCACAAGGATGAGGGTGGGAATGTTGTCAGAGAGAAAAAAATGAGCCAGGAGTCAAAATTGGACAGAAAGAAGGAGAGCATAACAACGGGGCAGTAGATAACAGCAACACGGAGATGGAGGGGAGAGTAGAGACGAATGAGGTGATGTATGAGGTAAAGATTTACGAGGAAGTCCACACTACCACCATGACCTTCAGGGCAGGGTGAGTGGGTGAAGGACAGATCTCGGAAGAAGAGGGCAGCGGGAGTTGCACTGTCACATGGAGGAATCCATGTCTCAGTAAGGGCAAGAAGCTGGAGGGAGCGAGAGAAACAGAAATCATGAAGAAAAGCTGATTTTTGGATGGAGGATTGGCAATTCTAAAGAGAACAAGAAAGGGGGATCTGATTAGGGGATAGACAGGGTATGGAAATGAGGTTAGGAGAGGGGAGGCGATGACGGGAATGAGGGACCGGGTATGAGGATGAGAGGTGCAGTCGAAGGGCTGCTTGAGAAGATGGGTTGCAGCAGGATTAGGGGGTTATGAGGGAGTAAGAAAGAAGTTGAGTGAGGAGGAGTTGAGGAGGTAGAAGGAAGGGGCAGAGAAGAATAGAAGGAAGGCAGGAACTGGTGGGCTGGAAGGGAGAACACAGAATAACCATGATAGCAGAGGAATGCTGGAGGAAGGCACTCCTGTAGAGCTGGGCAGAGGTAAATGTAGCAGCAGAAGTAGGTTGAAGCAAGTGAATTACCTAAAGTTGTTGGAATATCCTGTTGACGAGTAGAGTGATCTTATGGCGCACATCTTCTGGACTGGTGGTCGCTGGAGCTCGGGGTGGCAAAGAGTCCAAGCCATAAGACAGCAGTTAGGGCGGGAGGAAGGAAATTGAAGGTTGGCATCTTCAGGAGGGTCATGGAATCTTCAGGAGACGACAGCCGAGGCAGCTGGGAGAGTATGCAGATGAGGTGCAACCTCACCAGCCCCTGGCCTGGTGGTCATTGGAGCTTGGGGTGGCAAAGAGTCCAAGCCCCGGGAGGGTCATGGCATCTTCAGGAGATGACAGACGAGGCAGCTGGGAGAGGATGCAGTTGAGGTGCAACCTCACCAGCCCCTGGCCTGGTGGTCGTTGCGCATTCAATCACGTTTCTCATCGGACATAGTGAGACAGTGAGCAGGTCAACTACCATGGCATGGGCTTCAATCCACAGTAGGGATGGGCCATGCCAGGCAGCATCATTGGTGGCACATACCCAGTCTGTGAAGAGGGCTGGTATACTTCCCAACATATTGAGTGGCCAAAGAGGGACAAGCCATGCTGCCTCAGCCAATACATTCTACACATACACACACCCACCTCCCCGCATTCCAAGTGCATAAAGAGGGAGAGAAGCTCTCTTACTCCTCATTCCACTTAGTTTCTTGTCATTCCATCATCTCCTCTTGTCCTCTCAAGTGCTTTTCCTGGGAGACAACCAGGAAAAAGGTGCCTGATGCTTGAATTCTGGTCTTTTTGATCTCTTTCCTCAAAGAGGGACTTTAGTTAGTTAGTTTCTACCCTACTCTACCCACAAAGGCTCAGGGCAGTTTTGACATTCTTCTTCCCTCCCTAAGTTAACTGACTTTAATTCTTTCCCAGAATCCACTAACAGGATGGAGTGTTTAAAAACAATATTTAAACTGGGGCCCAGATACTAACACTGAGTCTGTTACCAGCATCTTCCATTCCCAGATGATTAAAAAAGTATAAGAATAGTCATACTGGCTCAGACCAGTGATCCATCACACCCAGTGTCTTGTCTCTGACAATGTCCTCCAGCACTGGATGCTTCAGAGGAAGTAGACAAAGATCATATATGGAGTGATCCTCCTGTAGTTTTCTCTCCAGAAATTGTATGCTTCATACCTTGAGCAACGTGGCTAATAGCTATTGATGGACCTCTCCTCCACGAACTTATCCAATACTTTCTTGAACCCAGTTATACTATTGACCTTCATAATATCCCATAGCAATGAGTTCCACTGGTGAATTGTGTATTGTGTAAAAAATACTTCCTTTTCTTTGTTTTATTTATTTATTTGGATTTCTACCCTGCCGTATCCCCAAGGCTCAGGGTGGCTTATATAAAAACATTGCATAGAAATAAAACCCATAAAACAATAAAAGACACTGTACCCAAATCAAAATCTACTTTTTCCTGTTGAAAGCCTGGATGTCTGGCTGAATAAACATTTCTTACACTGCCTTCAGAAGATGCACAAGGTAGGGCTTAGACAAACCTCCAAGTGAAGGGAGTTCCAAAGCAATGGAACAACCACCAAGAATGCCTGTCTACTAGCTCATGTCGTATAGACCCAGGCCAGTGATGGAACTTGCAAGAGGGTACTCTTGGCTGATCCTAGGGGTCACAAAGGGACATAAGGAGGAAGGTGATCCTTTGGATATGTAGGGTCCAGACCATTTAGGGCTTTATAGATCAAAAACGGCATGTTGAATTATGCCTGGAATGCTAGCAGAAATGGTACTTGGTTGTGGGGATGGGGGGCCCCGTTGCTGAGACCTGGGGGCTGTGGGATTATCTCTCCTCCCTCCCCCCTTGTGGGGGTGGGGCTCAGAGATTTCAACTTCCGGGATACTCCCCATAACACCGGGAGCGGCCGGAGGGAGGTCAGAGATACCAGCGGCATGCAGGAGCCAAGGGCGGCCAGTCAAAAGGGAGCAGATGGCGGCAGCTCCTTTCAACCCCCCCATCTTCAAGGACAGAGAAGGTACTGGTTTGTGGGGATGGGGGGCCCCGTTGCTGAGACCTGTGGGCCATGGGGTTCTCTCTCCTCCCCCCCCCACCCTTGTGGGAGCGGGGCTCAGAGATGTCAACTTCTGGTCCACTCCCCATAACACCGGGAGTGGACGGAGGCGCGTGCTGGGGGCGCATGTCAAAGGGGCCTGCCCTTTGGCCGTGCCCTTTAGCTGGGTTATGAGGCTGAGGCGAGAGATCCTGTGAGTGTTTGTATTGTTTGGTGGGTTATGTTATTTGCTGATGATGATGAGGGTACAGCTGACTCCCCCCGGTGAGAGAGGGGTGGAGTTGGGTGAAATATCCCCTGGTGGCAGCAAGGGATAGAAGGATTAGTTCATGGGACCAATTGCCTGATTCTGTAGGAGTTGGTGGAATGAGAACATCAGTATTGGGGGGGATTTGTGATAAGATGATAATCTGTGAATTTTTGGGTTTTTTGCTGTGCTGGGTTCCCTGCGTGGGATGAAAAACCCAGAAATGTATTTTGTTATGATGTGAGCTGCCTCAAGTCGGTTTCCGAGAGAGTGCGGGGTATAAATAAAATGCTATGCTATGCTAGTGGCAGCCACTGCAGACTCTGAAGTCTTGCCAAGAGACGGGCCTCCACATTCTACATGAATTGCAGCCCACAAACAATCTTGAAGGCAGGGATATTCACTAAATCAAACTTTAGGTAAACAACCCAAGCTTCAAGGCCATTCCCGCATAGAGCACATTACAGTAGTCTAGCCTCAAGGTAATGAAGGCCTGGGTGACAATGGCCAGATCCATATCTGAAAGACAGGGATGCAGCCTTCTCACCAGATGGAGTTGATGAAACTCCTGGCCATGGCTGTAACTTGATATTCCAGATGCAGCTCAGGATCCAAGATCACCCCCAGGCTGCGGACCTGAATTTTAACTCTTCTGCCAGTTAATTCCATTTGGTGTCCCTTATTTCTAGTATTCTGAGTAAATAAGAGCTGGCAGTTCACTTTTTCCGCACTGTTCAGGGTTTCATAAACCTCTATCACTTCCTTCCTTAGTCAACTGTTTTATAAGCTAAAGAGTCCTAATCTTTTGAGCCTCTCTTCATATACAAGACATTCTATATTCTTCACCATCTTTGCTGTCTTTCTTTGGATGCAGCCCCATGCGCTGCTGGGGCCTGATCTCCTTGTGGCCCTGTGGTGAGCAAGCACAGTTGCCATGCTGCAGGGTCAGAGTGGGAAGTCAGGCCACTGCTGATGGAGATCCCACCACGGCTGGTGTGGGCTGAGGCACCGGCCACATGAGCGGGCACCTGGCCCTGCCCCACCTCCCTCTCCTAGTCCAAGCAAGTTCCGCCCTCAGCCGTGATGTGGCAGCTGAGACGCAGCCCAGCCACATGTGTTGCCCTGCCTTGGACAGCCTTATCCCAAATGGCTGTCCTGGGGCTCTGTACAGGTCCTTGGACTTTTGCTGAGGACGTATTATGTAGCAGCCAGCTGCTTGCTCCACCCTGGGTCTAGCAGAGGGAACGTCTGGTGGCAGCTGGCCATACGATGCACTACATCACATGGCCCAGCTGCCCAGAGTGGGTTCAGGCTACCCACGGTGTGGTAGACTTCCCATGGAGTTTCCTGTGACTGCACCCTTTGTATCTTTTACAGGTGCTCACCTCACCTTTAGTTGTTAACCTCGGTCTTCTAGGAGATAAATGCAAGACTATAAATACATTTTGATTCAATCAGCTTGTTCTGAGTATCTTATGAATTATTTCCATAACCAATTTATCTTAATATAAAGTTTTCAGTATTTGCATGGTTATTTTTGTTGTGGTTTTGTGTTTATGTTGAGCTATTCTGTGTCAGAAATTCTCAAACGTTCCTGTGTTTCTAGGAAAGGATCATCATAGGCCCTTTTTACATGAGATGGACCCATGCATATTCATGCAGGTCCGTTGCGTGGGCATGGGTGGATGCTGCCCGTGTAACCACCATGGCACGTGGGTGTGCATCCGTGTATAGGGGCACCCTGTACCACCCCACACTGCTACATACACCGATCTCCCCAATAGCCACAGCCCATTTGAAAAGGGCCATAATTTATGATGCAGAAGATTTGGGCCCATTTATGTACTCCGTATAGGCCTAAATGTTCCACCGGGCCTTTACCGAGGGAGATGGGGTGGGTGGGTTGGGTTAGGGAGGGTTTGGGTATGGGTCATTTTAATCTGGGGATTTTATGTTGTTTTAATTGTATTTTAGTTATGTATTTTTAAATGTTGTTAGCCGCCCCGAGATGCTTATAGCAGGAGGGGGCGGCATAATTTTTTAAAATAATAAATAAATAAATAAATAAATAAATAGTACAAATGACAGAATACTGTATGGCAATCTAAAATTTTAACAAAATACTGCTGGTACCACTCAACATTCGGAGTCAAATCTCTAGGGTAAATGAACAGCATTCATATTTTCTATGAACACTCTGGCATTTCACCAGACCTGCAAAATAATAAGCCAATCTAGAATTCAAAGAAGTCTCAAGCACAGATATTCACTAAATCAAACTTTAGGTAAACAACCCAGTTTTATAGTACTTTTAAAATGACCTTTCTTCAGGTTACGTCTTAAATGCTGACAATAACCACAACTGTAGAAAAACCTTGCATAATTAATGCAGTTATAATTAATTACCTTGGACATGTCATTAATCTCTCTGCCTCTTTCCCCCATGTGTAAAATGGAGGTGTTAACATTTCCTTACTACAAAAGGGTATTATGATGATATGTTAATAAATATCTGTGAGGTACCATAAAAGTATGTCTTTCAATAACTACACAATATTTGATTTATTTCCAATTCTACATTCAATGCTGAAATCAAGATAACAAAAATTATGGGTGAGAATTAAGCTTGCACTGTGATGAAAATATACATTGCTTTATACTTTATTGAAACAATTTGTTAAATGGTCTAAGATAAACTTGATAAATGATCAAGTTTACAAGTGAGTTAATCAAATAAAATGAAGCCATTCCTCTTAAAACACCAAACAGTTATCTTAGGCTTCTTTATACAAAAGCAAACAGGATAACAGGATCCTAAAGATAAATTGCATAGGAAAGCCCACCTCCCTTATGAGAAAACCCCCAATTGAATTATCTCCCTGGAACATTGTCTTACTTGCAACATAAAAATCTCATTGGGAAAGAGATTGATACTGCACTATGGAAAGGAAAGGAGAAGGTAACATGAGCTGTTTCTTTCCAGCATGTTTCCTGTGCCCTCAAAAATTTCTCTTGACAGCACCTCATGTGCTGAAGAGAAATTCTTCAATGTGCAATCAGCAAGGGGGTCTCTGTAGATGCAGGTTGGCATATGGTGTCTCAAATTTCTCAGTGACAAGTGGCATGTTAGCAGAGCAACACAGTAGCAGGGAAAAAGACGTTTTGCTAATCACTCCCTGTTGCCCACACCCTCAGGCAGAATCATATTGCTTTATGCAGATGAGCTCATAACAGTTCCTTCAATTTAGCTTTTATATAAAAAAAGTGCCAGCTCCTAACGCTATGTCAACAGGCACCCGAGGGCCTACTACTTTACATTGCAAGTGTATTACTATTTAAAGACATTCTTTTAGCTTAACATCAGTGCTCGCCTTCAGAGTTTAATTACCGCCCTCCCTATGGGGCCCAATGAGCTATCTACTCCTCCTGAGGGAGTTGTGCTTGGTGATGATCTTTAACTAAATAAGTAAATGCCAAATAAGCACTTCTTAAAGATGCAGTCTCAAGTTTTCTGTCTGCCTTTGAAGATTGTGGCAGCTAGACTGCATTCTAAACTGGTAGTAAGCCGTGATGGATATAGAAATCTCTGTTAAAAGTCTCGTATGCAATATGAACTTCCCAGGTGATTTTAAAAGAAAAGTAAATGCATTTCCTTTGCTGTTTCTTACCCTCAATTATCATGTCATTGCTTATAAGCAAAAATACAAAAACAAAATAATAGTGCTTTTGCCTGTTAGACTTAATGGGAAAAAGGCCTAAGTAACCTCCTTGTCAGTATGTGCATGACTGTATGTGGCTTCTCAATAACTTTTGATCCCACAGGCAATTTCAACTAAATTTAGTAGAGGGGCTGAAGGTAAATAGGGACCCCAAATTTAGTAACACAGAAGTACAGGGTTGGAAAGGGTCATCCAGTCCAACTGCCTGCTCCAAGGCAAGTACCCTCTTCTTACAGCATCAGATAGATGCCTTCCAGATGTGTTTAAAGAAAACAACCAAGGAAGGAGAAATAGAACGATAGAATCATTTCATAAAAGTAGTTGCACCTGGAGGGGAGATATGGCTTCTTTTGTAGCTAAAGAATTCCATTGACTTAAACTGAACATTTTTCACCTCCACACAAACTTAGGAAAGAAGCAGGTTTCCTTAGTGAGGATGCTTGCTACATGGAGCTACTCATAATTACATCTAAAAGAACTATGCAGTTCCTATGATTTTAGTCAGAATATGGATGCTGACACACCCCTCTCATTCCGCCCTCTATTTTGAAAGGTGTACAATGAATCAGCAGTACTGTGGAACTATTTACTCATGAACTAAATTATTAAATATCTGAGATGTGACCCTTCCCCCAATGTCATGGAATAAGTAGTGACAATACAAAACAAAAAAAATCAGGCAGTAAATTTCAAATGTATGCAAATTTCATTTTGACCAGGTCCTAAATTTGCAAAGATATGCAAGCTTCCCTACGAAACTGAGTACAAGAATAAATGAGAGATCCAAGGGTTTGACGTGTACTGCTTCTATATAAATTATGTACAGTGATTCATTTTGATAGCAACCCTAAGTCAAACAATATTTTGTTACAATTTTACTTTCCCTTGACATTTTCTATTTGTACTTATAAGAAAAGCATCAGAGAATCAAACCCAAATGTACTCTTACTGTAACACTTGTGTGTCAATCACACACACCATTGTCATTCACATCCCTATAACTCCAGGTAACATTCTAAGCTGTGACTCTATAGAGAGATGCACGACACAGAATTCAGACCCCGAAGGAGGGGGAACTCTGTTGGCTTTAGCCTGGTTCTGTGCTTGCCTGATCTTGGGCTGGTCAGTGACTGCTGGAATAACCACTGGAGTAACTAGCTCTTACAATAGCTAGTCTAACATGTAGGCAGCCAGAGTTACAATCAGAAATATCCTCAAGCAGAAACAAAAGCCCCACAGTCTAGGTATTACCCATCCCAGCTAACACACTTCAGCAGGTGCCTTGCAAGGCTAGGAGGGGCTAGTGCATTGCCTGATGCCCACTAGTGTCAAAGGCAGGATTAACCCATAGGCATTGCTTCTTTCCCACTCCTGTCTGCAGGACTGGAGGTGTTGAAGCTCATCTGCTGCTTGTGGGCAGCCAGGACTGCTATGAAGGGTGGACTCAAGTTCCAGGCTTTCCAACTGCACACCTGCAGGAAGTCCTCTTGCATATAGACATTGGTCCTCCATATACATCATCTAATCTGAGCCTCAAAAGGGGGCTTTGGAGGGCTGTCTCCAAAGTGCTTGCACTAGAGGAATCATGCCATTACCAGAGAGTATGCTTTTAGAAACCTTCACACATGTATAAAGGCATACCACTCAAAGTCCCTATTTAAGAGGGACAGTCCCTCTCTGGGTGCTGAATCCCACTGTCCCTCTTTCATGTGTGTGTGAGTGTGTGTGTGTGTGAGAGAGAGAGAGAGAGAGAGAGAGAGAGAGAGTGCACGCAGAAGAAGGAGGAGGAATGAAGCCTTACTGTTGGGAAGAGCACTTGTGAGGTGGACAAAGAAGAGATAGTGGCATGACAAGGAACTATGTGGAATGATAAGGAGAGCTTTTGACCCTCTTTATACCTTCAGAATGCTGGGAGATATATGTGGACACATAAGGGTTATGAGAGGGTGGAACTTATTCATTGAGAGGTAGAGCTTATAGGCTAAGAGGATGGAGCTTGTCTCTCTTCGACCACTCAGTGTTAAGAGGTATGTAAAGAAGGTGGAGGTGAGAATCTCAGCATCACTTTTTATACTACACCCACCTAAGATTACCTGTTGTCTGAATTTTCACATATCATCTCCAGGCCTTGAGTGAACCTCTATTTCCCCATGTTATAGGGGTGCTGCTAGAATTGTTTTTCAGAGGAGGGCAAAGGCACATCAGAAAGGGGACTGCAACAAGGCTCTCCCACCTGCTTTCTGACACGGCCCTGTCTGCTGTAGAGCATCATGATGTCACAACACTCCAAAGGAGGCATGTCCATCCAAGAAAAGGACAGGAGAATCCCTTTACTATGTCCCCTTTCTGATATTCTCCCCATTCGCAGGAGCATTGTGACATCATAATGCTACTAATGGGGCACGGCATGCCTGAAAGCGGAGAGATGGTCTCTCTGCCCTGCCCCATCAGGGGTCAAAGCTACCTCCCTACCCACAAATGAGAAGGACTGTTATTTTATTTACTTTAAGTCAAACAAATGAGATCTGTATTTATTTCTGAAGACCGCACATTTTGATCATTTTACTGAATTCAAAGGACACTGTGCTGGCACATACATACGTGAAGCTGACAATTTTGAGACATGATGAATACATAGGTAGGCAAACCTAATGTGGAATGTCTATCTACAGGCTTTAGACTATCATTTCTTGGCTTGAAGGGCAACCCGGACCAAGATATGTTAATTGACAGTCCACTGGTAGCAGAGGTAACAGAAATACTACCTTTAAAAAAAGCTCCTGAGTAGAGAGATGCCAGAAATGAACAAAACATTCCACCTGCAGCCCTCAGCAGAATCTGCTATCACCGTTATTCTCATATCCACAGTTTGTATAAGCAGCTCAGAAAATGCATTGTCCTTTCTGTTGCCATATTTCATTGCAAATCTGCACTGTCATAGCCAGGTATTTCCTGGCAGGTTTCCACTCTTTCAGCAAATATCTCCATCAAAGGGCAGAAAAGGGAGGGGGAGCAGTATGGTCTCATTGTTGGTAGCAGTGGAGCAATGGCGGACTTAAAATGGAACCAGACAAAGCAGTCTGTTACGAAGTCTATGTCTATATAACAGTACTGGACCCCCGCAAAGAGTGCAACAATGGTGTTTTTACACACACATTTCTCCTGCATGTTTGCTGTTACATCCTTCCTGAACTTTCTGTGTGTCTAAATCACGCACCCAGATCTTAAACATCTGGCTCTACGAACTTCTGCATAGAACTTCTCCCAAAACTTTTGTGTGTAAATGTTCTCCTGGTAAACTGCTTTGCAGCCAGTGGCCCAGAATAGGGGTGTGCATGTCGTTTTCATTATTACAATAACAATAACAAAAACTGTCATTTTCATTATCGTTATTGCAATAAAGAAAATGACAAATAATAATAATAATGAAAATAGAAACAAAAATGCCATTTTGTTTTTTAAATAAAGAGAAAACACTGAAAAATGTATTTCTGGCTATACCTTTTTGTTTCTTCTTCACTTCTGATGAAACTTGGTGAGAGTGTACCCCCAATGGAGGGTACTATGTGTACCAATTCTCAAAATGATTAGATAAAGGGAAATGATGTTAGAAGTTAAAGTTTTATTGTTCGACCATATCAAATCAAATATATACAAAAATTGCCATAACAAATCAAATATATAAAAAATGATACAATAAATCAAAATAACTGATCAACAGTTATCAACATAAAACAAAGTTAAAATTTATCTTGCCCTTTCAAGGGCTTATGAAGGGGAGACAAGACCCCTATATAATTCCCAAACAATCCAAGACAAGTTAACTTATTTAACCTGGCTATAGCGATGGTAGAACAGTGATACAAAACTTACATTTTAAAGCAAATCATTTCAGCAAGACAAGTAGCGACCATCTGATGTTAGAAGCAATTGAATGGTGTGATTTTAAGAAAAGCTCCATACACATTCATGGATACAAAATATTTATCTTCCATCCAATATGCATGAAACCTGGGAATATTATGTCCCTCCACAAGCTTAACACTCCTGCCAATTTTCAGAAAGATTGGATAAAGGATCCTGATGGTATAAGTCATTAACTTGAAAATGCATTTCCAGCCGTAACATTTTTATATTCCATCCTGTTTACAAGATATTTGGCAGGAATGTATCACATACCTTCCCTCTCATCTCTGTCAAACTACAGGACAATTTGATAAAGGGACCCAATTTTATAAGCAATTGAATTTGTCCCCTTGAAGACAGTTATTCAGATAAATAGCAGCATATGTAGTGCCAGTCAGAGGCAGGCACCTGGCATGGCATGGGGAGGGAGGCTGTAAGAGGAAGGATGTGGAGCAACCCAAAAGACTGGCAGACACATTCACTGTTCAATTACTGCATGCTTCCAGCTTTACAGGACCAATCGGTAGTGGCTTCGAGGCAGGCATAGGAGGCGGCCCTCAGGCGGGAATAGAAGGGACATAACTAGGGGTGTACATGTCGTTTTCATTATTGCAATACTGATAGCAAAAATTATCATTTTCATTACCATTATTGCAACAACGAAAACAATAAATAATAATAATAAAAATAGAAATGAAAACAACTTTTTTTAAAAATAAAGGGAAAACACTGAAAAACATATTTCCGGCTATAACTTTTGTGTTTCTTATTCAATTGTGATGAACCATGGGAGGATTGTATCCCAATGGAGGGCACTATGTGTACCTATTTCTGAAATAATTCAATAAAGGAAACTGATTTTAGAAGTAATTGAATGTTTTGATTTTAAGAAAAGCTCCATACACATTCACAGCTACAACTTCTTTATCTTCCATCCACTTTGCATGGAACCCATGCATATTATGTCACTCCACAAGCTTAACACTGCAGACAATTTTCAGAAAGATGGGATTACAGGTCCTGAAGTTAGCTTGAAACTACATTTCTAGTTGTAACATTTGTATATTCCATCCTGTTTACAAGATATTTGACAGGAATGTATCACATACATTCCCTGTCATCTGTAACAAACTGCAGGACAATTTGATAAAGGGACCCAATTGTATAAGCAATTGAAGTTGTTCCCTTGAAGACCATTATTCAGATAAATAGCTGCACATGCAGTGTCAGTCAGAGGCAGGCACCTGCCATGGCAGGGGGAGAGAGGCTGTAGGAGGGAGGATGTGGAGTAACCCAAAAGACTGAAAGACACATTCACTGGTCAATTACTGCATGCTTCCAGCTTTACAGGACCAATGGGTGGTGGCTTCAAGGCAGATTGGGGGGG